>OX421494.1:6509336-6854336 GCA_949126835.1 Anisus vortex
CCAAAGAAACGATAAAAATAGCTTTATTTATTGAACCTTGTTTGTTATGTGACAAACTGGCATTATAATATTTATAAAACAATTACCGGTATTGAATTCAGCCTTGACGTGTGGGCTTTTCCCGAGAAAACTTTACTTATCGCTACCTTAACACAAGCAGACTCTAATTATATTTATTTTGCTAGCGTCGGCGCGTGTTTTTCCTTAAATGTTTTTGTGTGATCTTAACCCTTCCTGTACCGACCTACTTTCTATCTATGATCTTCAGTCCCGCTATATACGCGCCCGGGATTGTAAGGGTTAATAATATGTTTAGACTGTTATTTAGACTTTCGACATCATTGAAAGTTATGAAAAGGGGGCCACTTCCCCGACAACATGTTTGGGGTTTGTTTCTGCTGGAATTTTTATTTTCTTTCATTTGATTTTTTTATAATCTGGCCTAATCCCTTAAAGTTTTTTTTAGAATGCCCCCCTGACCGATTGTGAATGAGGAGTTACCCTTCCTTTATTGTGAAACTTAAAGGCCGAATCTTGTATTGAAACAACGTGTTGACCTCTAAATGGCCATGTTTTGCTGTTTCGTCTTTGACTGTGCGTCCAAAGTGTCCCGTAGACCACGAGGGGAAAAATGTAGGCTTATATATGCATGTATACGAAAATATCACTCAGTGGTCATCATTATCATCATCAATCCCTTGACCGTTGTGGTCGTTGGGGCGAGCGAATGGACACCTCAGCAGTCAACATTCTCCATTTTTGCTTATCTTGTGCGGCTTGTCCAATATTTTATATTGTCGAACCAGCATCTCCGCTGACGGTCAGAAACAGCCTCTCCGACGTCCACCTTCTACAGTGCCCTGGAGGATTGTTTCGGCAGGTTATTATGCCGCAACACATGACCGAGCCACGTCAGTTTGCGCCGTTTGATTGTTGTCATAATGTTCTCTTGAGGGCCTGCAATTGAGGATATTCTGTCCCACACACACGCATTGTTAAGTACTCATTTCCTCAGTCAATATGGCCAAGAGCAAAAAATAATAATAATTCTGAAAACACTTAATTTGATGCTAAGAAAATTAATTGTAAACTAATTTGTCGTGAAAAATGCAACGTGTATTTGTAGTTGGAGCTCTTAGAGCTGTAGTGTAATGGGAAAAGAGTAGGGGGGGGGGGGGGCTAAAGGCAGAGTAAGGACTGTCACAGCTGACTTGTTTTATTCCTGGAGCGAAGCAACAGCTTCAACATTGTTAGCTCATCTGTGTTGGCAGCTTTTCTAGTTGGTAAAGGTTATTGAAAAAAAAAACATAAGACAGGAAACGATACACTGATGAACACGTGCTGTCCGTCCAGAGGCTCTTTTGAACACGTTAAACAAAAAATGAGCATGTTGCCAAGAAAAGCTGCCAAACATCAAGCTCGAACTAGTATCATTGGCATATGAGTGAAAATTCATTTGCCTTAATTTCGTTATTATTTCAACTGTTGTCTGTTTTTTTAATTTATAGGCCTATCATTGTGGAAAATAAAATTTAAAAAAACTAACCCATAAAATCAAAGTTTTTATTATCTTATCTTATCTTATACATTACAGACGCTCCTTCTATAAAGAAGATTACTGCGTCCTACGCTCATCCGTGGTCCGAGTCTAGTCTTGCATTTTTATTAATGTTTTAAATGATGTTAAGTTACTGGTTTATTACACTCCCTTTCTTTGTAAACTAACTTTACCATCATGTAATTAAATAATTTATCAGAAATATCTTTTGATTTAGTCTTCTTTGGTCCTAAGTATTATTTTCCTATCATAATATTTAAGGAACATTGTTTTTCAGTCTTTAATGATCACTACGGTAGTCAGGAAGCTTACGTATTATTACTATTTCTAAAAAAATACCGGTTTCTGATTTCCGTGAACATTTGTAGGCTTTAACAAAAACACGACACGAATGTAAACATGAATTAGAGCGCAAAATTTAATGACGAAAAAACATAAAAAAGTTGGACCGGCATTTTCAACGTGAAACCAAACCATAGACCATTTAGCCTATCTATGAAGTGTTTGTTAAATTTGTATTTAAAAAAATCATAACTATAGTATAATTAAGTTTTTTAACTGAAAATTTGATAGAATGTATTGTTAGTCGCCATAAGTCTGCTGCCCAAGTTTCAGCTCGATTGGACGACGGGAAGTGGTCGAAAAGTCGATGTAAAGTTTTGCAAGCAAGCAAGCAGACAGACAGTACGAGTTAATAGAAAGGGAGTAAAAATGTGTTTTACTCTGCGCAATGAATGTTTATCCAAAATGGCCCGCAACATTAAGTGTGATTAGTGATTTCGCCCCACTGTGCCATTGAGTATGACATCACTGGTCTAGTCGGTCCACAGTAAATATGAATTGAAAGTTGCAAACTGCTCACTGGTCTACTCTACTGTATAGGCCCACAAATAAATCTATTTTTTTATGAGAATAGTTTGTCCACAAATCGTGTGGTTATGTGGCCAATCTAGAAAAAGTAATTGAAATTCCTCATTTAAAATTGTATTTTCGCGGAGGAACCGTCTGGGCCGATTGTCAGGAAATTGAAAAGCCGGAGAAATGCCAAGACGATAATGTCGTCTGGACGATGGAGACGTTTGGCGATATTTGTTAATTAATAGTTACCGTTCTTGGATCATTTCCTCAATGCAACTTTAAGGTTTTCCCGTTCGTTTTCAAACCGAATGGAAACCAAATGGTGCAGCCGAGAATTCTTTTTTTTTTTTTACAAAGATTTTTTATTTAATGACAATAGAGGAGAAAATGAAACAATTAGGATATCAATGTCAATTCTTCCTTAATTAAATTAAACAAAGAAACGGAGTTCCAGTAAATTAACTCTTGAAGTTGTACTCATTCAGCCAGTTAGAGAGGCCTGATTTTATTTTCAACGGTATATATGGGAACTAGGGGTTCTCAAACAAGTTAAGGATGGGAACCATTGCTCAATGACAGACACTAACTAAGCTTAGAGAGACATGCCAAAAACAAAACTTGATTTTAAAAAAAGGGTTGTATTGCCTGTACAATGTAGGCTACAATTCCCAGTTGTCTTTAATTGTCTAAACTCATAGAAACCCAAACATCCAACCAGGTCTGGACAAAAAAAAAATAGAGTTCACCCTAAGGACCTTCAGAATGACAAACCAACCTTCCTACACTGGACCACATAATTGTGGTCTTTAAAAATCATCTCTCCCTCTACTGCCGTCAACTATGAAGGACTTTGTTCAATAAAACTAATAAGTTTATTAATTCGGCTAACATGCGTCCTTCTTCTTATGTCAACCAGGCTGTAGGGCTTGAGCTGTTGGTACTAATACAATCAGTGTCAGACAAACGTCTCATTTAGTTGTCTCACTTAGCTGTTTCATTTAGCTGTAAAGCTGTCTCATTAGTTGTTTAGCTATCATTTATCCTTTTAGCTGTATCATGTATCAGTTATGTGTTATTGTAAAGTCTGTTACAGAGGCACAGTAAGAAAATATCATGTCTGGGTGGAAATATTTGATAAGATACTGGTCACACTCTTCGACCCTCCTTACTTGGGTGCTATTTGGATATGGTAGGTTGATGACAATTAATGTAGGCCCACGTCATAGACTGGTTACTTGGAGACATTTAATAGCATAAGTAGGATGGAATCTTACCAGTGGGCACACCAGCCATATTCTTGTCGAAAGATTGGACTGAAATTCACGCCCCTTTTTGGACGCTAATTGGTTGCGCATGCAAACTAAATTCACGTGACTTTTCATATCAAGTCAAAAACGCATGGAAAACACAGCACTGTTTTAAATTCAAGTTTCATTTAATAAATATTACATACACAAATCTCAAGTCTGATTTAAAGTGCATAAGCAAAGAAAAATTACATTAAGAGTAAAAAATAAATATATTTTTCTTTATTGTATAAAAAAATAAAAGTTTAAACAAGATATTCATAATTTCAATAGGATCTACAGTTTACTCAACAACAGAGCCACAAGTGAATCTTGGGGCTGCATTTACTCAGTCCTGGTCTACACAGACCAATGTTGCCGTGTCTGTACGGATTCTGTTTCTTAAGTCTCTATGGGGCAAGTAGTAATGAGGCATCCACCATTCCTGCATTACGAAGTATTCTCTCAAGGGTGCTGGCTTTAGCGTTTTCTCTCTCCCTGGTCTTCCAGTTGACTAGAACTTGGTAAGCCTGACCACATGATAGAAGTTGGCATGTTCAATTGTATTTAATGAATTAACGACATTTAATCAGTAGAACTAGTTTAATTAGCCAAATAAAATATTTAGTCAATATAAATATAGAGTTCATTTGTATTATTATTCAATATTTCATCAATATACATATTTAATCAATATAAAAAATGTAATATTAATCTGCAAGTCAATAAATTCAAACTATAATATTTAGTCAATAAGAAGATTCCGTCAATATAAATACTTCATATAAACATTTTTAATATGAATATATTTAAATCAAATGTATAGTCTCAGAATTGTTTTCAATTTTCTATTCTTAGTGCACCAATAAGCCCTGTAATATTGTAGAAATGAAATGACTTCAACTGACCTGTTTATAAGTGTTTCCCGGGTTGCTTGCTCTAATGTGTTCAATGTCTTCAGAAAGAAAACCTAAACGATTGGCCACAAGCTCCCAGTCTTTCCTGAATTGTGAATGGAAGAAAAAATTATTGAAAATCTAGTTGTTAAAAAATATTCTCAAAGTCAAACCTGACAAGCGTTAAACTGCTATGAGAGCTGTAGGCTTCAGTAAAACTATAAACCATGTGGGGATAAGACTCTGCTACCACTTTTGACAGAAAACTCTTCAACTTGAGGAGGTTTCTAGACAATTCCAAGAAACGGGTTGAGACAATCCAGGAGTTTTTGTTCATGGATGATTGAGTTTTCAATGCCAACACAGAGGTAGATACATGCAACACAGTATGGACTTTTTCTCGAGAACATACATGAACATGTAGTGGCTAGACTATCTCCACCAAAAAGATGGATGTTCTGAGTATATAGTGATAAAACACAGACACTTGCTATTGCCACCTCTATGAATGCTTGCCAACTAAAGTTGTAAACCTGTGATCAAATCAACTAATACCAAACAAGACCCTCAACCAAATATGTTTTTTTATTAGCAGAGACTGTAAGAAATGTGACAGTTTTGAAAGTTTTGTAACAAAGACACAGAAATATATTGTATTGTTTCATTAAATAAGTAATCAAGCATTTTTGTCAATTCTGAATGCTCTTTGTCCAAAGAAAAAATATTTTTAGATTAGAGCACTGCACTTATGGAAATAAAAATAAACATATTTCCTTTGCAAAAAGATAGTATGTAACAGGCTAAATAATAGAAGTTATTAAAAAAACGCAAAAAAATTATTACATTGATTTTAACTTTCCTTTCTGTAAATGTTTTTTTTAACCTCTAGTATATGAAAAGAAAATTTTAAAAAGGCAAGTGGGCCAAGACTTGCAAACAGCTTGATCTTAGAAAGCACAGGCCCAATGCATTGAATTTTCTATACCAGCTTGCAGGCAAGAAAACTAAAAGTAATCGAAGACCCATGAACCATGTGAGAAACTAAAGCAATATAATAGGAAAGAAGAAAAAGCTGAAATATTTACAAGCAGTGACAAATCACTACCAGGAAAACACCTCTATAAAACTGTTACAAACTTTTTGAAAAAGCAAGAGAAAAGTCCATCTACCAACATTAGCACATTCGTGTGAGGATTTAAAATATATATCGTTGTTTTAGTAGGACACAATTTGTATAATCTCTAACCCGGTGTTCATGTATGGAATAAATGAGTGACGTTTTACGATAGAAACAATGACGTAGTAGTTAGATAGAACGTTAGACGACCTTAGGATTTGGTAGCGGCAAGACGTGATAGACTAGGCTAATAAAACTGTTGTATATTTGAATTCATCTTGTATATAAACTTGTTGGAGAATTCTGAATTAAATACTAGTTATCATTTTACTACAAGCCGGCAGTTTGTTTATTGATTGTTAGTAATGAATGTGATCTCCCTGAGAGTTGTGTACGTAACATTTACAAAATAACGGTCACATTAAATACTAGTTATCATTTTACTACAAGCCGGCAGTTTGTTTATTGATTGTTAGTAATGAATGTGATCTCCCTGAGAGTTGTGTACGTAACATTTACAAAATAACGGTCACAATTCAACACACCTTTTACAAAGCTAGAACTCAAGAAAGCTATTAAAAAAAAAAAAAAAAAAAAAAAAAAAAATAGGATGTAGCATTACTTGGATGACTGGATCATTACCAAAATGTGGAGAACAGACAAAATCATACCCATACTAAAAAGATATCCTAAGAGCTAAAGACCAATATCTCTAAAATTAATTCAAATGAGTGATAATTTAAGTGCAGGGTGCAATAATCTTCTTTCTAAAAACGTCTGTAATATATAAGAGTGTGGTTTCAATAGTTTGAAAAAGATCAAAAGTTCTAAAATGTATCTATCTTGAGAAGGGGTTGTTGTTTTCATTTGAACAACTGCTGGGGTTGTCTACAATTACCAAAACTAGTTTCATGTAACCACAACCAGTTATCTGCAAATCCTCAGGAGTAGCCTACCACAGTTTGGGAATCACTGAATTAAATTCTATAAGTTTAAAAGTTTAAAAAAATGAAAAGCCAAGTGACCCTTTCAGACTATGTTATTCTATGGGTCAAGTGAAGCAATGTTTACAAGTCTCAGTGGTCATGGCAGAGCAGGAAATTGTGTGGCCAGCACAATGCTCAGCTGCTTTTAGTTTACATTACCCTTATCAGTGCTGGACATACTCAGGAACACCCCCCAGGCCAAGGAAAAAAACTTATAGCCTTCATCAGAACTCAAAGCTCAATTTAAATGAGTAACAAACCTGTGGATTTTCTGTGCCACTTCTCCAAGCAGTATGTCTGATGGAATCTGAGAAACTGAAGATGGACTTGGTGTATAGAATGCAGCCTGACTGCTGAACTGTTGAACAAGTCATAAAACCTTAGAATTATTCTTTTTAACTCTTTGAAATTGTTACTTTTCTAGTGACAATGGTTTTTTTTCTGTGAGAATTCAGTGTTTCTAGAAAAAATGCTTTTATTAGGCCAGAGTTGTTTTTTTTAGTTTGAGCTTGAAAACCCTCCTGCCTTATACATACTTCCAGTGCTTTTTTTGTAAAAAAAATAGGTGCGTACTCAGTGATGGATTGCCTAACTTTTAAAGCAGATTCGCATTTTATATTTTAATTCTTATTGCGCGCAATTTAAAATAATTCAATTTTAACAAATTAATAATATGATAAATTAATAATAAAGGTTAAAATACAAGAAACGTAATAATTTTTTCCCCACATTGAAAAAGGTGCCGGTACGCCATACCAGTGCGCACCGTCACAAAAAAAGCACTGCATACTTCAACTTCAAGGTGATACAGATCAACTAAAGAACTAATGTTAAACAAAATTACATAGAATTAATTACATAGAAATAATTAAATAGAATTAATTACATAGAATAAATATACTTTGTTGTGTTTTTCTTAAATGTACACATTTTAAAATAAATCATTCAGCAATGAAGAACAATTCAAAACACTGAACTATATATATATTTCAAGACTCACTTCTGGTAAGTGTTTGTGTACATTTTCCCGCATATTTTCAGACAAAATGTGAAAGCTCAGGATGGCATGGGTCTGGGCCCTGGGGAGACCCATGACAGCATTGACGAAAGCAGCCTCTTCTATCTGACCTATATGAGATATACAAGCATATGCAGCACATTTCGCAACAGTTAAATGATAAAACGGTATTAGTAAAAATGAGACAATATTTTCAGTTTTATCTGCAAATTCTTGTATTCATTTTCAGCTATATAATTTAACTTCATGGGGCACGGCAGCCGAGCGGCAGCGCGTTCGACTGGCGATCCGAGGGTCCTGGGTTCAAATCCTGGTGAAGCCGGGATTTTTTCCCAGGACTTGAGGGTGTCCCTGAGTCTAACCAGCTCTGATGGGTACCTGACATTAGTTGGGCTAAAGTAAAGGCGGCTGGGCATTGTGCTGGCCCCACATCCCCTAGTATGCCGTGGCCACAGAAACTGGTGAACGCTGCTTCACCAGCCCTATGATCACTTTGGTCCGAAGGGTACTTTACTTTTTTTTACTTAATTTAACTTCAGTTTCAGTAGCCAATGGCTTAATCAATGGATAAATATATATGGGTAAATTAAAGTTAGAGAGTCGTAAATAAACCCTGCCAGATTTAAAGTTACCTTTCCTTGATGTATCTAGTGTGTTGAAAAATATATTAGTTATTCTCCAGATTTCTTCCTGTTGAAAAATAACACAATTATACACTTGTCTAAAAACAATTTGCTAAACAATCTAAAATTCCAAAGAGCATTGTTGATGTTTGAATAGTTTACATGTTTAATTAGTTAAATTATTTTGTTATATTGAGTTTAATGTTATTAAAAATAAGCATATATTTTAATATGACATGCTAAGAAGTATTAGCATCTAAATTGAATTTAAGATAAATAATGGCTATTATGAATAACAAACATCTTTTGAAATCAAGGTTTGGAATATTATATTTTAACATAAATGTGCCCTGGTAGTTGCTTATAACTGCCATGACACAATAATCTTCTTTATAGAAGAAGTGACTGTAATATATAAGATAAGAAGATAAAATACTATACAAGATAAGTACCTCAGTTTCTTCTGTGTACATTCTTCTCAATATTTTCTGAAGTATGTCTCTTGGAATTGGGTTGCCATTATTTAACATTTGAAACATGGCTGCAAAAAAAAAAAGTGATGGTATGATTAATCTGCTCCTCAATCTGAAACCTGAACACTTGGCAATGGATCTTAATTAAAGTTGGGGGGGGGGTACAGTTGCTGAGAAGAAACTTGTTTAGCTGGCGTACCGGAGCTCCTGGGTTAGAATCCTGTTGAAGGCTAGGATTTGTTCCCAGATCTGGCGGGTTTCCTGAGTCTACCCAGCTCTGATGAGTACCTGACCTTAGTTGGGGTAAAGTAGAGGTGGCTAGGCATTGTGCTGGCCACACAATCCCCTAGTATGCCTTGGCCACAGAAACTGGTGAATGCTGCTTTACCGGCCCTATGGATCAGTTTGGCATGACAGGATTTTTTTTTTACTTGATTGGACTATGCAAACAGAAAAGTAAACAATTCTATTGTAAACATATAATATAATAAATGTCTCTCATTAAAATAATTTTGTAAACATTACCTTTGCATTTGACCTGTAATTCTTGACCTTCACACCATTTCAGTGCACGGAGAAATGACTCAAATGAAATTTTACCATCAGAACTTTTGAAATATTTTAGTATCTGAGTTCAGAAATATAAAAATGAAAAAAAAAAGAAGGTATAAATATTATAATAATAATAATAATAATAATGAAGCTTATATAGCGCATATCCCGCAATCAGTTCTATGTGCTTAACAATTACATTTACAATTACAATTACAATTACCATTAACAATGATAACAATAACAGACAAATGTTTACAAATGTAAGTGGGCTAGGAGTCAATAATAAACAAGTGAGTCTTGAGTCCGGTCTTGAAAATGTTAAAGTTCGAGCTTTGTCGCAGCTGGAGTGGCAGGGTGTTCCATGCGGAGGGGCCGGAGTAGGTGAAGGCCCGCTGACCAGCTGTCACGAGTTTTGTCCGCGGGATCGTCAAATTGAGTTTGTGAGCAGCCGATCGAAGTGGGCGTGGTTTTGTATATATTTCCAGACAGGAAATTAGATAATCCGGGGCAGAGTCATTGAGGCATTTATAGCATAGAGATGCAAGTTTATATAAAATCCTATTTTGAATAGGGAGCCAGTGCAGAGAGTAGAGCAGAGGTGAAATGTGGTCGGACTTCTTCTTCTTTAGGACTAGTCTGGCAGCGCAGTTTTGGACGCGTTGGAGAGCTCTTTACCGTTGAGGAGAAGGGCACAGTAACGTCACCCAACTGGAGGTCAGTCACGCTGAGGGAAGCAAGCTTCTGTCTCGTTCCTACGAGAAGGGCTTCGGTCTTATCGCTGTTGAGCTTCAACTTGTTTTCTATCATCCAGTTCTTGATGTCCAGGAAACAACAGGAGATAGAAGCAAGGAGCTCGTCGATGTCCTCAGGCTTGGCGCTGTTTAGGAGCTGGGTGTCATCAGCGAAAAAGTGATAATTAAGGTTGTGTCGCTCGATGACGAAGGAAAGGGGTTGGGTGTACAAAGTGAAGAGGACTGGGCCGAGGACGGACCCCTGTGGTACACCATAACGGACGGTGACGGGCTGGGAGGACATAGATTCAGTAGTGACGGTCTGTGAGCGACCGTCGAGGTAGCTCTTGAACCAGGAGAGGGCTATATCATGAATGCCAAACGTGAAGCTGAGGCGATCGATGAGTAGGTGGTGGTCGATCGTGTCAAAGGCCGCGGACAAGTCCAATAACACAAGGGCGGAGACGATTATAAAATAAAGAAAGTAAAATATAGTTTGAGCACTAAATGAGAACATGAACTTAAGAAAAGGTAAAATAATACAGATTTTACTAGTAATTTCTTTTGAACCAAAGCAGTTGACATTACAACTGTTGGCAGTTGATTATTTACTCACGTTTTTAATGAATACATCATTAGACAATTTAGAAACTGCTAGAGTATCTTGAGTTAAAAAACCATCTGGGTTAGCTCCTATCTGCTGGAACCTGAGCCACAGTCGTTCCACTTCTGCAATACTCACTGTCATTTTTGTAAGAAGAATATTACAATGAAAACTTTCAACTAAAAAATTAGTTACTTTTGTGCTAAACCATGTTTTATAAGTTAAGAGACATTCCTTCTAGATAGAAAATTATTACACCCATGGCCCAAAACTCCTGTAGGGCAGCAGGGAGTGGACGGTGACAGGGATAGAACCTGAGTTGTCATGTTGACAGTCCAGTGTACTATAACCACAGTACCATCCAGAAGTCTTTTACTGGTAGGCACCAGCATATTTAATTAGGGTAGCCAGTTGTCTGGTTTTGAACAGCAGGGCCTACAGTATTTCCTCAGACTCTCCGGGATAAAAAAAAAGGTAAATATTCTATTAGCCCTATTCATAAAACATTTGAACTCCTTATAATGCTTAAAGTTGAAAGACACTGAACAGTCTTTTGACTAAAATATAAAGCATACAGCAACTAAAACATTGGAATTAGTCATCATAAAGTTATCAGCCACATAATTCCTAGTCTGGTATTTAGGGCACGTCACATTTGTTTAAATAAAAATTAGGAGTTGTTTCTGATAAGAAATCTCTTTCAATCCCTATTTATTGTTCTAGAAGACAAGTTTATTTGTTAGGTGCTAGTTTCAAACCTTACTTATCAGTCAATTAAGAATAATGCACTTTAAAATTAAGACCAAACTTTAAAGTGAAATGTGTATGGTTTACAAAATAACATTTATTTAAAGCAAGGCATTTATGGCAATTTATAGGATTAAACATTTCAAGTTTCTGTTATTGTTTAAGATTATATTTTCTATAAATGCTGAAATTTTTAAACCCATAAAAACTGGTGAGAAGACGAGCTAGTCATGTGCCGGTATGTTTACTGTATCCAGAATACTACTTGGAGCTGGGATTAATCTCCCTTATAAACCACTGGATATACTTAGTTTGTTGTAAATGAGTTTTGGTCACCAAAAAGAGCTCAGTGAAAAGAGGGTTCCCCCACACCTTTCCTGACTCAGACTGGCAAACTGGGTCACTGGTGTTGATGTGGTCTGCCCTTTGGGCTACCTTTTGCATCCCACCAGGTGTTCAACACTGGAATATGCCTACGCCTTGCTGTAGGTGATGGTGCCTAGACCAAAACCTTTACAACTTTTTGGGGTGCTCAACAGACCAATGCCACAAGTGCCAGACAGTAGAAAGAATAAACATTTACAGAACACAATTTTCCATAATTCTAGATATGCAGATGAAATATTATCATATAGTAACAGAAACATAAGAGAATTTATAAGCAATCTTTGATAAAGCTACAGAATATTGAAAGAAAAACTATGATTTAAAAAAAAAAATTTAATAGAATGCATGAAGATGACTAATATTATATTATAGATTAAATAAGCCAGCAACACATATACCATGATGAAACAAGTGAATCGATACAAATTCTTGAAAAAAACATAACATCTTGAGAGAAACTAAAAGTACATCAGCCTACTTCAAGTAGCAGAAATAACATAGTATGCTACATGGGCAATGCTCTCTAACCTATTATGGAAAAGAAAGACATTTTAGGTAAAGGTGGCAATTGAGCTAAATGTGAGAGGGCAAATCCAAGTAAAGTTGTTGCAATGATGTATTAGGGACATTTCTGGCAATTTATAGAAATTTTTGAATGACTAAATGAAAGTTATAGGGCAAAAAGTGGTAATTTAAATTACTTGGAATTAGCTTTAATGAAAATATAGCAACTCTTGGTACAGGTAGTGGGAAATAATTCCATTGAAAAATATGTTCATTTAGAACTTTAAGTTTAAACATTTTAATAGGTATAAAGATGAAGAATGCATTCTGGGATGTATTAGTGTACTAGCAGAGCAGTGGTTTGTCTTGTGGGAGTTCAGGAGTCAAATCCTAGTTAAAACCATAAAGATTTTTCCAATGTCTTGTTCATGTGTGTTTGTTTAAAATCAGATGGGTATATCCAGGTCAAGTAAATGTACCAGGCATATGCCATGAAAATGAAAATGGTTGAATCTACTCCTTCAGCTCTATGTGCCTTAAACGTCTGCAAGAGAAACTTTACTTTTATACTAAATGAGTGTGTTTTAATCAATAAAAAAAATATATTATTTCCTAATTTTTATCAAACACTTTGTTAATATTATTTGTCCACCAAATACCCTTTTATATAAAAAGAAAATCAAATCACATTAGCACTTTATTTAAACTATCAATAATGAATCTTACATTCAGTGGATATTGCATGGGCTGTAATCCAGTTAGGTTTGCTTGGATGGGAGTATCCAGAGACTGCCACATCTGAGCTTGGCTCTATAACAAAACTGCTACTGAATACGCCCATAGCTGAGTTAATTCTTCTTTCCAAAAAGCATGGATTTGTAATTGTTTTTATCTTTTATCAGAAAAAAATGGTTATTGATTATTAGCATTAGTACAGTCTACAATATTTATATGCCTAGATTTCATAGGTCATATGTTAGAATTACAATAAACAGATGATTATATACAGATAGTTTATAAAGGCTTACTGATATAAAGGATATTCTAAATAATTTGATGTTAATTGAATATGCATTCCTTATTTTCAAATACAATATATTAGCCTTGGGCACAAATGTCCCTATGTGAATCTTACAACTTTGAATGTTCTGAATCGTAAACTACAAATGTAACAAGGTAAATACTGTAAACGAGAACCCATACCCGGGCCATATGCCCATATAGTATATACCAGTATACCTTAACTCAGCTTATAAGCCTATACTGTTACTATGCTAATATAGTGCAATTATAGGCTAATGATAGGAATATGGCGTACTTAAATTAATGTATATTCTGATAATTAGGTCTTCTGAGGACAGCCTACTAGATCTAGTACTACTAGTACTTTACTTCTGGTTCAGGAAGGCTATATATAGTCAGTAAGTTTACAATGATTCTTGTATAAGCTCATAAAGCCTAATTAAGACAATTAAGCAATTTTACTATGATTATTATAGTTTTATTAAGTTTAAATCAAGTTACCAAGTAATTTAGTAATTTGAGCAATTCAAATATCAATTGGTCTGGTTTACGGTTTAAATTGATAATAGTAAATAGGCCTAATACTAATATTAATATAAATATTACTAATAATCTAATAGTTTAAATAGTTATTGGTAAGACCGTCGAGTCAAGACTTGAGTCTTGAGTTGAGTCAAGTCGTCAAGACGGCAGGCGGCAGGAACTGCGACACTAATGACTAAAGTTATAGTAATTTGCAAGTAAGTAAAGTATGAAAGCTTTTAAAAGTTTAGGACCAATGTTTTAGCTCTATGTTAATATGCTTTACCAGTTTTAGATAATATCTAAGTAATTAGTACAATTTAAATTGAATGAACGCCAGATAATCAACTGGATATTGTTATGGTATCCAACCAGAAACCATTTTATTTACAAACAAATTAACTCTTTGTAATGTAAGATTACTTTAAGACCGCAATAATTATTTTCTTTTTACGAGAACGAGTATGAATACCCACTGATTTATAGTTCAGTGATAAAAATCTAAGAAGATAAAAAAGATACCAATAGAAATGCGTTTTAATTATGATGTATTTAAATAATATATTTTTGATCTATTAATCTATATAAATCGATATAAAAATATTGAATTAAATTTAAAAACGCAATAAGTTTACGTAATAAAGAAATTAAATACTGTCTACGTGACAAGTTGAGCCTTGAACCTACATGACATGAACTTGACCCGTAAATGAGGTCACTGCCCTAAAAATCATTTAACAAGAAGGATCTTTTTGTTTGTTTAGTTGACGTTTTGCTGTTTTTCAGGCGACGTTTCATTTGGTATTGTAATATTATATTTCTGTTTCTCATTATTATTTATACTATATAAATTCCGCAGGTTGAGTCCATGGTCATGAATGGGGTTTTCAGGCAGCCGTTTCGATTTCGCGTAGGCCTATGCCTATGCCTAGTTTAGTAGTTTACCTACAAATATTGAAATAATTATAATTTAGTTGAGAAATAAGTACACCCGTACTCGTACTTCGCACTTTTATTATTATAATACTAATAATTTTAAGTAACTCTACTAATAGTAATATCTCTCTGGATATAGATCTAAAATCTAAAGTAAAACCGTATACCCGTGCCCGTAAGCCTATACTAAAACAAAAATGAATATAATTGTATGTAGGCTATAGTGACTACTATGATAGGTTAGGTGATAGATCTGACTATTATAATAATTATTGACTAGGCCTATAATATAAACTATATTATAGTTTCTATAGGACTATTACTATACTATACAATCGTGTCAATAGTCTATAGGTATAGAGATAGGGTCATTAAAGTATAATTGGCCACAACTTTATTAATTCTACAGCAATTATTAGGCACTAACTGAACTAACTCTGTAACTACAACTGCACTACTAGTACTAGACCTACTAGTCAGTCTAGAATAAGTCAGTGACTATAACTATATTACTACTATAAGTATAAGACTATTAAATTTGGCCTATTAAATTACATTATAATCTCAAATGATATCTGTGAAATACGGAGTGTCTAGGCGCCCGGACCAATAGGCTGGGGGATATTGTTCCGGTGGGCATATCACAAGAGATATTTTATTTCCATTAATTTTTTTTTAAAGATTGTAAAGAATATCAGGATTTAAATTTTCCTAAAATGTTTTCAGTTAGTAAAACCTAATAATTATATTTTAGACGTGTGCAGCTCCAGTGGGTCAAGATGGATGTTTATTTCCCAGCCAATGATATTCTTAACTTTTTGTTAAATAAAAAGTGTTAGGGTAATGTGATGTTTTCCCCTGGGCAAAACAAAAATCTTATTGAAGAAGGACCAATTTTCTTTTTTGATCTCTCCTAGAAAAAATAGCCTAGACACATTTTTCGCTTCTGCAATTTTTTTAATTGTGCATAACATCGTACTAAGGGCTTCAAAAAATAAAAATCTGGCAAAATACACAGTTACCCAGGTATGGCTCATGCACAATAACGCAACCTAGCCCTGAAGTTAAGGACATTATTGGAATCATAATGACAAGATTAATTACAAATTAATTACAAATATATGGTGGCTAAGGCCCCTAGGTAGCCTATTAGTATTAGACTTCTCATTATCATTTTTATATGACTGACAAGGCATGAATTGCAAGTGCAGTGTTTCATTGGTCAACACTCCATCGTTTTGAATTCTGTCCTGTATCTAATAATTTTAAAATAAATTCAATGTGAAAGTAAAATTAAAATATCAATAGTTCATCGTGGCATGGAAATACTTGACCTAGGGCCTAGGCTTATACTACATTTGTTGATTTGATGCTTTGTGGACTTTGTTTCCCTGTTAATATGTTTCTAAATTAGTCACTATAGTTCTCACAAGCCTATGTGGGGCCCCAGGACAAAAGTATCAGCACCGCCCCCTTGCATACTGTCACTGCTTATTTAGTGCTATATTTTGCTATATTTAGACATCATTTGCCGCTGGGGCCCCAGGGCAAAAGTATCAGCGCCGCCCCCTTGCATACTGTCACTGCTTGTTTAGTGCTATATTTTGCTATATTTAGACTACATTTGCCGCCCCCCCCCCCCCCCCCCGCCTGGAAGTGTCGCCCCCAGGCAAATGCCTCCCTCTGCCCTCCCCTATTTGAGGGCACTGATAGTTCTATAGGCCTATAAAAATAAAAATTAAAGAACTTTTTTTCATACAGAAATCTATCTTGAAAATATATTTTTTTTAAATAATTATATCCACAAAACTGGAGAGAAAAAAATAGAATCAATGAAATCTTTGCACATCACCTGATCTAAAACTGTTCACTTTATTCATTAGTTTTTTCTTCTTGTCTATTTTTAATTGTATGCTCTTGTGCTCTATGCTAAAAGTGACCTTAAGTGAAGTTGGCTTTGTTATAACTATTCATTTAATGAAATAACTCAAAGTGAGCTAACTGTAAATGTTTATCATAAATGTATTTCAGTTCCCTCCCTGTCCTGCTGACATTAAGTCGTTATGGCTATGAATGAGGCTAAAGACAGAGTTTGTCAACTGGAACATGCAATCAAAAGATTAGACTGTGTTAAAAAACATTTAAATCGGAATGCTTCAGATGTAAGTAAAAACAAACAACTAATTTTGTTGCCTAAGGTTTATTTGAAAGTAAAGTTGCCCTTTTATACCATGTTAGCCTATAGAGCAAGTGAAGTAGGATCCACAAGTTTCTGTAGCTGTGGCGTACTAAGGGATTGTGTGGCTAACACAATGGTCCGCCAACTTTGCTTTTCCCTAACTAATGTCAGGTACCCATTAGAGCTGGTTGGCCTCAATGGCACCCTTGGGACATGGAGATAAAATCATAGCCTCACCAAAATTTAAACCTGGGACGTTCAGTATCTGAATATATGGTATATATACCATGTTCCCAGTATATGGGAATCTGCCTCTAGATCACCAAGCTGCTTAAAGTTTATTACTACGTTTGTAATTACATTAATTTGTTAAAGGAAAAAGTAACTATAAATCTAAAGGAATCAGGTAGAATTTCAGAAAAGAAAACTCATTCTTTTACATGATTTTGGTCATCAACTCTCATGTTAAATAATGTAAGGAGAAATTAAAAACTTCATTTTCAATGTGACAGGTGATGACTATTTAAAAAATGGTGCTTCAAATGCAACTGAATTTCATTTACTCGATGTGGTGATAGTTTTGGTATGTCTCGCAGATCAAGGCCGAGATACACGCTAACGTGAGCCGCAACTTGGAATGTCTGAGGGGCAGAGAGGTGAGCCTCCTGAGCCAGGTTGATACTGTACTTGGCGCCAAAGAAGAAACACTGCAGCAGCAGCAGGCGAGATTGAATCAGGCACTGGGTATCCTGCAGACAGGCTTGTCCATGGTGCTGGAAGACAAAGCTTCTGAGAAACACTTGGCAGAGACACTAAAAAAGTATTTTTTCTTTTAACAGTCATGGCAGTTTTCTATGGTGTTCTTTCCTTCATTATAAAAGATAAAAAGTTTATTGTTATCTATGTATGTTACTCTTTTAGCCTTACATAGCACCTTAATTATGAGTTAATATTTAGTCTGTATCTTTCTATGAGAATGAAAGACCATAATAGAAGATTTCTAAAAAGAACAAGAATTAGAATAAATTTTGAATAATTGGCTCCTCTAGAACTATTTGGTTTTTCTTTTTGATTGAACTGAACTTAACCCACGAACTGTGGTATAGAAACATGCTGTAGTGTGGTGGCTTTTGAGTACCTTTGAAAATGTAATTCTTTATTATTTAAGCTAGTTGGTCCAGCTATAATAAAATATCTTGCCACAAATTAGTTCGACAACCATCACTGTAAAAATAACTCCAAAATGATAAAAATGGCACAGAAGAGCAAAAAACTGAAGTTTTCTTTTTAGTAAAAAGCTACTTTGTTTTTCTAAAAAAATGCATTGGACGTTACTATTTCATCGGCTGACCACATTTGACTTTGTGTGTTAAAATAATACGAAATTCTCCCTAACATCTTTGACATATAATTCTTATAAAATTGTGGTAAAGATTTTATGGTCAATATTTTTTTGGTAATGCTTTGGAATTTTGTTCATCTTTAAGTATCATCTATTGGTTTCATTTTTATTTAATTAGTCATCCATGGATTTTATTTTGTTATGCTAATTGACTTTGAAATAGTTTTTTTTTAATTCTGCAGGCTTGACAATGTGGAGCTTTCCCCAGAGGAAACGCCCTATATTTCATTCAGAGCTGACCACGTTGGCCTCAGGGATTCTATTCTGAACTATGGGCGTGTCGATGCCAATGGCCTGCCCCTTATTACAGCTTTTGATGACCCGGGTAATCCCTCTGCCAGCCTGCCGCGCCATTTGGAGGAGTATGAGGATGTTGACCATCATTTCTTTTACAAGACGCTGGAAGAAGTCAGGAAGTCTCAGAGTTCTGGATCATGTGTAAGTGTCAATGACATTACATTACTCTACATGTCAAGTTGGTGTCTTGCAATGAAATAAAATTGTTTTTATTCATTAATTTTTACAGGCATCAACTACTTTAGACTTAATTTCAAATGTTTGCTCTCTAATACAAAAAATCTTTAACAGATGCACGTGTATTTTAAGTGTATGCGAGTGTATACAACTAATTTAATATAGGGCTTGTTTAACCTTTACTGGGCAGAAGTTTTTCCATTTTCTAGCTCTGTGCGGGCAAGATTTTTTTGGATTTTTTCGATGCGCGTATTTATTTGTTTAAGAAGCTATTTTATCCATTGTTACTTCTTCAAACAATTGATTGAAAGTAGCTTAACTGAGACTGATTAGCCACAGGCCAATTGTGGCCAGTTTATTCCTTTAATTCTCCAATTTTTCTTTCATTCATTACATTTTCCACCCATGGGGGCGTCTCCCGATGGTCCCTCCCATCTAATTCAAGATCAGACTCACAACTTTTGATATATCTTTTTTCACAGTCGGAAAAATTGAAAGTAGGCCATTATCAATGTCACTATCAAACTTAAGTTTACCCGATTAAAAAATTCCCCCAACTTAAATGCCCATCAAAATAAACCCAAAGAACGCCTAAGACCCGACGGCTCCATCATACCACTTTGCGAGAAAAAATGTTTAAAATATGAAAAAATAAACTTACAGTGATCAGAAATTTACTAGAGATGCATCAGACATTATATAAACCGGAAATAAACAAACTGAAAGCTCCCGAGATCTCGAACTAAATAAGAAAGTAGCCTGAACTATATAAATTGTCACGGACGCTTTCGGACATTTTGCCCATATTGGTAACGGATGTTTTTGGCCACAATGCCCATTAAAGGGTTAAGAAACAATTACATTTAGTTTAATTCTAATTTAAATCCATGTTTACCTTTAATCTTGGGCCTGCCCACTTGGCTTCGTTCCAGGACATATGCCAAGAGTGTTAAATTTAAGTACTTATTAAAATTAATATGTTAGAACATTGAACAAGTAAAAAAACTGTATGTTAATACAAATACTGTGATATGCTTATAGAAAGTAAATAAAACATTTTAAACTTCTAGATAACTGTTACAATACCCAAATTGTCCACCCGTGTTGAAGACTGGCTGCAGAAGAAGTTGCCTGCTTATAAAACAGGGGACGCAGAGAACAGTCTAAAGCCCAATCCCGCAATCAGGCCTAGCACTCTACCAAAAGCTGGTGAAGGCTCAGGTGTTGGTCTGTCCCGCGCGTCCACTCCAGGCAGTTCCTGCAGCCTGAACAACTGGCTGAACATCATCAAACAGCATGTCGACCAAGAGGAGGAACACGACTTTGAAATTATTGACCACTCTGGTCCCCCTAGAGGCAAGTACTTTTAAAAAAATAGTCGGCTGCCGTTAGTGCTGCGCTTATATGTGAACATTTTGGTGGCAGCAAAGTTTAGGTAAACTTTGCTGATTACATTTAGTGAACTGGTCTAACAGTAAGTACCGTAATAGAATCTCATTGTGATAAATCTATATGATTGTAAGTTTTCTTTGTTGTTTTTTTTGTTTATAGTGTCATCAAGACAAATACCTGGTTGTCATAAGGTTGACCTTAAATTGTGGCTGGCACCTAATAGCCAAACAGCTGAAGAATACAAGAGTAACCTCTTTGGACATATTCCCCATGATAAAAAGGTAAGAGCACAGCAGACTGCGCAGAATAAGGACCCAGCACACAATTGTATTTACTGCCATGACTGCACATCATGTACTACTAAACTTCTAATATGCTATATGTGACGTTTCAACTACTAAAAATGGGTTCTAACTAGAAATTAAACTTCATTCAGTTATATTATAAGAAGCAAGCTGTATAGTTGAAGCTTACACTAATCTAAAGAAGGTTAATACATCTTTTTATGATTAGACAAATAATTGCTGAATACCAAATCTTGTAGTACAACTAAGATTATGACTTATAAGTTTACAGCCGTTCATTCTAGATAGAAGATTATTATGCCCACTAGGCCCAAAACTCCTGCAGGGCGGCAGGCATTGGTCGATGGCAGGGCTAGAACCCAGGCCCATTTTGTTGACAGTCTGTTGAACTAACCACAAGACCAGACAGTTTCACATAAACCAAGATGAACCAATCATTTAAACCCAGGCCCATTTTGTTGACAGTCTGTTGAACTAACCACAAGACCAGACAGCCTCACATAAACCAAGATGAACCAATCATTTAAACCCAGGCCCATTTTGTTGACAGTCTGTTGAACTAACCACAAGACCAGACAGCCTCACATAAACCAAGATGAACCAATCATTTAAACCCAGGCCCATTTTGTTGACAGTCTGGTGAACTAACCACAAGACCAGACAGCCTCACATAAACCAAGATGAACCAATCATTTAAACCCAGGCCCATTTTGTTGACAGTCTGTTGAACTAACCACAAGACCAGACAGCCTCACATAAACCAAGATGAACCAATCATTTAAACCCAGGCCCATTTTGTTGACAGTCTGTTGAACTAACCACAAGACCAGACAGCCTCACATAAACCAAGATGAACCAATCATTTAAACCCAGGCCCATTTTGTTGGCAGTCTGTTGAACTAACCACAAGACCAGACAGCCTCACATAAACCAAGATGAACCAATAATTTAAACCCAGTATAAAAACTAATGGACATATGTTTTCCATGTTCAATTTAGAAAGTTCATTTTAAATACAATATCATGATGGCCGTTTATTTCTAAAATATATTAAAGGCAAAAAAGATTCAAAGTAGATAGACATCAATGTATTGTGTCAATGCTTTTTTATAATTTATCTGTAGCAGTTAGGTCAGTTATAGATATAAAAAATCTTCTATTCTATAATGTTGGTATATACTAGAGATGGGAATCGTACCCACATTTAGAAGTTCGGTTCGGTGAGACCATAAGTTCGGGTTTGGTTCGTTGGTACCAGGTAACCAAGGTTTGAGTTCGGTGTGTTTGGTTCGTTGATACCAGGTAACCAAGGTTTGAGTTCGGTGTGTTTGGTTCGTTGATACCAGGTAACCAAGGTTTGAGTTCGGTGTGTTTGGTTCGGGTTTGGTTCGTTGGTACCAGGTAACCAAGGTTTGAGTTCGGTGTGTTTGGTTCATTGGTACCAGGTAACCAAGGTTTGAGTTCGGTGTGTTTGGTTCGTTGGTACCAGGTAACCAAGGTTTGAGTTCGGTGTGTTTGGTTCATTGGTACCAGGTAACCAAGGTTTGAGTTCGGTGTGTTTGGTTCGTTGGTACCAGGTAACCAAGGTTTGAGTTCGGTGTGTTTGGTTCATTGGTACCAGGTAACCAAGGTTTGAGTTCGGTGTGTTTGGTTCGTTGGTACCAGGTAACCAAGGTTTGAGTTCGGTGTGTTTGGTTCATTGGTACCAGGTAACCAAGGTTTGAGTTCGGTGTGTTTGGTTCGTTGGTACCAGGTAACCAAGGTTTGAGTTCGGTGTGTTTGGTTCGTTGGTACCAGGTAACCAAGGTTTGAGTTCGGTGTGTTTGGTTCATTGGTACCAGGTAACCAAGGTTTGAGTTCGGTGTGTTTGGTTCGTTGGTACCAGGTAACCAAGGTTTGAGTTCGGTGTGTTTGGTTCATTGGTACCAGGTAACCAAGGTTTGAGTTCGGTGTGTTTGGTTCGTTGGTACCAGGTAACCAAGGTTTGAGTTCGGTGTGTTTGGTTCGGGTTTGGTTCGTTGGTACCAGGTAACCAAGGTTTGAGTTCGGTGTGTTTGGTTCATTGGTACCAGGTAACCAAGGTTTGAGTTCGGTGTGTTTGGTTCGTTGGTACCAGGTAACCAAGGTTTGAGTTCGGTGTGTTTGGTTCGTTGGTACCAGGTAACCAAGGTTTGAGTTCGGTGTGTTTGGTTCGTTGGTACCAGGTAACCAAGGTTTGAGTTCGGTGTGTTTGGTTCGGGTTCGGTTTGTTGGTACCAGGTAACCAAGGTTTGAGTTCGGTGTGTTTGGTTCGGGTTTGCTTCGATTCCCATCTCTAGTACATACACGTATCCATGCGTTGATGTTTATCTTCTTCCCTGCACAGGTTTGGCTACTGCAGATGCGCCAGAAAATGACAGACTCCAGTGGCCTGCCGCACAAAGACATGTTTTCCCACATCAGCAAGGACCTGTCCACCTGGCTTCGCTCCAGGGCCTATGCCAAGAGTGTTGCTGCGGAGAAGAAAGGGCACAACTTTTTCACACACATCAGCAAAGATAAAACTGTCTGGCTGATGAAGCAGGTTTGTAGATGCTGGTTTCTTTACATCAGTTCTACGCTGACAACAACTTTAGTTACAGAGTGGAGAGGGGGGGGACTATAAAACTTTTAGTTTGGTGGCTACATCTGTATACTTTTCTATATTCCCCCCCCCCCCCCACCCCCGTTGATCATTTCCCCATTAGATGTTCAAGGCTGACCAATATCAGACATGCTGTGTTGCCAAATTAACTTACTGTAACCAGCACATAGTAAAGTCACAGAATACAGCTAGAATGTACAAATTATGTTAGTAACACCATTGACTGTAAGGGAGCAAACAGCTGTAGCCAGTTTGACAGATGAAGTGTCCTGGTCTAAGTATTGTGGATTAGACCTGTGCAGTTTTTTTTTAATGGGACATTACGGATAGTTCCTGAAATAGATGTGGGGGGATTACAAGTGGCCTATCTATTCTTTCATTATTCAACTGTTACGGTAAACTCAATATATTTGCATGGATCATGGACTTAATTGCTTTTAGAAAAAAAAATTGTGTTGACTAATGCAGCATTGTTTTGTTTTTTTATTCTTCGTTCTCATCTTTCTTCTTCTTCGTTCTCACGTTTTTCATTTTTTTTTTGGTTTATTTTTTTATTTTAAATCAGAAATTATCCTGGAAATAATAGATATATTTTAAAAAGTAATATGTTGTCATCAAAACACAGTTTTTGCCCTTGGCAATTCATCTTATTGTGACACAGAATCTAAAAGTAGATTGTCTGAAATGTAACAATACATAATACTTTTACACCGTAACAATTGTTTGCTGAATTCAATTTTTTTTTTTGTTTCCTTCTATATTTAGAAACAAGTTGATAAAAAAGGGGACTTAACTGCTGCAAAAAGTGGAAATTACATCAAAGACGTAGACAAGTGGCTGTTGCCAAGACAAATAACCACAACTGCTGAAGTGGACAAAAGTGAGTCTAAAAAAAACACTGGCGAACCCTGGCCATTGTTCCGCACAGTGGAGGAACCTGCCTCCCCTATCACCCTGGAGAAAGAGTCAAGAAAAAACCCAGGTGAAATTTTCAAACCCCTGGAACTCCCCTTGCATGACTGGCTGGCCTCTTCTTCCAAAAAACTTATCTCCGAAACCCAGAAGAATGGTGCGGAGACTAGCCCAGTGGATTTATTCCAGCACATTCGTAACACCAGCAGTTCTCTCTGGTTGGCCAACACAGGCGGGGCACCGAGGGGCTGCCAGGACAAAGATTGCAAGAGCGAAAGCAACAAAAACCAGCTTCCGAAACCCCAAGCCGGCAAGACAAACTCCACAGGTCTGGATTTCTGTCTCTCCGATTGGCTGCTGGTGCCAGCGGAACTGGCCAATCAGATCACGGATCATGAGGTGGAGAAGGAAAAAGAGGAGTCTGAAGGATGGAGCGTCTGCTCGGACCAGACTTTCACCAGCGTACAGTACGCACAGGACGTGGCTGTAGCCAGCGATTACCTCAACAAGTGGGTCCTGTAAATGCATTAAAACCTTGTAAGACCGTTGCATGAGATAACAATAAATTTCTTCTTTCTTCCTTTATATATTGATAGCGAACCCTGCACGATTCATTATAATGATCTAGTGTAACATTCATGCTACCCTGTTTAAAAATACAGAAGGTTAAACTTAATGCAAGTCTTTTTTTTTTCTTCTTGGTCAATTTTCAGACATTTGTTAAAGTTTCATTTCGAAACATTTTTTTCTTTGTTTCTTACTAACCAACACTAGTTTCATTTCAAAACCTTTCTTTTTCTTTCTTTGTTTCTTACTAACCAACACCTATTTTTTTTTTTAAAACTTTTTTTTTCTTTCTTTGTGACTTTCTAACCAACATTAGTTTTTCTGGTACTGAGTTATGTTGTTAGTTCATATTTCATTAGTATGCTGTTTGCCTGACTCACACAATTATGAGACCTACAGTATCATTACTGATCTAAAAGTTCACGGGTATTGATAGCCAAGTTTTATTGTATTGGTTTGTCTTACAGTGGCATCCTTTCTTGCTTAAACTTTAACAAATTACTTGAAATTAATTCAGTGAACATTGTTTTGTTATTCTTTGAAACTTGAACATTTCCTTTAAATTGTTTTGTTATTCTTTTGAAAATTGAAAATTTTCTTCAAATTGTTTTTGTTTCTACAGAAAATGTTTTTGTTTCCTTTGTATTGAAATGAAACAGAAATGTATTGTTCTATTATATTTTTATATCAATGAGATTAAAGAGTATAAGCTAAGTCGAGATTGAAGAGTATAAGCTAAGTCAGGGTGGGAAGGAAGGGGGGGGAGGGGGTAACTGTAAGCTGTTAGAACCAATCAGAAGAAGGCTGTGATAAGTTATTTTTATAGAGTGTAGGCACTCTAGGGTCTGAAGGTAAAAAATGGCACACCGGCTCTTGGTAGAGTCCACTTACAGACACACTTCCCAACTGTTTTTTTTGTTTTTTTGTCACTTAGAGTAAAAACCAGATACAACTACTAATGTATCCATTTTATATCCGAGATTTATACAACAGGGTTATTGAAGGTATAGATAGCACCCCTCACAGAAAACTGACCCTGTCAATGCATTTTCATTCATGCACAAATACAGGATAGATGTTAATATGTATGTGTGAGATCAATTCAAGGTATACCCAGTCAAAGGCCTCTGGGATTCAAGGAATGTTAGGAATGACGGAAACAAAAGTGTCCACAACTCTTAATCTTAATGCCATTGCTACCCCATGAACTATTACGGAAGTTTGCAAGACTGATTTCTCAATAGATGCAAAAAAAATGTGGAAAAAAAGGGGTACTTCGTGATTATTGCAATTTTGATTTATTTATTTTTTATGTTGAAAGCCGTGACATTTTTAAGCTATAATATTGGTTTCTACTGTAAAGAAATTACTGTAAAATGTGTTTTTATGCAGCTATTTCATAAAAAAAAAGTAGAATGACTTCTAAAGATAAAATTATTGAAAGGTTAAAAAAAAAATTATTTTATAGATTTAAAACATCAGAAATTACTGTAAAATTACATATGTTTTTATGCAGTTATTTTATTAAAAATTTAAAATGTCTTCTAAAGATAAAATTATTGAAAAGTCAACAAACATTTTTTTTATAGATTTAAAACGTCAACAGCTTGTGTATTGACTCGTCAATGCATTTGCAAAGTTTTGTGACAATCTGTTTATATGCATCCATCTGGTTTGGTTAATCTTTACTCATCTGTTGGGATGCTAAAGTGCTAAAAATTGGTGCTGTCTTTTAAAAAAATTATCAAAAACAAATGCATTTTACATAACTTTTAACCTAATGAATCAGTTATAAATCTTTGTTTTTCCCAACATTTTATAGATAATTGAAATAGCTTCTATTGACAAGTCTTAATTAGGCGTGACCTTTTGAAATGGAAGAGGTCATATGCTTCCGGTTCTATTTTTAAATTAGTAAACAAAATGAACATGCTTTTGCTGGTGTTTGACAATTAATTTCAACCTCAACGGCCTGTTCTAGTCTTTTAGAATTATACAAAGGATACAAGATTAGTTATGAGGAATCCGTTTTTAACATCAAAAGTGAGTAGGCGATAATTAATACTCGAGTGTTAGTCGCGTAAGGTTAAATATATCTTTGTTTACAAAATAAATTAGTCAAGAGTTGCGTTTCTTGGTTATTAAAAAACACAATGGGTACGGTAGATTCATAAAAACAAATAACAAAAATTCTTTTCCATTAAGCAATAAGTTTGATATTATAAAAAGGTGAAATTTCATTTATGACTTTCACAATCTATCGTTTTCTTTTGGCAACATTTTTTGGAAATGAAATCAAATTTAATCTCCTACAGCTTTAGTACAATCAGTAATAGTTGTTTTTAATTAAATGATCGAATAAGACCGGAAATGTCTTTGTTGAGACCTTTTATGCATGCATATTTGTTAGGACTTGTCAATAAAACACCTAAAACTAAATATCTTATTTTGCTTACTTCAGTACCATTCCGTGGGGTTGTATCACAAATACTTTTACTTTAGCTTTAGTTCTACCTTTAGCTTTTAGAAGCTGCTTTTGTCCAGTGTTTTTTTTTTTTTGTGGTCCATCAATCGTACGCATTTTCTTTTCACTTAACAATTAGTGAATTAATTTATTGAGGACTTTCATACTGTCAAGCTTTTAAAATAATGCTTTCAAAAGATTTGCTTTTCATTATTCATAATATTGCATAATGATATTATTTGGAAGCTTTCCTATTTATTAGTAATGTGTCACAAGTAGTTTAAAAATCAAATTTCAAGATTTATTTTTATTGAAAATTATTTGTACATTGTTTTTTATGGGGGTTGGTGGCCGAGCGGCAACATGTTGAGCTGCCGTACCGAAGTTCTTGGGTTTGAATCCTGGTGAGGATTTTTTCCCCATGTGTCCCTGAGTCTACCCAGCTTTGATGGGTAGCCTACCTGACTTTTGTTGGGGTAAAGTAAAAGTGGCTGGGCATTGTGCTGGCCACACAATCCTCTAGTATGCCTTGGCCAAAGAAACTAGTTAACGCTGCTTCACCTTCCCCTATGAATCAATTTAGTCCGATGGGATACTTTTTTTTAACTTGCATTGATTTTTCTCTCGTAAATTTTAGAAGTATTGAAGATATGAGAAATTTGTAAGCTTATATAAGACAAAAGTCATAAATGTGTATAGACCTATATATGTCACAATGTGTGTATTGTTTGTTTTTTTCTTCTGATACAAGAGATCTGTTGTTTTTTTTTTAATTCACTCAAGTTGCCCATAACAGTTGACAAAATTTAATAGAACTACTTTGTAAACTCAAAAACAGACTTGATAAGGTTATTGTATTCTGTACTGTCATGTGTTAATGTCTGGATCTAATTGTTAACTAGATACAGACTTGATAAGGTTATTGTATTCTGTACCGGGTACTGTCATGTGTTAGTCTGTGGATCTAATTGTTAACTAGATACAGACTTGATAAGGTTATTGTATTCTGTACTGTCATGTGTTAATGTCTGGATCTAATTGTTAACTAGATACAGACTTGATAAGGTTATTGTATTCTGTACCGGGTACTGTCATGTGTTAGTCTGTGGATCTAATTGTTAACTAGATACAGACTTGATAAGGTTATTGTATTCTGTACTGTACTATTATGTGTTAATCTCTGGATCTAATTGTTAACTAGATACAGACTTGATAAGGTTATTGTATTCTGAACTGTACTGTTATGTGAATATATGTTTATGTCTGGATCTAATTGTTAATTAAATACAGACATGATAAGGCCAGTGCATTCTGTACCCCAGAATATACCTATTCTGTGTTCTGTACCTCATTTATGTAAGTGTATGCATTGTTTATGAAATGGTTGTTTTTTTTTCCATAGTGGAAGAGCTCTACATCAAAATAGGTCAAAGATAAATTTACTGGCTAGCTACAGTAGCTGCTTTTAAGCTGAATTGACTCATTGATGATGGATAGTTTTTAGCACTTTTTTTATATTGCCAACTATAATCTGCATTAGCAAAAAGCTTTAAGATAATTATTCTCGATTTAAAAAATGTACATAACCAAAAAGTCAACATTTAAAATAGTTATCATCAACAACAACAAAACAAAGGCCAACAGCATTTATTGAAATGGCATTCACTAAATATTTAGCAGTCAACTTGTTCAATTTAAAGTCAAACTCTAACAGCATTATTCTTTATTTAAATCTACGACACATTTAAAATCATCCCACTGCACTACCAATATCTACATTGTGTTAACCCTTGGCTGTTCATCAAACTTAAGAACCTTTTAAAAAATATTTAGTCAGAATGCTTAACTCTTTGATTTCTTTATTGTAATGACGTAGATAGAGCTGTTATGGAATTTCCTAACATAAGAGAATAAAGAAAGCAAATATTTATTTGAAGTTGTTTGTTTTCTTCTAATGTTTTAGAATAACAAGTTAAATTGCCCAGGAAAAAAATGCATAGGTCGCTGTACCTTGATACGAATTTAACCCTATATCTACTAGGTGGGTCAATTTGACCAGTCCATGGTATATTTTTTATAATTACTCTAAAACCACTCATGCGAATACTTTAAGCTTTCAGATATGCTATCTATAAAGGGTTTGCTTTATTTTGGTGGTAAAAAAAAAAGATTTTTATGTCTAACTATGCACGCGAAATGGTGAGCACTCTTATTTTTATTAATAAACTCTAATGAACAGAAAACTAAAGTAAATAAGTAAAAAAAATATATAATTATTAATTATTTACTGACAACATTTAGGCAGGTAATTTTAAAAAAAATATTGTCGTCGCGTAAAAAAATAGGCATGTCTTTTATTTAAAAACAAAAGGAAAGCTTTAAGTCCTTAAATTCTTAACAATCTTTAAAAAAAATAATATTAATAGAAAAAATGTAAATAAAAAAAGTAGCTAACCTATATTGTTATTAAAGAACAAAAGTTTCCAGTGGGGAATAGAACCCAGGTCGCCCGTATGGCAGTCTGGGACGTAAACCACTCAGCTAGGGAGGACACGTGGAGACAGCGAGATTGGAAAAGTAAAATAATATAAGGCAATAAGGTCACGTGTCTTCCAATTAACCAATGCGAATTGGAATCCACAAACACAGATCCTACTTTATTCCTTTATATATAACAAGCATTTACCCATCTTTGATTGGAGAAGCTGACAACTGTTGGGAAGAGTAGATGAAATGACTTTAGTGTGAAAGCCACACAATCTCCATCGTGTGGGTTACTAAAGAAACTGAAACTTTGGAACTCTGCAAAATAAAACTTTAAAAAAAAAATTCTTTTATCTCAATACATAGCTTAAATTAAAACTATTTTCAACTTTATATTTGAAAAGAATTTTTTATTATTAGTCTTAATTTAGAAATAATTTTTTTCTGCTTAAGTTACGGGGACAAAGAATAGTGAATCTCGGCTAAGGAAGTCCAGCTCCTGCCCAAGGTTCGCCTTCAATAAGGCGGGAAACGATCACTGTTAATATAATTAACTTCGAGCGCTTCTCTAATACCGATGTTATAGGTGTGTTAAAAACAACTGGACGATCCTTCCGGCTCTTTAGTCCAGGGGCGTAACGTGAACAAGTGGTGGCTCAAGGAGGGGGGGGGGCATACAGCTTTTACAAGGACCCGCAGTCCGAGGCTAGCCACCCTGCACGTGCCGCGTAACAAAGGGTACGGTCTCCACAGTCACATTCACTACTCTTGCTTGTCCCCTCCTGCAAAATTTCCACCGGATCATTAACGTGGTGGATCACTAGTGTACCTGCACTGTCGCCCTTTATTGCAATGCTAAAGTTATCAATCGAAAATAGAGTAAGTTAATACCGGCCGGCCTCGAATTCCGGCAGGATAAAAATAGCACCCTATTTGTGTCTTTCGTGTCTTTCTAAACCGTTCGGTATATATGTGATAAAAAGGACATTACGACATAAACAAGATCACGATAATATCACGAACATGTCTGCTTGAATGAACATACATTATTGTATTACTACAGTCTCAGATAACCGTGTTTGCTACATCCTGGCGAGCACTTTTTTTTCTTCTCATTTTACTTCAAAGTGGAAATTTTGACTTCATAACAAAACACTAAGCCATCAAATAAATATGATTTTGCTAAACAACACTGAAGCATTCAATACTATTGTATTGTCACATGGGGTTGGCCTAGACTTTGACTATAGTGTATGGGAGTTTCTAAACAAATATATGAGTTAAGACAACCGCTGCACCAATAGTAATGACCAAGTCAAGTTAGTGGTTCTAGATCTGATCCACATGCACTTTTTTGCACAGGCAGCCACCATGGAGAAAAAGCTCTAGGGCCCAAAGCCATTCTCACAAACAACAGCCCCCGGTTGATCAGAGAAATCAGGACTGCCAGTCTGACACAGCAATGGAAAGCAAAATGGAACGCTGAAGAAGAAGAAGAATGAATCTACTTTCAAACAAGCAAGAAATACTGTACAATTAAAAGGCAATAAACTTTATAAAATCCTTCTGCAATAACCTTTATTATAGAAATTTGAGTCTACAGGTCAGAATTAGACCTAGAGTCTACATGGAAAGAAAACCGAACACGAGTACCAAACAACTAATAACTATACAAATACTAATTCATAAAGAGAGATGATTTTATAAATACAAAACGAAATAGTTTTAGAAACACAATAATATGATACACTATGAAATAAACAGGGTTCTCACACAGTCTGGAAAGTCTGGAAAAGAGACACACAGGTTTGCCGATCAAATAAAAAAAAAAACTGCATCGAAAAAAAAGGAAAATTGTCAAACACAAAACAGAACCCTCATCATCCCCTTCCATATTTTTTTTCCCAAATTCTTTCTTTTTCTTTTTAGATATTAATTATTATATTGGATTAATATAATTTGTACGTTTCAAATATTGATAGTTTTTGTTTTTCGATCTTTCAACCCTCACTTTACATAACAGCATTATTCACACCTTCACCAACTTTTGCGCTCATTAGCCCTGAGAAACTTGAAATCTTGGCTACGCCATTGATAGAAGGCACAATTAAAATGTTACCTACTAGAGTACAATTTTTCCAGACAGACCCCAAAAAAAAAAAAAAAACCTTCAGACTTCAGACTTAAGACACAACAGAAAGACGCGTGTACCGCAGGCTAGGGCATTGGACACAGTCAAAATTTGCCCATGTGGAAAAATGTCTCCTGAAAGCGCAGAACACTTTCTCCAAATCTGTCACTCCATATTACCAATCAACAAAACTACATGGAATGAATCTACAGCGCAAATCATCAATAGCTCTGTAATCTGTTCGAATCCTGTTTAAATCCATTCATCTATTTAACATGATCACGAAGTGAAGATTTGTGCTAAATTTCTATAATATCACATCCATATGGCATCTATCTACCTCTCTCTCACACAAACAGTCACACACATACACACACACGCATACAACAACAACATTTAAAATTGACCTGTGGCCGAACCTGAAACCTCCATTTTGGAAACCCATGCTTTGCATCCTCCTTCAGACCACGACACTAGAATTAGAATGAGTAAAGCGCCAACTTACAGACACTAGAATTAGAATGAGTAGAGTGCCGCCAACTTACAGACATGTTTTTTGTATGTTTCGCTTCACGGGTGGGGTGAAACGTCGTCCCTGGAATCAGTGGGTCTGATGAAAGGGGTGGAGGAGGGGGGGGCGCTGACTGAGCTGCAGTCACTGACCCCTGGTCTTTAGGAGAGCCCTGTGCTCTAAAGAAGACGAAAAAGAAAAGAAGTAAAGGTTACCTATAGGTAAAAACAGGATAGTGGTTTGAAATCATTAGTTTTTCTTAAAATGAAGGTTTTTATTAAACTTGTCTGTAACTAATTCACTAGATCTAATATTTGTCATATCTGATTTTTTAAATACATTTTTATAGGCTTATATTAAATTTTTAAAAGTGTAAAATTGTCAGTTTGGCACCAATCAAAATTTTAGGCTTGTGATTGTTGTTTTTTTTTATTGGTCATCGACTTCACTATGGTAACTCAACAAGGGTTGTTGGGGAGAGAAGGGAGGGCCAATTTATTGCGACACACGCAGACAGAAACACGCGTAGACAGTGCCGTTGCTAGGGATTTGGGGGCTCGGGGGCCTTGCCTCTTTAGGGTCCCCTGCATTTTGACATTCGACATTATGACATAAGAAAAAACCATTCGGACACTCCTTTGGGGGCCCCCCTCAAGTAGGGACCAGGGGGGACTTTCGAATTTGGACCCCCTCCCCTAGCTACGCCACTGCGCGTAGACAGAGACGAGCGTAGAGAGATACACACGTAGACAGATACACGCGTAGACAGCTGCACACGTAGACAGACACACATAGACAAAGACACACGAGGACAGAGAGACACACGTAGACAGAGACACGCGTAGACAGAGACACACGTAGACAGAGACACGCGTAGACAGAGACACACGTAGACAGAGACACACGTAGACAGTGACCCGCGTAGACATACACACGTTGACAGAGACATCCGTAGACAGAAACACGTGTAGATAGATACACGAGTAGACATCTGCACACGTAGACAGACACATATAGACAAAGACACACGTAGACAGAGACACACGTAGTCAGAGACACGCATAGACAGAGACACACTTAGATAGAGACACGCGTAGAAAGAGACACGAGTAGTCAGAGACACGTAGACAGCTATTCGCGTAGACAGATACACACGTAGACAGAGACACGCGTAGACAGATACACACGTAGACAGAGACACGCGTAGAAGGAGACACGCGTAGACAGAGACACGCGTAGAAGGAGACACGCGTAGACAGAAACACATAGACAGAGACACACGTAGACAGCGACACACGTGAAAGTGACACACGTAGACAGATACACGCGTAGACAGAGACACACATAGACAGAGACACGCGTAGACAGAGACACGCGTAGACAAAGACACGTAGACAGCTACTCACGTAGACAGAGACACACGTAGACAGAGACACACGTAGACAGAGACACGCGTAGACAGATACACACGTAGATAGAGACACACGTAGACAGTGACACACGTAGACAGATACACACGTAGAAGGAGACAAGCGTAGACAGAGACACGTAGACAGAGACACGCGTAGACAGAAACACATAGACAGAGACACATGTAGACAGCGACACACCTAGAACACGCGTAGACACATCAATACAAATGCAATAGATACAGCAATAACGAACAAATAAGCCTTATAATTAATCTTGAAATTATTCCTTCAAACAAATGTCAGTGCAAAGGGAAGCGACTACTTAACATCTTTATTGTATCCCCTTCGCAAACCACCTAACTAGCACTGTAGAACCCTCCTTACCAACTTCCCCGAATAATCCACATAACAATAACTAAAGAGACGCTATCCCACTGAGTATTCTGTTTCAATGATTCGAATTTCACTTCGTTGAGATCCTGTTGTATTTTTACCCGGGATGGTTTGTTTCAATTTTTAATCTGACTGCAATGCATTTTTAAAAGCATTTGAGCCCCCCTTCCACCTTACACGCAGACATAGGTATCTGGGTCCCAGGTGATTCCGTTCGGTTACCTTGACCTCGAAAGGGGTCGTGCTAAGGGTTTCATGTCTGCCTTTGTATGCACGGGTTATCTATATTGTAGGCCTATGCACAACTTACGGTGATAGTTATAGGCGGTAGGGCGTGGTCTGACTAGCGAGGAATACTTAGTATAGTTATAAGTTCGACTATAGCCATACAGCTCTTACTCTTAGAATAGGCTACTGATACGTTGATACCTAATATCATATTGCATTAAAATATGCCCTATTTATATGCAAGGAGTCAAAGCGTTTTTTGTTGTGTGTTTTTTTAGTAGCCTACTTTGCCTTTTCAACATAATGTCATAAAGTGTTGCTAGATATAGTGATTTAACCAATAGGATGATCATGACGTTTGTTATTAGTGAATATTCATCCGTATTGGGCCTTATAGCTCTGACGCTTAAAGTTTTTCTTTAGTTGATAGGTTTAAATGCGCTACTTTCTTTGCGATTTGATGCACTACATTTGTCCACATCTTTTGGATCAATGCGGTGAAATGTTTTAATAAATCCATTTCTCATAACGATGTAAGTAAAAGTAAAGTATCCCGTAGGACCAAACCGATCCATGGGGCCGGTGAAGCAGCGTTCACTGTTTTCTGTGGCCACGGCATACTAGGTGATTGTGTGACCAGCACAATGCACAGCCGGCTTACCTTTAACTAAGTCCAGGTACCCATCAAAGCTGGGTAGACACAGGGACAGCCTCCAGACCCAGAAACAAATTCGAACCCAGGACCTTCGGTACGCCAGCCGAACGCTACATTGCCCCCTGCAGTGTAATGGGAGTAAGGCGGAGTACGGACCCTCACAGCTAACTAGTTTTAATTCTGGCGCGATGCGCCAGATTCGTCTACATGCAGCTTCAACATTGAGCAAAATTTGGTAAAGGTTAATGACGATGTACATCATTCGATTTAGTGTATTTCCCTTAGTGCATCATTCAATGCACTGAATTCGACTTAGTGCACTATTCAATGCATTAAATATGTTTTAGTATTCCATCCAATGCACTCAATTTGCCCTTGTACAGCATTCAACGAATTAAATTTGCCCTTTTCCAACATCCAATGAACTATAGGCTACCTATGTAAGCTACTTTTGAACTCTTATAATGCATTTTGTTAGGATATTCGGGCGGGGGGGCGGAGGGGAGGTCAAGGGGAAGGTGGCCAGATATTAAACTTACTTTACTGTATCTGTTTACATTGTGAATCACAGAGTTCATGGGACAGGTAGAAAGGTGAGAATAAACTCTTTCCCACCATGTGGTGGCTAAATGTTGGGCTATAATGCCGCTATATGATTAACTACCTGTATTGTTTATTAAAGCCTGACGTCAATATATAGCCCAAGGATAGGCTCACATTTAACTTATGTTTGTTTGTTTAGGTATGCAGTGAGAGTATACAGCATCGGTACAGAAGGTAAACATCATAATAAATACCAATAATTTAACATCATTTACATCTGCCACATTAGACTCAAACCACTATCATGATCGATAGTAGGCTCACGTCATTGGTGAAACACGCTTCGTCGACCCAATCACTGTTCAAGGTCTTCGATATTGGTTGACTATACACACACACATTAAGAGTACACAGGTGGGCTACCACAAGGGGGACGTCCCCAGTTTCGCATCCGAGATTTTATTGCAGAGACTCGGTTGGAAGGAAGAAATAATAATAACATTTGTATGGCGCTGCCAACAAACATAATGTAAGCTCAGAGCGCATTTAACATACAACTAAGAACACAGATATTACTCTGGGCTAGGAGACAAAGCTAATTGATGATTTAAAAAAGACAAATAAAAAAAAATTAGCATTAACCGACCCAACATATAAGTAAGACAGTAGGGTCTAAAGCATAATTTGTGCAGCTATAGTCTGGTATTTGTGCAACTATAGTCTGGTATTTGTGCAACTATAGTCTGGTATTTGTGCAACTATAGTCTGGTATTTGTGCAACTATAGTCTGGTATTTGTGCAACTATAGTCTGGTATTTGTGCAGCTATAGTCTGGTATTTGTGCAACTATAGTCTGGTATTTGTGCAACTATAGTCTGGTATTTGTGCAACTATAGTCTGGTATTTGTGCAACTATAGTCTGGTATTTGTGCAACTATAGTCTGGTATTTGTGCAACTATAGTCTGGTATTTGTGCAACTATAGTCTGGTATTTGTGCAACTATAGTCTGGTATTTGTGCAACTATAGTCTGGTATTTGTGCAACTATAGTCTGGTATTTGTGCAACTATAGTCTGGTATAGTTAGTGTTATACGAGCAATGTCGCTTCGTTAATGATCCAAAGGGATTCCGCACGGGTGAAAAAGTGTAGTGCAGTTGACTGCATGACTCGGACAAGGTCTTTGTGTACCCCCCCCCCCTTTCGACCTACTCCTTCCAACGTTGTGCCATGGACGTAGAAGGCTCGTCCAGTTATTAAGAGACGTTATAGGTCGATAGTATCACGGAATCTACCTAGCTCCGATGGCGCCCCTTAAACTGCCCAGATCCGATGGCGCCCCTTAATCTAACCAGCTAGCTCCGATGGCGCCACATAATCTACCCAGCTCCGATGGCGACATGGCGTCACTTATTCTTGGGAATATAAATTTTTAAGGATACAAGCAATAGCGTAGGCCTAATGGTAAGTTTTTAGAAGGATGTAGCTTGTACTAAAATATTCTGATCAATTCCTTCACAGCAACATACACATGAATAGTATGGCCTAAATTAGATCTAATTGTACTTATAAAAAAAAATATAACAAAAATATATAAAAATATATATGCATAATCACATGAATGCAGATTAATCGGGGAGAGAGATCAATCATTGTAGATACAAATTTAGGGAGGTCTTTATTGTATTTAGATTTATAAGATGAGATTACTTTATTGATCCAAATAAATGGAAATTTGATTTGATTACATAAATTCCGTCTTTCAGCATATTTAAAACAATATCAAAGAACCATTTTTACTCAAGCATAATAGACATTCACGCACACTACCATACATTTTATCATACAAGGAATAGTATCATTTGGGAGTCATCTATTGTATTTTCTGGCTGACTGATGATTTGGATGTGAAATAGCATAAAGGTCTACATTTTTTTTGTGTAAACAAAACCAACATAGGCCTACCCCTACATTATTTGAACATGCGAAAAATCTATTTTTTATGTATTTCATGTTGTGTCTTTCACTTATAATGGTTCTAACTGTCTTTTGATTTATTAGCTTATAATTGCAATCTCCCCTTACTCGTAAAAAGCCATTGGATACTCTAGAGAATAACTGCCACTGGTTTAAAAATTGTTAAGATGCACACACGGCACGCGATCAACATTTATCGGGCCAAACGAAAGGTTGAATTCAACTCACGTTCTCTTACAAAACCTTTAAGAAAGGCTTAATTTAAGTCAATATCATATGTCCTGTAATACAAACATTTGGTACGGTGAAATACGAGATAAACATTTATCTGACAATAAGAGATGCCAGACTCAGTGTCCACATTATTTGTACACCCTGGCATAAAAATAGAGCTGCATGCCAACTTTAGTATAAATAGTTTTGCAGCGATCAAATTAAACACATTGCATCCCAATTAGACTTCAATCAGACACACGCTGATTAAATGTGTTTTTAAATAGCATTTGTAAAAAAGCAAAACGTTTCTTAACAATTTTTTAAAGCAATTAATAAGCATATAAATAATTAAAATATTATAATTAAGGATATCACTCTTATACAATAAAGGTTTTGACTTCATTTTGATCTTAAAGATGCGTTGCTAGATTTATTTCTGGTCAGTTTATTTGGTTTTATGTTATTTAAAGAAAACTATTTTTAAAAAAGTTATAACTTAACACATTTTGAAATGGATCCGAAAGTTCAATCAAGCTACTGCAGATTGCATCTGGAACTGGTTTCTCGAGTTATTAAGTTTAACGATTGAACATTGCAGCTTCAACTGGTTCCTCGTGTTAAATAAAGTTGTACGTCTGAACATTGCAGCTTGAACTGGTTGCTCATGTTAAATAAAGTTGGACGACTGAACATTGCAGCTTGAATTGGTTTCTCGTGTTAAATAAAGTTGGACGACTGAACATTGCAGCTTGAATTGGTTTCTCGTGTTAAATAAAGTTGGACGACCGAACATTGCAGCTTGAACTGGTTCCTCGTGTTAAATTTAGTTGGACGACTGAACATTGCAGCTTGAATTGGTTCATCGTGTTAAATAAAGTTGGACGACCGAACATTGCAGCTTGAACTGGTTTCTCGTGTTAAATTTAGTTGGACGACCGAACATTGCAGCTTGAACTGGTTCCTCGTGTTAAATAAAGTTGGACGACCGAACATTGCAACTTGAACTGGTTCCTCGTGTTAAATAAAGTTGGACGACCGAACATTGCAGCTTGAACTGGTTCCTCGTGTTAAATTTAGTTGGACGACTAAACATTGCAACAATAAAAACTTTGCAAGTGTTGAATTTAGTCCATTGCTAATTTAAACATCTTTTGGGTTGAAAAAATCTTGTGAAACTTTAAGATCACGTGTCCATTGATAGTGTCAATGTCGTTGTGTAACATAAAATATTCAAAGTAATTTTCTATAGAAGTTAATCTCAATGAATAATTATATATCTAGTCTATGTTGTCATTCATTTTTTTTCTTTTGATAGACAATAACATATGGGATTATCAGCTAATTATTCATCGACTTTTGTCTGGTAAAATACTTTTAAAATTTAATCCTTCATAAGACATCATTAGTAAAATGTCAATTATAAATTTCATCAAGTTTAATTATAATTTTTAAGGAGTCTTAAATATTTGCATTACACAAGGGCACATTTTTTCTTCAAATTGTACTTTTAGAACTATTTGAAATGTTAAATTATGAAAGGGTTAAGAATACTTATTTTACTGTGTCTTATACAATTGGGGAAACTAAGCTTTATAGCACCGTGTATAATGGACACCGGTATTCCAATATACAGTTTCACGTGGAACAAAAGTCAGCTTTCAGCTTCTGATTACCAAAACGTTTATTGCAACATGCGGTGCGACGGCGAGACTAGAGTACGTTTTGGGGATGACTGTTGGAACATCAAATGTGCCCAGTGTTACTGCCAAAGACCTGCATGTGAAATCTATAACATCTGTTGCCCAGATATAACTGTTCCGTATAGAAATTCATTTTCGGGTACCGATGGCTATTTGCCCGACAGCTTCATTTCTATAAATGTAAGCATAGGCTCAAAGGCTGAGATGCTTTCTGCACCAGTGCTAGGATGTGATCGTTTAGATGGGTCAAAAGATGCATATCTGTACATACGTTCATGCTCGCCAGACTTCACAGAGAATACAACACTGGTAGATCTATGTGAAAGAGACAGTCAAGAGGAGACAATCGAGACGTTTCTAAGAGTTATGGACCTTGCAACACAAGTTGTCTACAGAAACATGTACTGTGCGATGTGCAACAAGGTCGATGTTGTAAGTATACAATTATTTAACTCTTAAAAACAGGTTATTTTTATATGCATATATCGCATTTAGCTTTATCAAATAAATTAATTCCCATACTAATGAAAATTATTTATTTAATGCACAAAAAGAAGTACCTGGGAGTGCGCTCATTTGAATCAGTTGCGCCTTCATTATGGAACAATTTATCTCAGACACTGAGAGAGTCCAAGAAAGGCAACATAAAACAAAGCCAGAACTGCCAAGGCTGCATCCTATCGCCAGTTCTATTTAATATCTTCCTAGAAAAAATCATGCAAGAAACACTCGATGATTACCATCCATCAATCTCCATTGGGGGTAGACCCCTATGCAATCTAATTTTTGGTGATTATATCGACCTGTTGTCCGGGAGCAACAAAGAACTACAAGAGCTCAGAGACAAGCTTGCAGATAGAGCAAAGGCATACGGAATGGAAATCAGTTCAGAAAAGAGTAAAATAATGATCAACACCACAGATGCCAGAAGTGCAAACATCATATTGAACCAACAAAAAGTGGAAGAATTAAATAATTTCAAATATCTAGGAGCAATCATATCCGCAGACGGGCGCTGTGAGTCAAAAATTCGAGCAAGGATTGGGACTGCAATGGCGGCAATGGCTCGCCTAAACAGAATCTGGACCAGTAAAAGCATTGGTCTCCCAACAAAGCTGAGACTTTAAAGAGCCCTTGTCAGAACTAGGCCTATTGTTCTGTATGGATGTGAGATATGGACGCTTCTATCAGCAACTGAAAATAAGTTGCAGTCTTTGGAAAATAAATGCATGAAAAAAATACTTCGAATCTCCTACGTAGAACACAGGACTAATGCGTATGTTTGGGACAGAATATCATCAATTGCAGGCCCTCAAGGAAACATTATGGCAACAATCAAACGGCGCAAACTGACATGGTTCGGTCATGTGTTGCGGCACAATGGCCTGCCAAAAACCATCCTCCAGGGCACGGTGGAAGGTGGGCGTACGAGAGGCTGTCAGCGCAGATGCTGGTTATACAATGTAAGGTATTGGACAGGGTTGCAGTTGACTCAACTATTGACGACCGCTCTTGACAGCCAAAGTGTCCATTCGCTCCCCCCCCCCAACCACCACAACGGTCATGGGATTGATGATATAAATGTATATATATACCTATATATGTCAGCAATGTCGTGCTAATACGTCTTTAAAGCTTAAAGATGAAATAAAAAAACTAATGTAAATCTGCAGTGTGGAATCTGAAGAGAATAAAAAGTATTAGAAACATTCAAACAAAAGAGGCATGTGAGACATTAATCGTAGGCCTGGTAATCTTTCAGTTATACTACGCGAACTGTCTGTACATAGGGCTGCCAGAGTATGATTAGAAAAAAAAAAACTACAAAAGGTGCAACGCATGGCTGCAAAAATTGTTCTGAACAATGAAGGAAACTCAACAACCTGTCTAATGACAGTGCACTGGCTAACTATAGCACTTAGGATAAAATTCAATGTTTGGACCATGCTCTATAAAATTAGAACAAATTCAAAAAAGAGCGGCAAGGTTCATAACTAGTGAATATTCCCAACTAACAAGAGTAACACCATTAGTCAAATCACTAAGCCTAGAAACACTAGAGGACAGAAGGGCAATGAGTGATGTAGTAATAATACATAAGGCATTAAACTCTAATTTAGAAATACAACCCAATGACAACTTGTTGCAATACTCAGATAAACATAAAGACAAAACACTTTCCTTATCCCTTAAGCGAGAACCAATGCATAAAAGTACTCTATTTTCCCGAGTGGCATTAGGGCATGGAATGAGTTGCCTGAACAAACCAGGAAAACAAGTAACTGAACATCATTAAAACATTAATAAAAATGCAGGTCTAGACTCGGACCACGGATGAGCGTAGGACGCAATAATCTTCTTTATAGAAGGAGCTTCTGTAATGTATAAGATAAGATAAAAGCCTTCAATGACAATCCCCACAGTACATCAGATCCAAGGATGAACTATCATGAACTACAAACACCAGAGAAAACAGAATTACGTTCCAACAAAATTCATCAACAACTAAAGTTACCAAAAGGAAAAAGAACAACATTTGCAGCTATACAGCGTCGTAGCACCTCTGTGGTAGAACAACATTTGCAGCTATACAGCGTCGTAGCACCTCTGTGGTAGAACAACATTTGCAGCTCTCTCCTATAACAGCGTCCTAGCACCTCTGTGGTAGAACAACATTTGCAGCTCTCTCCTATACAGCGTCCTAGCACCTCTGTGGTTTAAACACAATTAAACAAGCGAATAATATTAATATTGTCATTTTTAAAACAAAATTAAAAACATTCTTAGTCCGTTTATTTTAAGAACACAGGGTCGATGTAAAGTGCGTTATGAACAGAGCTAGATATCTTTATAAAATTTGTAATTTGTAAAGCTTTGAGGCTTAACTAGAAGTTATTTAGTTTATTGTGCATTTGGCTCATAGCATTAGTGTATAAAATAAACAATATTGTAAATAGAAATTGATGATTTATTTTTTTCAGTTCACTTCTTTATCAAGTAAAATATATAGTTCAGATGTCATGTCATTCTACCAAGCAAGAAACATCAATGAGCTCCTACAGTTGCAACTGAAAGAAAAAAACATCGTCACAACAAAATTTCCACAAAACATATCACAATTTGATTGCATCCATTCTGGGTAGGTCTGGAAGTGTGTGTCGTGTTCTGTTTAGGAGCATCCTTGTTAGGTTTTGTTTGTACATCCATCAATATACAACATAAACAAAAAGTACCTACGCAGAGATGCCTGCGTAAATTTGTATACATTACGCCAAGCCAGAAGTCTGGTTGAAATGACAGACATTACATTTGAACTCTGTTACTTGCTAACTTGCTTAATTCCTGTGATTCCTCGTGGAGCATAGGGCCTCCACAACAGCAGCTCTCCGGCGCACTCGATTCTGGGCAGCCTTTTTCCCTTCACCCCAGCAAATGTTGCTTGCAGGATCGTCTCCGGGTAGTCTTAGGGCGACCAACCCGTCTCTTTCCATGGTGGCTTTATTGCAAACCCTGCCCATCGAATCTTTGGTATTTTGCGGAGGCAGCCGTTGACAAACGTTTGGAGCTTGTTTTTCAAAGCGTTGGTGACTCCAGGTCTCTGGGCCATAGAGAAGCACTGACTTAAAGTTGGTGCTGAAGATTCGAAGTTTTTGTAATGGGCAGGCAGGTTTTGAACAAAATCAGTTTATGAGACGCTGGACGAAGTTATGCCGGTTGTTCGCATTTTGTTTGCATGGCGGCAAACAGTACTCGAGTATCACTGATTCCAGACCTGTGAGAAATAATAGGTTATAAATGCAATTTAAAAAACAACAACTAAAATTATCTGAATTGTGAACTCATTGCAATTAACTAACAGTTCCTACAATGCTAAACATCAGTACTAAAAACATTTCCATATTTAATTGATCTAAATTACATCTATTGAAATTTTTCAAGTTTATCTCTCGTTCATATTGTTAAATTTTATCTTTTTTTTTTCACTCCCTTTATTTTAAGTTGCATTTTCTGTCTGTCTGCAATCGTCGTGCAAAACTTTGCTTCGATTTTTCCCGTGGTCCGATCGAGCTGAAATTTGGACAGCAGATTTGGGGCGCCTAACAATACATCCTATCAAATTTTCAGTTAAAACAACTTAATAATACTACACTTATGACAATATTCATTTCTTAAAAGGAAAGTATAAGAAATATTTTGGTTTCACTTTAAAAATGCCTGTGCAACTTTTAATAGTTTTTCGGCGCAAAGCTAAAAAAAAAAATTATGCGCTAAGATTATTTTTAGAACAATTCATACGGAGTAAGGAGATATTTTTGAGATTGTGCGACACAGATATTTTTCTTCACGTTTCATTTGCAGTAGTCAATTATTTAATTATGGACAAGTCTTAACGTGTATGCATGCATAAAAGGTCACGTGCAAAAACATTTCCGTTCTTATTCGATCATTTTCTTCGAAACAATGTCTGTGTGCTACTTTACTGGTTGTACTCAAATTTGTTGGGGATTAAAATTTATTTCATTTCCAATAGATGTTTACAAAGCAAAACAATGTATTGTGAAAGTCAGAAGGGAATAATCACCTTTTTAAAATATCAAACTTATTGCCTAATGCAAAAGAATTTTTGTTATTCGTTTTTATGAATTTACGCAATTTCTTTTTCAATAACCAAGAAAACGCAACTCTTGACTCATTTATTTTGTAAACAAATAAAAATTTAACGTCACGCGACTAACACTTGAGTATTAATGATCGCCTGTTAACTTTTGATGTTAAAAACGGATTCCTCATAACTAATATTGTATTCTTTGTATAATTCTAAAAGACTAGAACTGGCCGTCGAGGTTGAAATCAATTGTCAAACACCAGCAAAAGCATGCTTTTTTTGTTATTAGTTTAAAAATAGAACAGGAAGTTCACGAACATTCGGGTTCAAAAGTTCACGCCTCATTAAGACTTGTCAATATGATGGTAAACTTAGTTTGCAAATAAAGGGAGTATAATAAAAACTTCGTTTTTATGGTTTTCTTGTTTGTTATATCAATTATGACAATAACTTTTTGAATGTTCTATTTTATTTTTCAATAAATTTCAAAGTGAGCAAATGCGATATAATAATAATAATCATATTTTTATAGCAATATTTGTATATAACAAAATATTAATAATAAAAACAAAGGCCTTGGGACTAGGGCTAAAAATGTATACAGAGTGTGTTTGGGGGATAATTTGGACGTACTTATGGGAAAAAGGGGGGGGGGGAGAAAATGCACATTGAGTAACAGGGGGGGGGGGTGCCAGAAAATATAAGTAAAGTACCCGTCGGACCGAATGGATCCATAGGTCCGATAAAGCAGCGTTCACCAGTTTCTGTGGCCACGGCATACTAGGTGATTGTGTGGCCAGCACCATGCACAGCCGCCTTTACTTTACCCCAACTAAGGTCAGGTACCCATCAGAGCTGGGTAGACTCAGGGACACCCTCCAGACCCGGGAAAAAATCCTTGGCACCAAGATTCGAACCCGGGACCTAACCCAGTCGAACGCGCTGCCGCTCGGCTACCGTGCCCCATGGAAAATATAACTTTATCTATAAATATATACATTCCTTACTACTCAAACAAAACAAACGAAACGGAATGCGACAATATGGACGAGCAACTGATTGCGAGTTAGAACATGTTAGCAAAAGAGAGACTGCTTCTGATAAGAGGCGTGCATTGTTTTAATCATCAAGCATATTTAAAATTTGAGTTTGTCTGTATATGGGACCGCCTGGTCCTACGATTAGTTCACCGAACTGTCAACAAAACCGCCCGGGCTCTATCCCTGCCGCCGACCAATCCCTGCCGCCCTGCAGGAGTTTTGGGCTCAGTGGAAGTAATAATTTTCTATCTAGTAGGAAAGTCTGTAAACTTGTAAGTAGCTTGTAGCAGAGTTTAAAAATAAATAAAAAATTGTCTGTGTTTGCAACAATTTTCTGGATTATGAGCTTTTGCAATTAATTACAAATGTGACTTAAACCAAAGACTTTAATAAGATGGACCGCTTGCTTCAATATTTCTGCTATTTGATGAATAGAATTACTTCTTTTCGGAATTCCCGATTCTCGTTTGTAATGTAAACTTCAGTTTTTTTTAATCCAATAATTTTATCAATGGAAAATAAAGACCAAGTGAAGAGGTTTTTCTCAAAGGAACGAGATTTGGAATAGCCTCATACGGCAGTGACGTTTGAGAAAGAAAACAAATAAACAAAACTCGACGCTATAAATCTATATTTAACCATTTTGTTAAAAATAAGAACCGGGAAAAGATTCAAAACATGTGGCAATAGATTCAAAACACGTGACAATATTCATTTTTCCTACTCTAAATTCTTTCTCTTACGTCACTTTCCTATGTTGCCGGAAATAAAATCATCTTAAATGGCTACGAGATTTGGATTTGTCCTCCAAAAAACACACACATTTAAGTGCAAATATTGAACTAATTACTTAACAGTTATCTTTGATATTTTGTTTAAATGATTTTTATTAACATTCACTATTTATTATCAAAATCTAATGTTAACTAAATTTTGATAAAAAGCTCTTCACTTGGTCTTTAAGATTAGGACATCGTTACTGGCTGCGCACGGAATTTTAGTCTTTGCAAGAACGAAAGGTTAAAGTTTTTAATTACAAACATAAAAATTGACTAAAATTTTGAATTACAAACTGTAACATTAATTGAAGCTTGATTTTATTAAAAGTATACAGTATACAATCAATATACTTTATTTTTAGGTTTCAAGCGTGTAGTGTCCGTTAATATAGACAGCACCTTGCGATACAGTTTACGAATTTCCTTTTGGTTTACACAGGAATACTAGAAGGACTAACGTAGACGCGCATGCGCAAACTAACTATTCAGCTCTTTAAATAGAGCAAGCGACCCATCTTGTTATAGTCTTTGCTTAAACTTAAAAAAAGAAACTTAGACCAGGTCGGCAACCTGCGACACGCGTGCCAGGCTTGGCACGCAGAACGATTTTCAATGGCACGCGGAAGACTCTTTAAGAGCTTATACCGAAGCATGTCCCGTTAAGGATGATGCGACCTTCAACACAATCTCTCCTGGAAATTCCAGGTTTGGAAGGTCACAGAAAAAAGACTCTTGGTGTACGCTCGTTTGAATCTGTGGCGCCTACACTGTGGAATGGCTTACCTGAGACACTGAAAAACTCGTTGTCAAAAAGAGCATTCAAGAAGAATTTGAAGACTTTTCTTTTCAACTAAGTTGATAAAGTACACATCCATCAGCAAAATACTTGTTTAAAACTATTTTAAAATGTTATTGTCGTTTCGTGCCTCAATCGGCCGAAACCTTTTTTTTAAACAATTTTAGAGTGTTATTGTCGTTTCGTTTTTGTGAGCGCGATGAGCATGCTTGCCTTAGCACTTAGCATGGCGTGAGGCGCGATATAAATGACCAATTATTGTTATTATTATTATTATTATTAACAAAAAAAACTATTCAAGTTTCTACTAAGCTTAATAGAAATTGAGTGCTAAACCAGTGTGACTTTTAGGCTGTTGGCACGCTGAATTAATTAGAAATCCCACTTTGGCACACTGTTATCAAACGGTTGCTGACCTCTGAGTTAGACTATTATCACAATGAACCAACGAACGCTTATCGAAATGCTAGACTTCATTTAAAAACCACGGATAAGAGTTAGAAAATATTTTAAAATTTGTATATAATTAGTCCGTTAGTCCCTGTAACTTAAATGTCCCTCAACTTTAGATCTGTTTATTAGAAATACATCTACAGATCTATGCGTCACTGAAATTTAAGTAGATCTATGTGTTACAACCTTACGCTACTCCTTCGTAAATAAGCCTACAAAATAACATTGTAATTATATTTTAGGTGCATACATAATAGGTCATGAAAATAGTATTTACAAATAGATCTATATTATTTTACACAGAAAACGAATTCCCATTATAGACAAGTGTGGTCTATCTAATGCGACAAAAGACTTCGACGTGGATGTCACGTCTGCTTGTGTGAATTGGACCGGAAGTAACCAACTGGTTTATGACACGATTGATGAAAGAATCTATTCAAACATATTCTGCGCCATTTGTAACAAGGTATTTGTTATTTTTTTTAGTTTCTTTCTCTCGATTGCATTGACTTAATTATTTTATTTATTGGTTTTAACGCGTCTAGTTAGTATAGCTTAGTCTGATTATCTTATCTTATATATTACATGCACTCCTTCTATAAAGAAGATTATTGCGTCCTACGCTCATCCGTTGTCTGAGTCTAGTCTTGCATTTTTATTAGTGTTTTAAATGATGTTAAGTTACTGGTTTTCCTGATTTTCTCAAGCAACCCATTCCATGCTCGAATACCAATCAGGAAGAAAGAGTGCTAATATGCGTTTGGGACAATGAAAGTGTGTCGCTGTCCTTATGTTTATCTGAACGTTGCAGCAGGTTGTTATTGTGTTGTAATTCTAAATTAGAATTTATTGCCTTTTCATCCTTATGTAGTATTATTACTACTTTAACTTTTGCCCTTCTGTCCTCTAATGTTTCCAGGACCGGCTCTAGGGTTTTTGACGCCCTAGGCGAAAACAAATTCTGTTACCTCATTAAATTGCCTTCGGCGGGGAGAAACTGAAACTGTTAGGGCATACTTTCCTATTTTCTAAGACAACTTAAATAAAATACCCTTCGCCTTTCATTACCTAGGAATTCGTCTGCCGATGCTAGTAGCGCGCAGAAGTACTAAACTTTAATTCAGTTTATATTTGTAAATAACCACATCCTATTTTTTAAAAATTATCAATTATGCCCCTCCCCCCCCCCCCTCCCCCAAAAAAATAAATTTTTATTTTGCGCCCTAAGCGGTCGTCTAGGTTGCCTATATGGACGAGCCGGCCCTGAGTGTTTCTAGGTTTAGTCATTAACCATTGGTGTTACTCTTGTCAGTTGTGAATATTCGCTGGTAATGAACCTGAAATTATAAATAAAGTACTACATGTACTTGAAGTTTGGCCCTACTTTTTTTTAAATAGTGACCTTAGACTCTGCAATTTCTTGTCGATGAACCAACAATTTAGAATTTCACCCACATAAATGTACTCTATTGAGTAAGAAGATATGGAACTGTCTCGTACCTATTCAGAACATGTCTCGTACCTATTCAACATGTTTAAAGTTTGCCTAAATAACAAAAACGTACCAGGAAATGTTCTTGGCTATCTAAAAACATGTCTTTTAAAACACTCTTCGTAATGCATTCGGTATTCAAATTGGAGGGCCAGATATTGGAATTATGCAAAAAAAAAAGGTCTGTACAATTAAAGCTATTATCGTCATGGTCATTTCACAATCACCTAATGCTTTGAGACAACTAAAAAAAAAACACTTAACAACATCTGTATTACTTCTGTTATGTCACTTAGGTAGATTTTGTAAAAATAAAATTGTTTTCTGAATCGTTTAAGATTTTGGGGATTTGCGGTATAATAGAAGACTGTGTAAACCATAGGTTCTCAACGGGGGCGTGATGGTCCCCCCCCCCCCCCGGGGGGGGGCGGTGAGAAGGTTTATGGGGGCGATGTTGTTCCCGGGACGATTGAGGGCGGTGAAGGTCAAGTGGGTGGTACAAACGCACCTGATATAATTTGAACTTCTCAACTCTTAGAATCGATTAGTTTTGGAAGAAATGTGATGTAAACGCAAGTGCTGCTAAACATCTGATATCCCCCAACAGTAGGCCTACATATTATTACACTAATAAGAAATAGGAATCGCATGGATTTTTCGAAGAAGTAGGGGTCAGTATTAGACAAGTCCTGTGGTTGGTTCACATGACTGTCAACCGACACGTCGCGACTCGCGAGTTCTATCCCTGTCTTTCTAACATCTTCTAATATTAATGATATTTTGATCTCAGTTTAACTGAGATGACCTTACTTAATTTATGTTTCATCATATCACAAATGAACGATTATCGTTAAGCGGAATAGATATGAAGTAATCATATAAACTGGGTAGTTAATGAAATGTTTGAAAATATAAATTTTTAGTCATATAATATTTATATAATTTTAAAATACTTTTTACAGTTCGATCATTTCAAAGTTAGCAATTGTAAGCCATATTTTTTTTTTATATTTAAAAAAACAGAAATATTAGCTCACATGAAACGGGTTCATTACCTCCCTTTAATTAAAGTAAAATGTTTCCACATTTTATTCAACAGTGATGCCAAACAAGGTCTGTTTTGTAATATTACAAATATTACTGACTAATTATTATTAGGCCTACTTTTTATAAATTCAAGATTACGGTATTCATAACAAGATTGAATTATTAGAGGATTAAAATAATTTACGTTAAACAGTTGTCAAAAAAGAAAAACAAGACAAGCTGCAAATAGTGAATTGTGGAGACCCAAGGCTTTTGCAACCAAAATTGAAACAAATATAGAAAAACAACTAGCAACACACCCGGCAAACGATTCACATTAATATAGACTTTTTTTTAAGCCTCCTGTTTCGGTAATATTTTTGGGCCTATCTATTAATTCTTACAATATGTTTCTTTTTCATTTTTTTAAAGAGTGTGCGCTTACAAAATTTTGGGGCGGGGGGGTGAGCGGGGAAAAAAATTTAAAAGGGGGCGGTGAGCCGAAAAAGGTTGAGAACCTATGGTGTAAACTATACATTTCAACTCTTCGCTTAAAACCCCCCATAAAATGACTTAGGTGAATGTGAAATGACCTTGACGATATTACATTCTTAAGAACTATAACATGATTTATAACATGATTTAATTTTTTCCTTCGTTTCATTCCATACATTTATTGTTTGTAGATGTCCTATCCTAACCTGTATAAGGAATGCTTTTGCCATGGCAATGGGTACGGTTTGCCGCCGGCGCCACCATTTCAACTTCTGCTGAACATGAAACAAACAGCAATGGTGAAACCAAATCTGCGAAGATCAATCTGTTCTAGCAATGAATGGCGATCCCCGGATGTAAGTGTTCAGTTATTTTATGAGCTTTTATTTTTCTCCTCATTTCTTATAACGGTAAATGGAACTGTGTAAATCTAATACCTAAATACCATTGTTTTATTGTTCTATCTCTATGATTATTTCCAGGGCAATTGTCTTTCACTATACTGCTCAGCTGGTAAGAAACTACACAACAATGAATGTACAGAGATATTTGAAGAGATTAGAGGGCTCAGATATCGGCTTTGTCTATGGATGATCCCACTCAATAGTGATAACCACAATGAGTCCACCATAAACACTTTTATGGATGGAATAATGACAAAGGTTTGATGACATTAAATTATTTATTCACATATAAATGCCTTATCGTTCGCTATTGTGCAATTAGGCTATTATCAAACAAACAAACAAACAAAAAGTAAGATTTATTGCCGATAAAAAGGATTTTTAAAAGTAATTCTTATTAATATAACTTACATATCCACACACTATAATTGCTTTAGTTAGATTTAAGCCTGCTACTTTCAAGGAATTTAAGCCAGAGCGCTAAGGCCAAGGATAAACTAGGCGTGAGTATTTCTTATAATGTGAATTTAACTTAATGGTGTTGAAATTCGTGACAGTGTTTATAAAAATGAAGATGTTAACTTCAAGTTCTAAGAATGGGTCTGGGTGTTTCTAGAAATGAAAATGTTAACTTCAAGTTCTGGGACAACCAATCGCCTCATTTTATAAAGTTCTCCCTTTATAAATGTTCTAGAAGTTGGAAATGAAAAGATAAAGTATTGTTTTACTTACTGGTGGCAACAAGAACTAATAAAGCTGATACAAATAGTTTCTTTGATCACAGAATAACAGAATTTTGTATAGTCAGATCAATGCCTATAATAAGAATATAAGCTTCCTTTTTAAAACAAGAAAGACACGTGAGTTTCCTAATGCATAGGCTCATTATAGAAATCATTGAAGTCTCAGCCAGAATATTTTACCAGCGGTTACATTTTACGGTGGTCGAGTGGCAGCGCGTTCGCCTGGCGTACACAAGATCCTGGAATCGAATCCTGCTGAAGGCCGGGACTTTTTTACGCGGGACTCCACCGGGCTCTGATGGTACCTGACAATAGTTGGGGTAAATAAAAGGCTGCTGGGCATTGTGCTGGCCACACATCCCTTAGTATGCATTGGCCACAGATGAACGCTGCTTCACCGGCCTTATGATCAATTTGGTCCGACGGCATAAGTCACTTACTACATTTTCACAATTTTTTACAGTTCAAGCTAAGAACAAAACCATGTTGCAAATAGCCTTAATTTACTGGATAGAATGTTTGTTTAGTAAAAAATTGTAAGCTTTTTGTTTTTGTTTAGATTGATTTAGATTCAGTTATGTGTACATTAATTTAGCCATCAACAAAGTTTTCAAATATCTAAGAATGTTAAACATACTATTTCAGATTAAAATGGTGTTGAGTGATTTGAGTCGAAAATTTGAATCTCAAGTTTTTACAGTTCAAGCCAAGAAAAAAAAAATGCAACAAATAGCTTTAATTTACAGGATGGAATGTATTTTTACTGGCACACATATATTAACCAGAAATCAATTTGAAAATACTCTTTCCCGAAAGTTAATGAACACATATATATCAGTTGAAACTAGAACTAATGAAACCTACGTATTACAATCTTATCTGGACGTTTTCTCTTCAGGTGTACAGCCGTATCTCAAGAACAATAACTTGACTATTTTTAATGAGACTAGTACTTTATATTCAGAGTATTCTAATAAAACCTCTATAAACGTAACTAATGTTTTACTGTGTCCACATGTGCAATTTCCTGTGACAAAATATAAAAAGATAATCGATTACAATTTCTTACCACCAAGCATTAGAATAACATTAGATCTTAACGTGACCCAAATACACATCACAGAGTTGAAAGATTTCAGCATGGTGGAAATTGATGAAGACGGTGGACTAAATATTTGTCAAGATTTGTTGGACAGTAAACTGAAGGATGCAGACCACTACAACATACAACAAGATTTGTTGAATAGAAAGTTGGAAGGAACATCACTGGCTGAATATATTGTTTCTATAACGTGCTGTATAGCATCCATTGTTTGTCTTCTGCTGACTTTGTTGACATATTTCCTGTTTCCTGTATTGAGAACAGAGGCGGGTATAAACAACATGTTTCTTAGCTGTAGTTTGCTATTGGCACAACTTTCTCTAATCGCCTCTTCACATATGTAAGTGTAAATAACTGTATTTTTTTACTATTAAATTATTTACTGTTTTTAATGTGTGTATATTAATGTATTTGAACTACTAAGACTCAAACCAATAATCTGCGTAAAATAAGCGTCTGTAACTTATAAAAATAGAATGGTCAAAATAATTTATTAGCAAAAATGAGTATTTACTTTATCTGGGTTTTGACAAATATACTTTTAAAATTGATCTAAATGTATGCATCGGTTATTAATTTTCTTAATGTTGAATCTTTTGTAAGTCTCTTTGTAAATTGTATGTAGTAAACAGGAGCGAAGCCAGAAATAATTTTTTCCAGGTGGGGCCGAACTTTCACGTGACAAATATTTACCTATTTTTTAGCGAATTTAGTATATATTTTAAAAAAAACTGTTAAAAAAACAATTTTTAGATAATTCCAGGGGGGGCGCACCCCACAGCCCCCCCTTGTGGCTTCGCGCCTGGTGGTGAACCAAAAAAAAGTAAAGTGCCCGTCGGATCAAATTGCTCCATAGGGCCGTACGGCACGGTGGTCGAGCTGCAGCACGTTCGGCTGGCATACCGAAAGTTCTGGGTTCGAACCCTGGTGAAGGCTAGGATTTGTTCATGGGCCTTGAAGGTGTCACTGAGTCTACCCGGCTCTGATGGGTACCTGACTTTAGTCGGGGTAAAGTAATGGCGGCTGGGCACTGTGCTGGCCACACAATCACATAGTATGTCCCTGTCTACCCGGCTCTGATGGGTACCTGACATTAGTCGAGGTAAAGTAAAGGCGGCTGGGCACTGTGCTGGCCACACAATCACATAGTATGTCCCTGTCTACCCGGCTCTGATGGGTACCTGACATTAGTCGGGGTAAAGTAAAGGCAGCTGGGCACTGTGCTGGCCACACAATCACCTAGTATGTCCCTGTCTTCCCGGCTCTGATGGGTACCTGACATTAGTCGGGGTAAAGTAAAGGCGGCTGGGCACTGTGCTGGCCACACAATCACCTAGTATGTCCCTGTCTTCCCGGCTCTGATGTGTACCTGACATTAGTCGGGGTAAAGTAAAGGCGGCTGGGCACTGTGCTGGCCACAAATCCTCTAGAATGCCGTAGCCACTGAAACTGGGTGAACGCAGCTTCACCGGCCCTATGATCAATTTGGTCCGACGGGTACTTTATTAACCAACAACAAGTAAAGGCCCACAAACAGAGGGCCACTGGTAAGAGCGACTATCCACCTTGATGGGTCATTCCTGTCAAAAAATGGGAAGTGGTGTGGGGTCCTCTCGATTCCCCGATGTTCCAGCTTAACGTAGGATAGAAAGAAATGTTTCATAAAAACGAAATTAAGATTAATATTGGGCTAATTATTTTAAATTTGTCCACAGTTTTAGATCCAGTGTAATGTGTACCATACTAGGTCTAACAACTCACTTTCTATGGCTGTGGATGTTTTCCTGGAGTTTCATCTGTAGCTTCCACATGTTTAGAGTGTTCACAGCCAATACTGCAAGACCTCCATCACGAAACAGCTGGACTGGAATTTGGAAGAAAATCGTCATTTCTTTAATACCTCCTGTACTTATAGTTTGTGTAACCATATTGTACAGTTACTTGGCATCAGCTGGACAAGACTTTGGTTATGGACTATTTAGCTGTTATTTGAACTCTACACTACTTATTGGTAAGTTCATTGTCTAGATGTATTTATAACGTATCAAACATTGTCAATATGATAATAACAGTATAAAAACATATAAGTTCATTGCATAGCTCACTAGATGTATTTATAACGTATCAAACATTGTCAATATGATAATAACAGTATAAAAACATATAAGTTCATTGCATAGTTCACTAGATGTATTTTAACGTATCAAACATTGTCAATATGATAATAACAGTATACAAACATATAAGTTCATTGCATAGCTCACTAGATGTATTTTAACGTATCAAACATTGTCAATATAGTAATAATAGGATAAAAATATAACATTTGAGGACTACTACTAATTACACAATTTGATCCCCCCAAAAATTGTTTAATTAGGCCAATTGTTTTAGCGCTTATTATCTTTTACTCTAAACCACTAGAACCAGGGTTCGGCAATGATATTCAATAGCACCCGGGACACTCCCAAAAGGGCAATACAAGTACCTTCTACAAGAATATAAAGATGAAGCAACAAATGTCCGGTACCCATCAGAGCTGGGTAGACTTTCCAGAACTAGCCTTCACTAGGACTCGAACCCAAAACCTTGGTAACGCCAGTCGAACGCGCTGTCGCTCAACCTCGCAGTGTCCCGATTTAAAAAAAACAAACATGTAATATTATGACAACATGCCAAGTAGCTGCCTACAATATTGCCATCCCTATAACATGGTCTGCTTGTTTCCATCCAGGTGTGACTTTGGTTGGTCCCTTGTCCGTGGTAACCATCACAAATATTGTCTTTTTCCTGATCACTGTTTACAAAATATACAAAGTTCGTAGACTTCAGTCTTCGCTTAGGACCGAAGACCAACACACACAGTGGTTCGTCTACGTCAAGCTGTCGTCTGTCACTGGAGCTTTCTGGGCAGTGGCCATCTTTGACGAAGCAGTGGACAGCAATATTCTCAAGTAAGAAAACATTGTACTTAATCTCTGACTGATTCTAATCGAGACAGAATTACCGGTAATTGTATGTATTGTTAGTACTCCACTGGTATTATCTGCATTGTCCTATGTGTTATAATGTACGTGTGTATGAAGCTCCGGTGGTCACCGTATTGTTTGTTTTCATAGTGTGCCTGGAAGATCACGTGGCCCCTGTGTAACGTTGTCCCAATAAACGTCAGTTATTGTTCCACACCTGAACCCAGCAGTTGTGTTTCTGCTCTAAAGTAAACAGACTGTCTTAGACTCTACGTTATCTTATATCTTATCTTATACATTACATACGCTCCTTCTATAAAGAAGATTATTGCGTCCTACGCTCGCTCATACGTGGTCCAAGCCTACATTTTTATTACTGTTTTAAATTATGTTTAAGTTATAATTATGTTACTGGTGTTCCGTGTTTGTTCAGCATCCCATTCCATGCCCGGATGCTACTCGGGAAGAAAGAGTACTTAGTCTATATGCATTTGTTCTCGCCTAAGGGATAAGGAAGGTGTTTTTGTCCTTATTCTTTATGAGCATTGCAACAAGTTATTATTGAGTTGTATTTCCAAATTAGACTTTAATGCCTTATGTATTATTACTACTTTACTCATTGCCCTTCTGTCCTCTAGTGTTTCTAGCATTAGTAATTTAGTCATTGATGTTACTCTCTTGTCAGTTGTGACTATTCGCTAGTAATGAACCTTGCAGCGCTGTCTGTCTAGTCTAAATAGTTATACAACTAAAGAAATACTATAAGCAGATTTACCTGATATTATTAAAAAACGATTTCATAACAAATGAATTACATTGAACAAAGTGTTCTAGGAATCCTTAGATCTATATTATATTAAACTATTTTTATAGAAACTAGATCAGCGGAATAAGTAATAAATATTTATTACATATTATAGTTTTTGTTATTTAAAACAGGTTCATCTCTATAATACTAAACGGACTACAGGGAGTGGCCATCTTCATGTCTTTTATTTATAACAAGAGAGTCTGGTATCTCTACAATGAACTCAGAAAACGAGATAAAAGCCTTAACACAACGGCTTGAGTCTGATCAGGCAACTGGTGCCAGCAGAAAGGTAATATACGAGCCCTTTAAAAATGGAAGGTGTACACAATAAACCAAACTAATATACTTTGAAACCATTGCGGGGTGAAGGAAGGACACCCAGGCATATATAAAACCCGCTTTAATTGAACTTGACCTGGGAAAACTATTGGGTCCGAAACAATGAGAAGAACAGAGATAACAAGAAATAAACGCAAGACGTATTGAACATACAGATGGAACGATATGAGAATAAAAAGCTGTGGGAGAGGTGTGAACACACCCTCAGGAAAGAGCTAGGCATGCCTTAGAATGGAACCCCCAGGGCAAAAGACATAGGGGAAGACCCAAGCGTACATGGGGATGAGGCTGGACGAACAGAAAAGAGATGGGAAGAACTAACACGACTGGCAAGAGACAGTAGCGTAGCCAGGGGGGTAGCATTGGGAGCGGCGAGAAAAAAGGGCCTTTTCGGGAAAAAAATAATAATTATTACATGTAATTTTAACAAGACACGAAACACAATTTGTGATGTTTAAATTTTTTTTAAAATTGCATTTCAACAATTTAATTAAAAAAAAATTATAATTATTTTGAATTATTCAGCGTGCCAATAGCGTGAAAGTCAAACTGATCAACTATAGTATTTTTATAAGACAATTTATTTAGTGCCGTAACAAGACCAAGACCAAAAGAAAAGGAGCGTAATAGCGAAAATCATTAAATTGTTTATATTTAATAAAAAATTAACCTGTTTGTTATTATCAGCTTTTAAAAAAATCCATTCATAGCTAATACACAATTTCATTACTCAACTTACACATTAATAGTTATCAACATTTGAATTTTGTTGTCAATAAATTATTCTATTAATATATATAAAATAATAATAATGACTATTTCTATAGCGCATCTATTCATGCTATAATAACATGCTCAGTGCGCTGTTTTGACATGAGTACAAGAACACAATTAGACAATGACTAATTAAACAGATAAAATAATATGTCTTTAAGTTCTTTTTAAATGACTTTGATTCAGTACGCTTTAGTGCAAGAGGTAAGTTGTTCCACAATACTGGCGCCACTGATTCAAAGGCGCACACTCCAAAAGTTTGTGTCCTATGTCCAATAAGACTGGGAGTCTTGAGCAACGACTGTGCACTTGAACGCAGATCTCTTGATGGGGCATATTCTTGCAGAAGGTTCTGAAGATAGCAAGGTGCAGTGCCATCCAAGCAGCTGCATGTCGGGGAAAGAAGCTTATATTCAATTCGCTTCTGCACGGGGAGCCAGTGGAGATCCCGAAGTATAGGGGTGATTTGAGCGGACTACTCGACCAGAGATACTATTAGATAAATAGATAAATTAGATAAAGAGTTAAATGTTTTGAAATTGATTTCATGGAAAGATATGACCAGTTTCAATGCAAATCCATTCCAGTTGCCCAACACTTCAAGTGCTTTTGGACCCACTCTTGTAAATGGAAGTTTAACTCACTGAAACGTGTCGCCAAGTCATAAAGAAACATTGGCTTCAACAGTCAGTTTTCCTCATTCAATATTGGAATTTTTCTTTCCATTAAGATACATCTTAATTGCTTCCAGACAAGAAAATAATCTACCCAAGACTTTACCTATACTCTGTATGACTTTCTTCTAGAAGAGACTTGAGAAACTATACAATTGACAATCTTAATAATATATTCAATCACAGATTGCAAGTCCAATGATGAGAGTTTTGCTTACAAACATTCTGAACGAAAACAGTCGACGTCCAGTGTGATTCCCATGTAGTGCGCCATGCAGCACCCACTAATTAAGCTGACATACGTTATTTTCACTTGCATTAAACAATATTCTTGGAGGTCTTTCTCGTGCCACTGAAAATCGTTCTTTAGGTTGCCCACCCCTGCTGTGATGAGGTGCTTGTAGTTTGCACCCGCTGTCACACAATGGATGGATTTTGAATTCCACCCGTGGCTTGTTGTCTAGCGGTACGATTACTTTGGTTAGGTCCCTCTACTTCTTACAAATTTCTATTTGATTCACCGTGGTATACATTACTAATTAGACAGACGTACAACATAAAGTACTTGAAGCAAAATCAATCAACGATTCAGTGTTGGTTATAGGGCCTATAAATATATAACGATGAGTTTAATCATATATATAGTTCTTACTTGACAAGTGGAATAATAATAATAAAATCCAAGTATAGCGAAAGTACAGTTCACACACACAATGGCAAATAAAGCGAAAGTTTAGGCAATGCGTACAATGACAATACAGCGAAAGTTTTGACAAGGCCGACAATGGCGAATATAGCGAAAGTGTATGGAAAAAAAACTGAACAATGGCGAACACTTAAAATCCTTTGGGTACACGAATAATGTGAATAATGAATATTATAGTCTGAAGATACACAGCAAAATTCAGTTTGATATAAAATAAAAGCAATGTTCATTGGCGATATAAGCTATGATTCTATCAGTTCTATCCTATGTTCTATTCTATATTCTATGTTCACAGCAGTTCTATCCCCGCATCGCCATTGCTCTATCAGACCGCTATAACCTGAGCTGTTGTTTGCTCTATCGTTCACTGAGACACTGAAGTATTCAAATTCATCTATGGCGTTCCCGACCCAGGTCCAATCGGGTTGGTTGATTTAACATCACGTGACCAGATTGAGGGTGGGGGATTTTAATCAACATGGCGATAATTAAGATTTGGGGAAGTACACTAAAACATAGAGACATTAATCTCAGATAAAGTTGTGAGAGTCAGCGGAAACAATTTCCAGGTGAAAGCTTACAATAACATAATAGTCTGGTCCCCAGACAGTGGGGCGACCTGAACATCCCAGTGAAAAGCAGAATACAATAATTAGAAGGTATCTACTACAAACACACTCTAACAAGATTGCTACGTTGCGTACGTGTGTGTGACGTGGGAGGGGGCAACATAGCTTTCTGACCGTGTCTTACAAATAACAATTCAATGAACAAGGGCGCAACTCTAGTTGGGGAAGTCTTGTCTTAAATCAACATGTCACATGGGGGTGTCACGTGGGGTGGGGCGCAACCGTAAATATAAGTGTAGGTGGGGGAGTCTGATTTCTCTACCGGAAATCCCACCTGATTAACATAAACTCAGCCCTAACAACAAGTGATAGCGTGTATATGTGTGGGGAGGGGGGTACACAAAACATCTTGTCAATGAAATGAGGTTAATTAATTGTTGCACTATATTATTCTTTAACAAGTTTAGTTTGGGCTTTTTAAATACAGTTAGTACTCTTTACTTAGAGCTATGTAACATCGTTACACCTGCTATAGAGCATTTGCGTTGATTCTATAAATACTTTTCGATTCTAAATGTTCATCCCGAAAATGAGAAGTAGATGCAATCAATTTTGCAGAAATTCCCATCACTATTAGCTGCTAGGAAACGATTCGTGAAGGGTTAAATAAAAACTGCACTATTATACAGTGTGTGTATCCTGAGGCACAGGGTATTCTTGTAAGATTTGATACGTACAAATTCTTAGTTCTTCTATTAATCTAGAAAAATTGCTAAAAGTGGGGCCTTTTCCCTAAAATTTCGCTCCCCCAAGCGTCAAAACCTGGCTACGCCTCTGGCAAGAGACCGTGGAGAGTGGCGTGCTTTGACTTAGGCCCTATGTTCCACAAGGAACCCAAAGGACAAATTAAATAATGATGATCCATGATAGCTCTGTTTAACTTATTATAGAATTATGAATTGTCATTCTTACATAGAATTAAATGGTTTCAAAATAAATGTTTGTAAACATTCAGTATAGAGGTATATTTTATTATCAAATGCGAATTATATTTATAATTTATTTTTTTTAAGTGTTTAAATAAGAAAATATTTTATCACTTATCAACATCATTTCCTTCATACTGTTACCTAAACGTTGGATCCTGATGACCAGTCCATCGGGGTTGGTTGTGTCACATGGACGAAGAGTCATTTTGTGTATTGGCCTTACGCCCGCCCGAAGTTGTGACATGCCCGACTGTTTTTTAGTGCGATAGAGAAAGGAGAGTGTGTTGACAGCTTTAGTTTGTGTTTTTACTCGCTTGTACTTATTATTAAAGTTTATGTGTAGTTATATGATTATTAAACTTTTTTTTTTGTTGATGCACAAGTTCCTTCATTGACTTCTAATGCTGTGTAAACATTTAAAAGACTACCCTAGCCCAGTGATCGGCAACTTTATTATAATTGTGTGCTAAAATACGAATCCTTATTCACTACCTGTGCCAAGAGCCTAATATTTATCCTGTTCTAGCACTAATTATCTTGTAGAAAAGACTCGATTTGCCTTTTTTTTTTAAGGTCTTCCGCGTGCCATTGAAGGTTTGCTCTGCGTGCCAGGTCTGGCACGCGTTACTTAGGTTGCCGACCCCTGCCCTAGACGACGAACAATATAGAACTAAAAATATTGATTTATTCATTAAAACAGATAATATTATTATATTCTTAATCTTATTGAGGAAGAACACTTCATGTATGTTGTTGTGAATCTCCATTGGTTCCCTATGACTAAAGGCATTAAATCATAAGCGTCTTTCATTAACGTACAGTTGCTTAGGATGTCACTGGACACTTCTTCTTTGGGAGTTCATGACAAATAGGGTTGCAAGACACATGGGTGTCAAAAGAAGGACACCCATAGACAAAAAGGAGGACATTCTTTTTAATTGAATAGTTTCGCAATAAATCCGTAATCAGTATAATTTTATTACAAGAACTGCCAATAAGTGCTTATTGGTAAACTGAACAAGAAACATTTTTTTTTTAAAGAACATATAATTTCACAGTAGGCTAAAAGACAGCTTATTTTGGGCAACATGAAAAATAAACTTTACAGCTCATACAGGAGTCTTAAAAAAACGGATCATTCTTTTCTTGTACAAATAATCACTTGTTTATGAATTATATTCTTTAGAGGTTAATTGACAAGTCTTAATTAGGTGTGACCTTTGAACTGGGATGATCGAGAACTTCCGGTGAAATTTACCGCCATTTTCGTAAATAAAAACCATGCTTTTGGTGCTGTTTGACAATTGATTTATTTGCGACAGCCAGTTCTGGTCTTTTAAAAATATACAACGGCTACAAGATTAGTTATGAGGAATCCGATTTTAACATCAAAAGTGAGTAGGCGATAATTAATACTCATAGTGTTAGTCGCGTTTGATTAAATTTAGCTTTTGTTTATAAAATAAGTTAGTCAAGAGTTGCCAAGGGATGCGGAAATTCATAAAAAACAACAACACGAAAATTCTTTTGCATCAAGCAATTAGTTCGGGATTATAAAAAGGTGATTCATCAAATCTGACATTCACAATCCAGCGTTTTCTTTTGGCGCCATCTTTTTGGAAATGAAATAAAATTTAATTCTCTACATATTTTCGTAGCCTACAACCAGTAACATAGCACACATGGCAGACATGTTTTTTTTTAAATAATGTGATCGAAATCGACCGGAAATGTTTTTTCTTGTGAACTTTTATGCATGCATACACGTTAAGATCTGTCAATACCATGTTTAATACTGTACGCCTACAAAACAGAAAATATTACAAAAGCCGGACATTTTAAAGGATTTTAGCTTTGCCTGCCGGACGGAGGACAATAGTCTAAAAAGGAGGACATGTCCTCCTTATGCCGGACGTCTATCAACCCTAATTACGAAGCAGTTGTAATGAAAAGATCTAAGCTCCTCATCACAGTCTTTGCTCAAGGCTCCCAGTATTGTCCTTAGGAAATTGCTACATTGAATCTGCGGCATTTGGACTGTGGAATGATAAAAAAAAATATTTAAAAAACGGTTCCAGAGTTTTGATGGGATTGTATGGCCAGCAGGGTGCGCACGTCGCTGCGTATCCACCCGGAGCGTGAGCACTCCAGATGGTGGCGTTGTACCTGTGGCACTCCATGCCCACCAAAAGATATGTGGGTCAGTATACGTGAGTCAGTATATATGTCAGGATATATGAGTCAGTATATGTAAGTCAATACATGTTTTTGTTTTGTCAGTATATGTGAGTAAATACATGTATATGTGACTTAATATATGTAAGTCAGGATTTGTGAGTCAGTATATAAGTCAATACATGTATAAGTGACTTAATATATGTGAGTCAGTATATATGAGTCAGTATATGTGATTCAGTATATGTATATATGAGTCAGTATATGTGAGTCAATATATTTGGGTCAGTATATATGAGTCTGTATATGTAAGTCAATACCTATATTATGTGAGTCAATATGTGTGTGACACTATATGTGGGTCAGTATATGTGAGTCAGTATATGTGAGACAGTATATGTAAGTCAATACATGCATATGTGAGTCAATATATGTGAGTCATTATATGTGAGTCAGTATATGTGAGTATATGTAAGTGAGTGTATGTAAGTCAATTCATGCATATGTGAGTCAATATATGTGAGTCAATATATGTGAGTCATTATATGTGTGACACTATATGTGGGTCAGTATATGTAAGGCAATACATGCATATGTGAGTCAATATATGTGAGTCAGTATATGTGAGTCAATATATGTGAGTCAATATATGTGAGTCAGTATATGTGTGACACTATATGTGGCACAGTATTTGTGAGGTTAGCGTATGTGGGTGTGTATATGTGAGTTAATATACGTGAGTCGGAATGTGTGTGTTAGAGGAACAAGTCACTGGGTATGTAATATTTGTATGTATAAGATTTGCATGACAATAATCTGTAAGATAGTAAAGTACCCAACGTACCAAATTGATCATAGGGCCTGTGAAGCAGCGTTCACCAGTTTCTGGATCCACGGTATACTAGATGATTGTGTGGCCAGCACAATGCACGGCCGCCTTTACTTTAACCCAACTAAAGCCAGGTACCCATCAAAGCTGGCAGACTCAGGGACACCCTCCAGACCCGGAGACGAATCTTGGTGAAGTACGGACCCTCACAATTGACTTGTTTTAATCCTGCAGTGATACCCCAGATTCGTCTACATGCAGCGTCAACATTGAGCAAAATTTGGTAGAGGTTATTGACGATGTACACCATTCGATTCACTGTATTTCCCATAGTGCATCATTCATTGCACTGAATCTGTCTTGAGTATTCCATCCAATGCACTGAATTTGGCCTTGTTTGTACGAACTGTATTTGCACTTATCCGCGTTCAAGGAATTATGCACTGAATTCGAATTAGTGCACTATTCAATGCATTAAATAGGTTTTAGCATTCCATCCAATGCACTGAATTTGCCCTTGTCCAGCATTCAACGAACAAAATTTGATCTTGTCCAGCATTCAATGAACTAAATTTGCCCTTGTCCAGCATTCAACGAACTAAATTTGATCTTGTCCAGCATTCAATGAACTAAATTTGCCCTTGTCCAGCATTCAACGAACTAAATTTGCCTTTGTCCCGCATTCAACGAACTAAATTTGCCCTTGTCCAGCATTCAACGAACTAAATTTGCCCTTGTCCAGCATTCAACGAACTAAATTTGCCCTTGTCCAGCATTCAACGAACTAAATTTGATCTTGTCCAGCATTCAACGAACTGTACCTATGTAAGCTACTTTTGAACTCTTATAATGCATTTGATTAGGATAATTCGTGCACTTCAAGTCGTGCAACTATGATAAAGAATGAAAAGGGGGGGGGGGTAGGTCAAGGGGAAGGTGGCCAGCTATAAAACTTAATTTACTGTGGGGGGGGGGGTAGGTCAAGGGGAAGGTGGCCAGCTATTAAACTTCCTTTACTGTGAAAGGGGGGTAGGTCAAGGGGAAGGTGGCCAGCTATTAAACTTCCTTTACTGTGAAAGGGGGGTAGGTCAAGGGGAAGGTGGCCAGCTATTAAACTTCCTTTACTGTATCTGTTTACATTGTGAATCACAGAGTTTATGGGACAGGTAGAAAGGTGAGAAAAAACTCTTTCCCACCTTGTGGTGGCTAAATGTTGGGCTATTTGATTAACTACCTGTATTGTTTATTAAAGCGTGACGTCAAATATATTGCCCAAGGATACATTTAACTTATTTTTTTGGTTTAGGTATGCAGTGGGAATAAGGAATAAGCTTACACAGCATCTGTACAATAGGTAAACAGCATAAGAAATACCAATAATTTCACATCATTTAAATCCGCCACATTATACTCAAACCGCGGTCATTTCCGATAGTAGGCTCACGTCACTGGTGAACTACGCTTCATCGACCCAATTACTTTTCAAGGTCTTCGATATTGGTTGACTATACACACTACACACACACACAAGTTCGTATTATACGAGCCATGCCGCCTCGTTAATGATCCAAAGGGGATTCCGCACGGGGAAAAAGTGTAGTGCAGTTGAAAGCGGAAACTCTACAGTGTGCGGCATGTCTCGGACAGGGTCTTTGTGTACCACTCACCCCCACTTGACATTCTCCTTCCACCGTTACGCCATGGACGTAGCAGGCTCGTCCAGTTATTAAGAGACATTAGAGATAGAAAATATCACTGAATCTACCTACCTCCGATGGCGCCACTTAATCTACCGAGCTCCGAGGGCGCCCATTAATCTAACCAGCTCCGATGACGCCCCTTAATCTACCCAGCTTTGATGGCGCCCCTTAATCTACCTGGCTTTGATGGCGCCCCTTAATCTACCTAGCTCCGATGGCGCCCCTTAATTTACCCTGCCCCGATGGCGTCACTTATTCTTGGGAAATTAAATTTTCAAGGATACAAGTAAAAGCGTGATGGTAATTTTTTAGAAGGATGTAGCTTGTACTCAAATATTCTGATCAATCCCTTCACAGCAACATACAAATGAATAGTATGGCCGTAAATGAATTGCACTAACAAAAAAACAAAAAACAAATATGCATAATCACGTGAATGCAAATTAGTCGGGGAGAGGGATCAATCTTTGTAGATAGAAATTTAGGGAGGTCTTCATTGTATTTAGATGTATACATTTGGATGTGAAATAGCCATAACCTATTTGTAAATAAAACCAACATAAACCCTACATTATTTGAAAATTCAATTTTAAAAAAAAATTACTATTCGATTTTTACATAAACTATATACATAGAATTGTGCACAATTGAATGCTCTTTAATTTAATACCAGTCGCAACTAAAAATGCGAAAAAAAACTATTTTTTTATCGTATTTCTTGCCGTATTTTCCCCTTTTAAATGGTTCTGTATAACTGTCTTTTGATTTATTAGCTTATAATTGCCATCTCCCCTTACCCGTAAAAAGTAATTGGATATCTCGGGAGCATAAACGCCACTGGTTAAAAAATGTTAAGATAGACACACGGCACGCTATCAACATTTATCTGGCCAAACGAAATGTTGAATTCAACTCACGCTCTATTATGAAACCTTTAAGAAGGTCAAGGCTGAATCTAAGTCAACATTATCATATGTCCGGGTAAAACAAACATTTGGTGTGGTGAAATACAAGATAAACATTTATCTGGCATTAAGAGATGCCAAACTCAGTGTCCACATTATCTGTACACCCTGGCATAGAAATAGGAACTGCATGCCAACTTTAGTATAAATAGTTTTGCAACGTTCCAAATTAACACTTTGCATCCCAATTAGACTTTAATCAGAGAAACACTAATTAGTGTGTTTTTATAGCATTTGTAAAAAAAGCAAAAGTTTCGTAACAATTTTTTTAAGCAACGAATAAGCATATAAATAATAAACATATTATAATTAGGGATATCACACTTATACAATAAAGGTTTTTACTTCATTTTGATCTTAAAGATACGTTGCTAGCTAGAATGTATTAACGTTAAATTTATTTCTGGCCAGGGTATTTGGTTTTCTGTTATTTTAAGAAAACTTTTAACAAAACGTAATAACTTTACACATTTTGAAATGGTTCCGAAAGTTAAGTCAAGCTATCGTAGATTGCATCTTGAACTGGTTTCTCGTGTTATTAAGTTTAACGACTGAACATTGCAGCTTGAACTGGTTCCTCGTGTCAAATAAAGTTGTACGACTGAACATTGCAACTTGAACTGGTTCCTCGTGTTAAATAAAGTTGGACGACTGAACATTGCAGCTTGAACTGGTTCCTCGTGTTAAATAAAGTTGTACGACTAAACATTGCAGCTTGAACTGGTTCCTCGTGTTAAATAAAGTTGTACGACTGAACATTGCAGCTTGAACTGGTTCCTCGTGTTAAATAAAGTTGGACGACTGAACATTGCAGATTGAACTGGTTCCTCGTGTTAAATAAAGTTGTACGACTGAACATTGCAGCTTGAACTGGTTCCTCGTGTTAAATAAAGTTGGACGACTGAACATTGCAATTTGAACTGGTTCCTCGTGTTAAATAAAGTTGGACGACTGAACATTGCAATTTGAACTGGTTCCTCGTGTTAAATAAAGTTGGACGACTGAACATTGCAGCTTGAACTGGTTCCTCGTGTTAAATAAAGTTGTACGACTGAACATTGCAGCTTGAACTGGTTCCTCGTGTTAAATAAAGTTGGACGACTGAACATTGCAGCTTGAACTGGTTCCTCGTGTTAAATAAAGTTGTACGACTGAGCATTGCAGCTTGAACTGGTTCCTCGTGTTACATAAAGTTGTACGACTGAGCATTGCAGCTTGAACTGGTTCCTCGTGTTACATAAAGTTGGACGACAAAACATTGCAACATGAAAAACTTTGCAAGTGTTGAATTTAGTCCAATGCTTATTTAAACATCTTTTGAGCTGAAAAAAATCTTGTGAAACTTTAAGATCACGTGTCCATTGATAGTATCAATGACATTGTGTTACTTAAAATATTCAAAGTAATTTTCTATAGAAGTTCATCTCAGTGAAAAATGATGTATCTAGTCTATGTTACGATTCCTTTTTTTTTCTTTTTATAGACAATAACATGTGAAATTATCAGCTAATCATTCATTGACTTTTGTCATGTAAAATGCAATTACAATTTAATTCTTCATAAGACATCATTAGTATATTGTATTATATAGTATTATATAGTATATAGTATTAGTATATTGTCCATTAAATATTTTATCAAGTTAAATCAATTTTTTTAAGGAATCTTAAATAATTGCATAACAAAAGGGCACATTTTTCTCAAATTTTACCTTTAGATCTAATTCAAATTGTAAATAATGAAAGGGTTAACAATACTTATTTTACTGTGTCTTATACAATCGACGAAACTAAGCTTTATAGCACCGTGTATAATGGACACCGGTATTCCAATATACAGTTTCACGTGGAACAAAAGTCAGCTTTCAGCTTCTGATTACCAAAACGTTTATTGCAACATGCGGTGCGACGGCGAGACTAGAGTACGTTTTGGGGATAATTGTTGGAACATCAAGTGTGCCCAGTGTTACTGCCAAAGACCTGCCTGTGAAATCTATAACATCTGTTGCCCAGATATAACTGTTCCGTATAGAAATTCATTTTCGGGTACCGATGGCTATTTGCCCGACAGCTTCCTTTCTAGAAATGTAAGCATAGGCTCAAAGGCTGAGATGCTTTCTGCACCAGTGCTAGGATGTGATCTGTTGGATCTTGAAAGAGATACATATCTGTACATTCGTTCATGCTCGCCAGACTTCACAGAGAATACAACACTGGTAGATCTATGTGAAAGAGACAGTCAAGAGGAGACAATGCAGACGTTTCTAAGAGTTGTGGACCTTTCAACACAAGTTGTCTACAGAAACATGTACTGTGCGATGTGCAACAAGGTCGATGTTGTAAGTATACATTTATTTAGATTTGTTTTTATTTGTCTAGAATAAATCGCCATTAGCTTTATCAAATTATATATTGCCGTACTAAGGAAAATTATTTATTAAATGCACTAAATATTATGCATTAAATATTTTACACTAATTATTATGTACTAATTATTATGCTTTGAATATTATATCTTTGCTTTATGTAACTTTTTATTTATTAAATCTTTAATTTTTATATCATAACAAGCTACATTACCCGGCGTTGCCCGGGTGAAAAAAAACAGGACTGTATAAGGTGCAGATAACAAATTTTACAAACTACAATTAAAAGAAAGCTATAAATCTTATATTTAAATTATTATTTTTTTACTGAAGAATCTTAGAAAAGTAATTTAAAATTAAGATTGTAATCGGGTAAAAAAATAGGCAAGTATTTTTATTTAACAATAATCTAAATTGCCCGTATATTTACAATGTCTTTTGTTTTTAAAAGTTTGAAAAAAAAATGTAGAAAAAAGGTATAGTCTAACTGGAGAATCGAACCCGGGTCGTCCGCATAGCAGTCCGCTACGTTCACCACTGAGCTAGAGATGTGAAAAATTATTAGACATTATATAGGCCTAGGCCTAAATAGGTCAGTGACACAAACTCACGTGTTTTCAAATTGACCAATGGGGTTCCGTGGGGACACAAACACGATCTTTTTATATAAATAGGTAAGCTAATTTAAGCGAAAATCCACATCCATTTTACATAATATATATATATAGTACACAGTGTAAAAAGCATGGCTGCGAAAAATGTTCTGAACAACGAAGGACACTCAACAACCTGTCTAAGGACATTGCATTGGTCAATTAGCACATACGATAAAATTCAAACCATGTTATATACTTTTTACTATAAACGCCATAATGGACAATCGCCACAGTACATCAGATCCACACCAGAGAAAACAGGATTATGTTCAAACAAAATTCATCCAGAACTCAAGGTGATTGTCCATCGCTTGCGAAGAGGACCATCCTTTGTCAGCGTCATAGATGCTTATGGGTACGAAGATGGCTGGTGAGGCCTATTCTTGCCCGAAAAAGTTTGCCGCAGTGGGGGCATGGATGCGAGGCCTGCTGGTCGACAGTATCGGGGCTGTCGTTTCTGGACTTTCTTAGTTGACGTTTTGCAGTTGCGACCCTTCGCCTTTTTCCCTCATGAGCTGCTGTTCCATTGACGGTCATGTTTCGCCAAGAGGATTGGTCCTCATCCAGTCTTGTTTGCATTGGCGTATTTAGGCATGTTCCACATGTTCCATTGGAACAGGAGCCCCCACACAAAAGGGGCCCCCACACATCCAAAAAAGAAATTTTTTAGTGACATATCCATTCTTTCGTTGAAAATATAAAATAAAATTCATTTATTCCCCTACAATTTTAAGAGCTCCATTGCAACCAAGCTAAGCGCAAGAAAAAAAATATTATTTTACAGACTGTAACATTAATTAACGGCACTTTTCTGAGGTATGTGGAAGGCAGAGCGAGGCAACGAGGGGCCTCCACATAAATTTTGGAACAGGGCCCCCACAATCCTAAATACAGCCCTGCTTGTTTGGGTCAATTTCCAGATTGTTTAGGGAGGCCTTCAGGATGTCTTTATACTTCTTGTTCTGCCCTCCTCGCGATCTCTTTCCTACGACTAGTTCACCATAGCAGATTTTTTTGGGGTAGTCGTACTTCTGGCATGCGCACAACATGGCCTGCCCATCTGAGCTGAACTCAAGGTACCATAAATAAAAGAAAAAACATTTGCAGCTCGTTTCTTTAGTGTTGTAGCACCTCTATGGTGGAACGAACTTCGACACACAATTAAACAAAGCGGACAATATTGACATAAATTTGTTTACAATTAAAAACACTTATTCCATTTATTTTATTAACACATGGTCGATGTAAAGCGCATTCGAAGACTAATTGTTATAAATAGCGCTATATATGTAAATACATTTTTTATTTGTAAAGCTTTGAGGCTTTTGTTACTGGTAACACTAAATGTTATTCAGTTTATTGTGCATTAGGCCCACAGCATTAGTGTATAAATAAACAATATTAAAAATAAATATTGATGATTTTTGTTTTCCAGTTTACTTCTTTATCAAGTAAAATATATAGTTCAGACTTCATGTCATTCTACCAAGCAAGAAACATTAGTGAGCTCCTACAGTTGCAACTGAAAGAAAAACACATCGTCACAACTACATTTCCAGAAAGAATATCACGGTTTGATTGCATCCTTTCTGGGTATGCATTAAACTTTGTAGTGTTCTGTTCTGTTTGGGAGCATCCTTGTCAGGTTTTCTTTTTACACTTAGGGGCCATCCGTATACAACGTAAACATTCAGGGGTGGAGTATTTTTTTTTTATATTGGGAGATTTAGTGTACCATGTCATAAGGCGGAGTGGGGGGGGGGGGGCTCTACAAAAAAGTACCTACGCTGAGATTTATCTGTTGATGCCTACGTATATTTTTTTAAAATAAAAAATGGCACCCAGCCAAAAGACTGGTTGAAAGGACAGACATTCAATTTTAACTCGGCTAATTTCTTATGGGCTGATTTGCCGATTACTTGCTTAATTCCTTTGGCTCCTTGTGGAACATAGGGCCTCCACAATAGCTCTCCGGCGCACTCGATTCTGGGTAGCATTTTTCAGTTCACCATATGAAAGGTTGCAGCTTTTCGTTTCATCATCACAGGATCGTCTCCTGGTGGTGTTTGGTCTTAGGGCGACCAGCCCGTCTCTTTCCCTGGTGGTTTCATCATTGCAAAGTCCTGTCGGATGATGTATTGTGTGGGTGTGGGGGGGGGGGGGGGAGGAGGGGGGGTTCTTAGTGTGTGTCCTATCTACCGCCATGTTCGCCTGACGAACTGATGTTCAAGAAGGTTCTAGTTTGTTTGATTGTTGACCTTTTCTGTCAACCGAATATGTAGTAATGTTGTGGAGGCAGCCGTTGACAAAGGAGCTTGTTGTTCAGAGTGCTGGTGACTCTCCAGGTCTCTGTGCCATAGAGAAGCACTGACATAAAGTTAGTTTTAAAGATTCTATCTAGTAGGAAGGTCTGTCAGTTTGTAAATCATAACCTTGTAAAGCAAAGTACCCGTCGGACCAAACGGATCATAGGGTCGGTGAAGCAGCGTTCACCAGTTTCTGTGGCCACGGCATACTAGGGGATTGTGTGGCCAGAACATTGCCCAACCGCCTTTACTTTACCCAAACTAATGTCAGGTACTCAGAGCTGGCTAGACGCAGGGACACCGTCCGAAGACAGATCCTAGCCCCCACCAGGATTCGAACCCAGAGCCTTCGAATCGCCCGTCTAACGCGCTTGTAGCAAAGTTTTAAATTTATAAAAAAAAATTCTGTGTTTGCAACATTTTTCTGTATTTTGACTTATTGTAAAGAATGAGCTTTTGCTATTACGAATGTTACTTAAGCCAAATACTTTCATAAGATGGACCGCTTGCTTTAATATTTTTGTTATTTGATGACTCTAATGACTTATTTTCGGAATTCCCAATTCTCGTTTGTAATGTACACCACCGTTTTATTTAATCGCTATAATTTTCTCAAAGGAAAATTAAGATTAGTACAGCGTTATTTGCTGCGCACGTAAAAAAGAACACATAAGCTCTAAAAAATAGCGCAAGCGGTGCATCTTATTATAGTCTAGTCTTTGCTAAATCGAAAAGTTTTGAATTACAAACGGTAGCATTAATTGAAGCTTGAATTTATTAAATGTGTACAGTATATGAACAACATACCTTTCTTTATAGGTTTCAAGCGTGTAGTGTCTGTTAATATAGACAGCACCCTGCGATACAGTTTACAGGTTTCCATTTTGTTTACACAGGAAAACTTGAAGGACAAACCTAGGCTGCGCGTGCTCAAACTAACTATTGAGCTCTTTAAATAGAGCAAGCGGTCCATCTTATTGCAGTCTTGCTTAAACTTAAAGAAAGAAACTTAAACTAATATCACAAATCACAGTGAACGCTTATCGAAATACCAGACTTTATTTTAAAAAAAAACATCGGATAAGAGTTAGAAAGTATTAAAAATTCGTATATAATTTGTCCCTTAGATCTTTGTCCCTGTTACTGTAACATAAATGTCCCTCAAAATTAGATCTGTTTATTAGAAAGATATATATGCGTCACAAGATGTACGCGTTACAACCTTACGCCGCTCCTTCGTAAATAAGCCTACAAAATAACGTTGTAATTATATTTTAGGTGCATACATAATAGTTTATGGAAATAGTATTCACAAATAGATCTAGATTTCTTCATCTTCTTATCTTATACATAACAGGCGCTCCTTCTATAAAGAAGATTATTGCGCCCTACGCTCATCCGTGGTCCGAGTCTAGTCTTGCATTTTTATTAATGTTTTGAATGATATTAAGTTACTGGTTTTCCTGGTTTGTTCAGGCAACCCATTCCATGCCCGGATGCCACTCGGGAAGTAAGAGTACTTATATGCATTTGTTTTTATATCTTTATTTTTTCGAATATCTCTTTTACACAGAAATCGAAAACCCATTATAGACACGTGTGGTCTGTCTAATGAGACAAAAGACTTCGATGTGGATGTCGCGTCTGCTTGTGTGAATTGGAACGGAAGTAACCTCCAGGTGTATGACACAGTTGATCAAATAATCTATTCAAACATATTCTGTGCCATTTGTAACAAGGTATTCGTTATTTGTTTAGTTTCTGTCAACCTGTTGCATTGACATAATTATTTTATTAATTGGTTCTAACGCGTCTAGTTAGTATTGCTTAATCTGATTATCGTATCGTATAATATATTACAGACGCTCTTTCTATAAAGAAGATAATTGCGTCCTACGCACATCCATCGTTTTAATCTAGTCTTGCATTTTTATTCGTGTTTTAAATGATGTTAAATTATTGGTATTCCTGATTTGTTCAAGCAACCCAATCCATGCTCAGATGCCAATCAGGAAGAAAGAATACTTTTATGCATTTGTTATCGTATAAGGGACAAGGAAAGTGTTCTATTTCTAAATTAGAATCTAATGCCTTTTCATCCTTATGTATTATTACTACTTTACTCTTTGCCCTTCTGTCCTCTAGTGTTTCTAAGTAAATCAATAACTAGTGGTATTACTCTTGTCAGTTGTGAATATTCGCTTGTAATGAACCTGAAATTATTATAAATAAAGTACTACTCAAAGTTTGGCCAACTTTGTTTTAAATAGTGGCCTTAGACTCTACGATTACTTGTTGATGAACCAACAATTTAAGAAGAATTTCACCCACATAAAAGTACTCTATTGAGTAACAAGATATGGAACTGTCTCTTACCTATTCAGAACTAGTTCGACATGTTTAAAGTTTGCCTAAATAAAATAGAAGTATCAGGAAATGTTTTTGGACATCTAAAAACATGTCTTTTAAAACAATCTTCGTTATGCAATCGGTATTCAAATTGGAGGGCCAGATGTTGGAATTATGCCAAAAAAGGTCTGTACAATTAAAGCTATTATCGTCATGGTCATTTCACAATCACCCAGGGCCGACTCGTCCACATAGGCAACCTAGACGGCAGCCTATGGCACCCAATTTGGAGGAGGGGGGCGCATAATTGAGGATTTTTTATTATTTGGGGATTTAAAAATATAAACTAAATAAAAGTTTAGTACTTCTGCGCGCTACTAGCATAGGCAGACAAATTACTAGATAATGAAAGGCGAAGGGTATTTTATTTAAGTTGTCTTAGAAAATAGGAAAGTATGCTCTAATACTACCCAGTTCCTCCCCACCGAAGACACCCTTAACGAGGGTGCATAATTTGTTTTCGCCTAGGGTCTAGGGCGTCAAAAACCCTAGAGTCGTTAATGCAATCACCTAGGTCATTGTTTCATCCTTTGAGACAACTTAATAACATCTGTATTACTTCTGTTATATCACTTTGGTAGATTTTGTAAAATAAAATTGTTTTCTATTTGATTAAAGATATAGGGGATTTGCCTTAATATAATAGAAAACTGTGTAAACTATACATTTCAACTCTTAGCTCAAACCCCCCCAAAAATGACTTAGGCGATTGTGAATTGACCATGACTATATTGCATTCTTAAGAACTATAACATGATTGAATTTTCCCTCCATTTCGTTCCCTACATGTCTGTGTAGATGTCCTATCCTAACCTGTATAAGGAATGCAACTGCCATGATACCGTGTTCAATAATCAGCCGTTGCCATTTCAACTTCTGCTGAACATGAAACAAACAACAATGGTGAAACCAAAGCCACAAAGATCAATCTGTTCTAGCAATGAATGGCGATCCCCGTATGTAAGTGTTCAGTTATTTTATAAGCATTTATTTTTCTTCTCATTTCTTATAACGTTAAATTGAACTATATAAAAATAAAGACTATTGATCTAATAAGATGGACCGCTTATTTTAATATTTCTGCTATGTGATGACTCGAATGACTTGTTTTCGGAATTCCCGATTCCCTTTTGTACTATGCACTTCCGTTCTATTTAATCGCTAGGATTTTCTCAATGAAAAATTAAAATTAAAATCGAAAGTTGCATACAGCTGAAACATTAAGGCAAACGTAGGAGCGTAGAAGTCATTTAAGACAGCGATATTGGGTGCGCACGGAAAAATAACATATAATTTCTAAAATAGATTAAGCGGTAGCGGTCCATTAGGTCCATCTTATTATAGTCTTTGGTAAATCTAATACATAAATACCTTTGTTCTATCTCTATGATTATTTCCAGGGCAACTGTCTTTCACTTTACTGCTCAGGTGGTAAGAAACTACACAACAATGAATGCACAGAAATATTGGAAGAGATTAAAGGACTCAGATATCGGCTTTGTCTTTGGTTAATTCCACTCTACAGTGATAAACACAATAAGGCCACCATAAACACTGTTATGGATGGAATAATTACAAAGGTTTGGATTAGGGTTAGTCGTTCGTTAATGCGCAACCACAAAAAAACAACAAGAAATATTGACGATAAAAGGGATTTTTAAAAGTAATACATATTAATATAACTTACATATTAACACACCATAATTGCTTTAGTTAGATTTAAGCCTGTTACCTTCAAGGACGTTAAGCAGATTCCTTACATATCACACTTTATTTTACAGTTAACTAAGAACAAAAATATGTTGCATGTGTTGCAAATAGCCTTAATTTACAGGATAAAATGTTTGTTTAGTAACAAGTAAAAACGTAAAGTTATTATTTTTTTTGTTAAAGATTTATTTAAAGATTGTTTTAGTTATGTGTACATTAATTTAGCCATCAAACAAAGTTTTTCAAATATCTAAGAATGTTAAATTTACTATTTCAGATTAAAATGATGTTGAGTGATTTGATTCGAAAGTTTGAATCTCAAATTTTTACAGTACAAGCACAGAATAAGAATATGATTAAAATATCCTTAATTTACAGGATGGAATGTATTGTTATTGGCACAAATACATTAACAAGAAATCAATTTGAAAATGTTCTTTCCCGAAAGTTAATCAACACAAATATATCAATTGAAATAATTGCTACTAATGAAACCTACGTATTACAATCTTATCTGGACGTTTTCTCTTCAGGTATGCAGCAGTATCTCACGAACAATAACTTGAAAATTTTAAGTAAGACTAGTACTTTATATTCAGCTGATTCTACTTATAGCTCTATAAACGTAACTAAAGTTTTACTGTGTCCACATGTAAAATTTCCTGTGTCAAAATATAAAAAGATCATCGATTACAATTTCTTACCACCAAACATAAGAATAACTCTAGATCTTAACGTGACCCAAATACACATCACAGAATTGAAAGATTTCAGCATGGTGGACGTTGATGAAGATGGTGGACTAAATGTTTGTCAAGATTTGTTGGACAGTAAACTCAAGGAGGCAGACCACTACAACATACAACAAGATTTGTTGAATAGAAAGTTGGAAGGAACATCACTGGCTGAATATATTGTTTCTATAACGTGCTTTGTAGCTTCCATAGTTTGTCTTCTGCTGACTTTGTTGACATATTTCCTGTTTTCTGTATTGAGAACAGAGGCTGGTATAAATAACATGTTTCTTAGCTGCAGTCTGCTATTGGCACAGCTTTCTATACTAGCCTCTTCACATATGTAAGTGTAAATAACTGTCTTATTTTACCATTCAATTATTTAGTTTTTTATTTTTGTTTATTAATGTATTTGAATGACTAGACTCAAACCATGGATAAACGCAATAATCTTCTGCGTAAAACGAGCGTCTGTAACTTATAAAATTAGAATTGGCAAAAAAAAAAATTAGCAAAAATGATTATTTAGTTATTTGGATTTGATTAATATACTTTTAAAATTGAAAGAAATATTTTATAAAACGCAATTAAGATCAATATTGGGCTAATTAATTTTAGTGGACAAATCATATTTCGCAGTTTTCATTTGTCCACAGTTTTAGATCCAGTGTAATGTGTACCATACTAGGTCTAGCAACTCACCTTCTATGGCTGTGGATGTTTTCCTGGAGTTTCATCTGTAGCTTTCACATGTTTAGAGTGTTCACGGCCAATACCGCAAGACCTCCATCACGAAACAACTGGGCTGGGCTATGGAAGAGAATCGTCATTTCTTTAATACCTCCTGTACTTATAGTTTGTGTAACCATAGTGTACAGTTACTTGGCATCAGCTGGACAATACATTGGCTATGGACTATTTAGCTGTTATTTGAACTCTACACTACTTATTGGTATGTTCCTTGTCTAGCTTACTAGATGCATTTATAACGTATCAAACATTGTCAATATGATAATAACAGTATAAAAACATAACAGTTGAGGACTGCTACTAATTTTCACAATTTGATAAGAAAAAATCTTTTAATTAGGCCAATTTTTTTGGCGCTTAATATCTTTTACTATAATACATTAGTATAACAAGGGGTCGGCAATCTATGGCATACAGGGCAATTTTCAATAGCACGCGGAACACTCTCAAATGGGCAATACAAGTACCTTCTACAAGAATATAAAGATGAAGCAACAAATGTCAGGTACCCATCAGAGCTGGGTAGACCCTCCAAGCCTGGCCTTCACTAGGACTCGAACCCAGAACCTTGGTAATGCCAGTCGTACGCGCTGTCGCTAGGCCACCGTGTCTATTATGACAATATGCCAAGTAGCTGCCAACAATATTGTCATCCCTATATTATGGTCTGCTTGTTTCCATCCAGGTGTGACTTTGGTTGGTCCCTTGTCCGTGGTCACCATCACAAATATTGTCTTTTTCCTGATCACTGTTTACAAAATATACAAAGTTCGTACACTTCAATCTTCGCTGAGGACCGAAGACCAACACACGCAGTGGTTCGTCTACGTCAAGCTGTCGTCTGTCACTGGAGCTTTCTGGGTAGTGGCCATCCTTGACGAAGCAGTGGACAGCGATATTCTCAAGTAAGAAAAAACAACATTGTACTTAAGGTGATATCTGACTCATTCTAATCGAGATAGAATTGCCGGTAATTGCATATATTGTTACTTGTCTTCTGTTGTCTTATCTTATGTTTATGTTACAGACGCCTCTTCTATAAAGAAGATTATTGCGACCTACGCTCATCCGTGGTCCAAGCCTAGTCCTGATTTTGATTAGTGCTATAAATGATGTTAAGTTACTGGTTTTCCTGGTTTGTTCAGGCAACCGATTTTATGTTCGAATGCCACTCAGAAAGAACGAGTACTTATATGCATTTGTTCTCGCATAAGGGATAAGAAAAGTTTTTTTTTTTCTTTTGTTTATTACAACAGGTTATTGTTTGGTTGTATTTGCAAATTAGACTTTAATGCCTTAGCCCAGGATCGGCAACCTAAGGCACGCGTTCCAAACTTGGCACGCAGAGCGATTTTCACTGGCACGTGAGAGACCTACAAGAGGTGTGTTTCTTGATTAAAAACAATATTTTCCGGTTCTGAATGAGGAAAACTGACTGTTGAAGCCGATGTTTCTGAATGACAGAGTGACACACTTCAGTGAGTAGAACGCATTTACAAGTAACTGGAACTGTTAGACCACTGGAATGGATTTGCATATATCTTGAATGAAATCAATTTCAAAGCATTTAACTATATGAAGGCCTACTTCCCTTTATTTAGGCATATATTTAAAAAGATAGTTGGACTTTTTAAGAAGCACTTCGAAGTACTTAAAGCTGAGTTTTCTAAACAAAGGCAAGACTTTCAAATTCATGGACTCATTTTTTCATACCCCATCAAGCCTAACTGGCTTGATCTTACTACAACCTTCTTAGATGTAGATGTTTTTTTAAGTCGAGGGATAAACTTATTGGCAATTTTAAACAGTTAAAAAAAATGGGCATCGAAATGTGCCAATTTGCGTTAAAATCTGGATGAAAGCTGCTTAGGAAAGTCATCAGCATTCGCTCTACTTTCAGCTTTTGGTTCAACTTACACTCAGGGCCGGCTCATCCATATAGGCGAATTAGGCGGCCGCCTTAAGGGGGGGGGGCGCAACATTGATGATTTTTTTTATTGTTTGGGGATTTAAAAGTATAAACTATATTAAAGTTGCCTGCTTCTGTGCGCTTCTATCTTAGCCAGATGAATTACTAGGTAATGAAAGGCGAAGAGTATTTTATTTAAGTTGTCTTAGAAAATAGGAAAGTAGGCCTATGCCCAAACAGTAGCCTACATAGTTTGGCAACGTCACTGTGCGTAGCGGAGTGCCAAAAGTTTACCCCAAATTTTCCCTGGATGCGATGCGGCGGCGGAATATCATCGTGAAGTGAGTGAAGTGACGTGACCGTGACCTTCAAGTCCGTTCGTGAATCGTAAGTCGTCAGGGCACTGAGTTGTTTGCATTGGCAGTGCAGTTGTTTTTGTGCATTTTCAGACTGTTAATTACGAAAACGAGTAAATTAAATCCCCGAAGTGGCACAAGATGGCCCAGTCGAATTGATGCACTAACACCTCTGCGGTACCAGTTATCTCATGTTTGTGATGCTTTGGAAGAGATTTCTGAAGACACTAATTGGATCTAGTGGCAGTATTGCGAGGATAGAAGCACTTGGGTTACTTAAAAATATATCAGACTTCAAGTTTATTATTGCACTTGTCACATAGCCCAAAATTTTGTTTCAATTAAACATAACTATTAAGACACTGCAAGAAAAGGACTTGAGTCTCCAGAGAGCAGTTAGTCACCTGAAAAAAAAAACAAAGAGTTTTTGGTTACAGCTAGAAGTGATTTATTACAGATGCTTATGCGGTAAAAGAAAGATTTGTTCCCAATAAAATAAAGTATCTGGTGTCTTTGGATTTTTTGCACAACATTCCTGACCTTAAAAACAACACTACATCAGAGGTTAAGTCGATGTGCAAAAACTTGGAAAAAAACATTAACAATTGAAAAAGATGAAGGTTTCAATGTATAATGAATCTGACATTGCTGATGTACGACAGTGTTCTGAACTTAGAGCAATTTCTTATCATCGCCATGACTCAGTATACAACCCTACACAAATCCTTAACTACATTTACCAACAGAATCTTGAAAATGGATTTCTTATCATTTGTGTAGCCCTTCGTATTTTGCTTACGTTGCCATTTTTCGAAGCTAGTGCTGAACGAAGTTTTGAAAAAATTTTAAGCTAATTAAAACGTATCTGCGTAGTACAATGTGCCAGCAGAGACTTGCGGGTCTGGCGACAATTTCTATTGAAAGTGAGATAGCAAGACAGTTACACTCAAAAGCCCTCATACAAGAATTTGCTGAACAGAAAGCAAGATAAGTTTCATTAGGGTTTTAGTTTTTAGTATAAATACTGGTGATCAGTATTTAAAAGTGACTTTTGGACCGTAGTTAAGAAAACAATAATCCAATATCAAACAATATCAAATATTCTTTGTGTATTTTTTAAGTGTTATAAAAACAGAAAAAATATATATAATCTAACTGTGAGTTTCAGTTTGTTAATAAGAGAAGTGTACATAATGCAGGTATAAAACCTATAAACCCATATATCTAATGTAAAACTGTGTGTTATGTAAATTTTCTAATAATAATTTAGATTTCTAATTATTAATCTATAATGCAAAGCCTTTTTTTTTCAATCAACTGTTTTATTTACATTTCACAGTCATCAATCAAAGGTTATAAAATAAAATTCTTTTTTGGGCTATAATAATTATTAACAAAAACACATTTTCGAAGTTCCATACCCAGCAGACCTCGCCGAAAGCACATTAATTAATGTGGGCGCAAAATTTGTTTTTGCCTAGGGCGCCAAAAACCCTAGAGCCGGCCCTGCTTACACGTGTGTATTTATCGCATATGAAAGCTGTATTAAGCATTCAAAGAGGTCCCTTACACTTCACTACTCAGAAATTAATAAATATGTATATGCTATTATAAATTAGCGAACTGCATTCAAGACGAGGCGCTCATTAACTGATTAATTACCAAATTATTACATTAATTAATTAGTTGCAGACTAATTACATTTTTTAGTTTTTATGCTCATCTTTCTAGTTAGACATAATTTAATGTAGGCAATTCTAAAACAAATTTTGTTTTTAGTGATTTAGTAAATATAAGAGACTATTTAATATCATTATATTTTGCAATTGTTGTAATTATTAATGTTTAAAAGAATAACTCCTTAAATGAAAAAAAAAATTAATGCAGTAAATGTTTATTTACAACTTTTAACGTAAATTTATTTTATACCTGTGATAATTAAATCTTATTATGAATAACTTAATCCTGGATTTATATAATGAAATAATAATTAGTCAGTAATATTCCTTATATTACAAAACATAACTTGTTTGGCATCACTATTGAATCAAATGTAGAAACTTTATTTTAATTAAAGGGAGTTAATTAACCTGTTTTATTTGCGCTCATATTTATAATATTATATTTCATATTTTTCTTTTATAAAAAACTAAATGGCGTACAACGTATAACTTTATAATGACAAAACTGTAAAAAGTTGTTGAAAATTATATGAATATAATATAACTAAAAAATTATAGGCACATTTTTCAAACATCACATTAACTACCCAGTTCATATGATTACTACGTATCAATTAATTTAACCTTCTAAGGGTTGATATGAGAATACATGTAGTTAAACAAGAAAATCTGAGACAGAGAACAAAAAATAATCAATATTAACAGATGCTAGAACCTTATCAATTATCATGACAAACAAATGATAATGTGAACCAAAGAGCTATTAAAAATGTGAAAGTTTAGTAATAATTTGTTGTATTTGGTATAGATATCTAGTCTAAATGCACATAAAAAGGATGATAATCACAAACACAGTTTTTTTTAATAATAAAATATAAAACGCTTTAACGATTTACTCTCTAGATTTTCTTTGCTTTTGGCCTTTGACTTGCTACAGAGTTAAATTAATTGTCTTATAAAAACTAATAAAAGAAGTATAATAGATCAGGTTGACTTATAGGCTGTTGGCACGCTGAATGATTTAGAAATCCTAATTTGGCACACCATTAGCAAAAGGTTGCCGACTCCTGCGTTAACTTATATGTATTATAAATACTTTACTCTTCGCCCTTCTCTAGTGTTTCTAGGTTTAGTGATTTGACTCTTGTCAGTTGTGACTATTCGCTAGTAATGAACCTTACAGCTTGTCTGTTTATTCTACATAGATCTAGAATCTAGTTGTACAAGTGAAGAAATACTATAAGCGGATTTCCCTGAAATATATGGTGTTTTTTTTTAATTCCTTAACGGTTTCAGTTTTACACATGAATCATACTGAACAAAGTGTTCTAGGCATCTATAGATCTATATTATATTAAACTTTTTTTTTATAGAAACTAGATCAGCGGAATAAGTAATAAATATTTATTACATATTATTATTGTTTTTGTTATTTAAAACAGGTTCATCTCTATAATACTAAACGGACTACAGGGAGTGGCCATCTTCATGTCTTTTATTTATAACAAGAGAGTCCTGTATCTCTACAATGAACTCAGAAAACGGGATAAAAGCCTCAACACAACGGCTTGAGTCTGATCAGGCAACTGGTTGCCCGCATGTGGGTAAGTTGCGCACAGATATAGTCGTAATGAACTGGACATGCAGCAGGTCGAGGCTTGACTCACGCCACAAGGTGGTAGTAGTGACATCAACCCAGCGGTCACACCACGCCGTATCGAGGGGGGAAAAACGTGGAAACCACGAAAACACGTGAAAAACCACGCTGTTTTCCCCCGTCGATACGACGTGATGTGCCCGCTGGGAAGATGAGAACTCAATACAAGCCCTTACAAAATGGACGGTGTACCAAAGTACCACACTCTGAAACCATGGTGGGATGAAGGAAGGACACTTTGAAACCATGGTGGGATGAAGGAAGGACACTCTGAAACCAATGGTGGGATGAAGGAAGGACACTCTGAAACCATGGTGGGATGAAGGAAGGACACTCTGAAACCAATGGTGGGATGAAGGAAGGACACTCTGAAACCAATGGTGGGATGAAGGAAGGACACTCTGAAACCAATGGTGGGATGAAGGAAGGACACTCTGAAACCATGGTGGGATGAAGGAAGGACACTCTGAAACCATGGTGGGATGAAGGAAGGACACTCTGAAACCATGGTGGGATGAAGGAAGGACACTTTGAAACCATGGTGGGATGAAGGAAGGACACTCTGAAACCAATGGTGGGATGAAGGAAGGACACTCTGAAACCATGGTGGGATGAAGGAAGGACACTCTGAAACCAATGGTGGGATGAAGGAAGGACACTCTGAAACCAATGGTGGGATGAAGGAAGGACACTCTGAAACCAATGGTGGGATGAAGGAAGGACACTCTGAAACCATGGTGGGATGAAGGAAGGACACTCTGAAACCATGGTGGGATGAAGGAAGGACACTCTGAAACCATGGTGGGATGAAGGAAGGACACTCTGAAACCAATGGTGGGATGAAGGAAGGACACTCTGAAACCATGGTGGGATGAAGGAAGGACACTCTGAAACCAATGGTGGGATGAAGGAAGGACACTCTGAAACCATGGTGGGATGAAGGAAGGACACTCTGAAACCATGGTGGGATGAAGGAAGGACACTCTGAAACCAATGGTGGGATGAAGGAAGGACACTCTGAAACCAATGGTGGGATGAAGGAAGGACACTCTGAAACCAATGGTGGGATGAAGGAAGGACACTCTGAAACCAATGGTGGGATGAAGGAAGGACACTCTGAAACCATGGTGGGATGAAGAAAAAACACTCTGAAACCATGGTGGGATGAAGGAAGGACACTCTGAAACCAATGGTGGGATGAAGGAAGGACACTCTGAAACCAATGGTGGGATGAAGGAAGGACACTCTGAAACCAATGGTGGGATGAAGGAAGGACACTCTGAAACCATGGTGGGATGAAGAAAAAACACTCTGAAACCATGGTGGGATGAAGGAAGGACACTCTGAAACCAATGGTGGGATGAAGGAAGGACACTCTGAAACCAATGGTGGGATGAAGGAAGGACACTCTGAAACCAATGGTGGGATGAAGGAAGGACACTCTGAAACCAATGGTGGGATGAAGGAAGGACACTCTGAAACCAATGGTGGGATGAAGGAAGGACACTCTGAAACCAATGGTGGGATGAAGGAAGGACACTCTGAAACCAATGGTGGGATGAAGGAAGGACACTCTGAAACCAATGGTGGGATGAAGAAAGGACACTCTGAAACCATGGTGGGATGAAGGAAGGACACTCTGAAACCATGGTGGGATGAAGGAAGGACACTCTGAAACCAATGGTGGGATGAAGGAAGGACACTCTGAAACCATGGTGGGATGAAGGAAGGACACTCTGAAACCATGGTGGGATGAAGGAAGGACACTCTGAAACCAATGGTGGGATGAAGGAAGGACACTCTGAAACCAATGGTGGGATGAAGGAAGGACACTCTGAAACCAATGGTGGGATGAAGGAAGGACACTCTGAAACCAATGGTGGGATGAAGGAAGGACACTCTGAAACCATGGTGGGATGAAGAAAAAACACTCTGAAACCATGGTGGGATGAAGGAAGGACACTCTGAAACCAATGGTGGGATGAAGGAAGGACACTCTGAAACCAATGGTGGGATGAAGGAAGGACACTCTGAAACCATGGTGGGATGAAGAAAAAACACTCTGAAACCATGGTGGGATGAAGGAAGGACACTCTGAAACCAATGGTGGGATGAAGGAAGGACACTCTGAAACCAATGGTGGGATGAAGGAAGGACACTCTGAAACCAATGGTGGGATGAAGGAAGGACACTCTGAAACCAATGGTGGGATGAAGGAAGGACACTCTGAAAACATGGTGGGATGAAGAAAGGACACTCTGAAACCAATGGTGGGATGAAGGAAGGACACTCTGAAACCATGGTGGGATGAAGGAAGGACACTCTGAAACAATGGTGGGATGAAGGAAGGACACTCTGAAACCAATGGTGGGATGAAGGAAGGACACTCTGAAACCATGGTGGGATGAAGGAAGGACACTCTGAAACCATGGTGGGATGAAGGAAGGACACTCTGAAACCAATGGTGGGATGAAGGAAGGACACTCTGAAACCAATGGTGGGATGAAGGAAGGACACTCTGAAACCAATGGTGGGATGAAGGAAGGACACTCTGAAACCAATGGTGGGATGAAGGAAGGACACTCTGAAAACATGGTGGGATAAAGAAAGGACACTCTGAAACCAATGGTGGGATGAAGGAAGGACACTCTGAAACCATGGTGGGATGAAGGAAGGACACTCTGAAACCAATGGTGGGATGAAGGAAGGACACTCTGAAACCAATGGTGGGATGAAGGAAGGACACTCTGAAACCATGGTGGGATGAAGGAAGGACACTCTGAAACCATGGTGGGATGAAGGAAGGACACTCTGAAACCATGGTGGGATGAAGGAAGGACACTCTGAAACCAATGGTGGGATGAAGGAAGGACACTCTGAAACCAATGGTGGGATGAAGGAAGGACACTCTGAAACCAATGGTGGGATGAAGGAAGGACACTCTGAAACCATGGTGGGATGAAGGAAGGACACTCTGAAACCATGGTGGGATGAAGGAAGGACACTCTGAAACAGTAGTGGGATGAAGGAAGGACACTCTGAAACCATGGTGGGATGAAGGAAGGACACTCTGAAACCAATGGTGGGATGAAGGAAGGACACTCTGAAACCATAGTGGGATGAAGGAAGGACACTCTGAAACCAATGGTGGAATGAAGGAAGGACACTCTGAAACCATGGTGGGATGAAGGAAGGACACTCTGAAACCATGGTGGGATGAAGGAAGGACACTTTGAAACCATGGTGGGATGAAGGAAGGACACTCTGAAACCATGGTGGGATGAAGGAAGGACACTCTGAAACCAATGGTGGGATGAAGGAAGGACACTCTGAAACCATGGTGGGATGAAGGAAGGACACTCTGAAACCATGGTGGGATGAAGGAAGGACACTCTGAAACAATGGTGGGATGAAGGAAGGACACTCTGAAACCAATGGTGGGATGAAGGAAGGACACTCTGAAACCAATGGTGGGATGAAGGAAGGACACTCTGAAACCATGGTGGGGTGAAGGAAGGACACTCTGAAACCAATGGTGAGATGAAGGAAGGACACTCTGAAACCAATGGTGGGATGAAGGAAGGACACTCTGAAACCAATGGTGGGATGAAGGAAGGACACTCTGAAACCATGGTGGGATGAAGGAAGGACACTCTGAAACCATGGTGGGATGAAGGAAGGACACTCTGAAACCATGGTGGGATGAAGGAAGGACACTCTGAAACCAATGGTGGGATGAAGGAAGGACACTCTGAAACCATGGTGGGATGAAGGAAGGACACTCTGAAACCAATGGTGGGATGAAGGAAGGACACTCTGAAACCATGGTGGGATGATGGAAGGACACTCTGAAACCATGGTGGGATGAAGGAAGGACACTCTGAAACCATGGTGGGATGAAGGAAGGACACTCTGAAACCAATGGTGGGATGAAGGAAGGACACTCTGAAACCATGGTGGGATGAAGGAAGGACACTCTGAAACCATGGTGGGATGAAGGAAGGACACTCTGAAACAATGGTGGGATGAAGGAAGGACACTCTGAAACCAATGGTGGGATGAAGGAAGGACACTCTGAAACCAATGGTGGGATGAAGGAAGGACACTCTGAAACCATGGTGGGATGAAGGAAGGACACTCTGAAACCAATGGTGAGATGAAGGAAGGACACTCTGAAACCAATGGTGGGATGAAGGAAGGACACTCTGAAACCAATGGTGGGATGAAGGAAGGACACTCTGAAACCATGGTGGGATGAAGGAAGGACACTCTGAAACCATGGTGGGATGAAGGAAGGACACTCTGAAACCATGGTGGGATGAAGGAAGGACACTCTGAAACCAATGGTGGGATGAAGGAAGGACACTCTGAAACCATGGTGGGATGAAGGAAGGACACTCTGAAACCAATGGTGGGATGAAGGAAGGACACTCTGAAACCATGGTGGGATGAAGGAAGGACACTCTGAAACCATGGTGGGATGAAGGAAGGACACTCTGAAACCATGGTGGGATGAAGGAAGGACACTCTGAAACCAATGGTGGGATGAAGGAAGGACACTCTGAAACCAATGGTGGGATGAAGGAAGGACACTCTGAAACCAATGGTGGGATGAAGGAAGGACACTCTGAAACCAATGGTGGGATGAAGGAAGGACACTCTGAAACAAATGGTGGGATGAAGGAAGGACACTCTGAAACCAATGGTGGGATGAAGGAAGGACACTCTGAAACCAATGGTGGGATGAAGGAAGGACACTCTGAAACCAATGGTGGGATGAAGGAAGGACACTCTGAAACCAATGGTGGGATGAAGGAAGGACACTCTGAAACCAATGGTGGGATGAAGGAAGGACACTCTGAAACCAATGGTGGGATGAAGGAAGTGTCACAATTCTGGATTTAATAGTGACTATTAGCACTTAGATAGATAGCAGTGTATAACTAGAACCTTAGATTAGCTTAAGTTAGCTAGAATAGAGAGAAGGTTAGTCTGACGTCACTATCTTCTCCCTCCCTTACGCAATTACATCTCCCCATCACTCTTTCTCACCTGTTTCTCTACCCTTCACTATACTCTTGTACTACGCCCAAATTCAGAGTCTACTGACTAATACGATTCAACTTGGTACTACATCTTGGTTGAATGGGTACGAATGTGTTAGTTAGAATGTATATATATTTTATCCTATGCTATATTAATGTATTCATATCATGTCTTAATGTATTTATATCTTGTGCTATTTTAACGCATGTGTAGACAGTCATTACTCGATCCCTCACTCACCCCCCCCTCTTCGCGCCCCCGCCACCCCCCCCCTTATATCCCCTCAGCTTAGCGGCACGTTATGCAATTGCTTTGAGACGGTCGTTCCCTGAGCGAGTCATTACTCGATCCCTCACTCACCCCCTCCTCTTCGCGTCCCCGCCACCCCCACCCCCTTTTATATCCCCTCAGCTTAGCGGCATGTTATGCAATTGCTTTGAGACGGTCGTTCCCTGAGCGTTGACCAAAGAACCCAGTTCGCACACATATAACTAATTCTCGTCCGAAACCCCCCCCCAGCCACTTGAGTTAACTACTTAAAATTCTACAAAAGGGAGATAAATTCCCCCACTCAGCATGACGTCTGTTCAATTGTCTTTCATCTAGACCTCTCTCCCCCCCCCCTTTCGCCCTCGCAACCCCGACCCCCAATCCATTTTTGGCTCCAATAAGCTTTTCTTATGCAAATGTATATTCAATCTAGCCAATGAGAATAGGATGTAATTAAATGTAAGCCAACCAAATTAACCTTGGGTCAGGTGACTAATGTTCACGGAAAAGCCCGCCCAACTAAACTAGGGCAGATCTCTCCCAGCTCCCGAGCTAGATACATCGTTTTGGTCTAGCTCCCAAATTGTTACTTGGACTTGCAGATACTTAGCCAGTAATCGTAATTTCCTCATTATAGTTACGTAGCCTAAACTTGGATTCCGCAACAACACAGTATATTGAGTGATAGACGTTCCTGTGCATATATCTCAAGCATTATATCTCCCCTGCATGTTAGTATGTATATTTCATCATTGGATACTGAATTTGAATCATAAATAAACACCTGAAACGTAACCAGAGACTTGCTTGCCTAACTTAGAACTGTCTATTTGTGTGTGTTTAACAACATCTGAACGAGCCAGTAGAGAACAAATAAATATTCCAGGTCAACCACAGCATCGGCACCTCATACTTCTAAGACAACCAGCCATTATTACCCCCTCTCAATTGCCACATCGTGACAGGAAGGACACTTTGAAACCAATGGTGGGATGAAGGAAGGACACTCTGAAGCCAATGGTGGGATGAAGGAAGGACACTCTGAAACCAATGGTGGGATGAAGGAAGGACACTCTGAAACCATGGTGGGATGAAGGAAGGACACTTTGAAACCATGGTGGGATGAAGGAAGGACACTTTGAAACCATGGTGGGATGAAGGAAGGACACTCTGAAACCATGGTGGGATGAAGGAAGGACACTCTGAAACCAATGGTGGGATGAAGGAAGGACACTCTGAAACCAATGGTGGGATGAAGGAAGGACACTCTGAAACCAATGGTGGGATGAAGGAAGGACACTCTGAAACCAATGGTGGGATGAAGGAAGGACACTCTGAAACCAATGGTGGGATGAAGGAAGGACACTCTGAAACCAATGGTGGGATGAAGGAAGGACACTCTTAAACCAATGGTGGGATGAAGGAAGGACACTCTGAAACCAATGGTGGGATGAAGGAAGGACACTCTGAAACCAATGGTGGGATGAAGGAAGGACACTCTGAAACCAATGGTGGGATGAAGGAAGGACACTTTGAAACCAATGGTGGGATGAAGGAAGGACACTCTGAAACCAATGGTGGGATGAAGGAAGGACACTCTGAAACCAATGGTGGGATGAAGGAAGGACACTTTGAAACCAATTGTGGGATGAAGGAAGGACAGTCTGAAACCAATGGTGGGATGAAAGAAGGACACTCTGAAACCAATGGTGGGATGAAGGAAGGACACTCTGAAACCAATGGTGGGATGAAGGAAGGACACTCTGAAACCATGGTGGGATGAAGGAAGGACACTTTGAAACCATGGTGGGATGAAGGAAGGACACTCTGAAACCAATGGTGGGATGAAGGAAGGACACTCTGAAACCAATGGTGGGATGAAGGAAGGACACTCTGAAACCAATGGTGGGATGAAGGAAGGACACTCTGAAACCAATGGTGGGATGAAGGAAGGACACTCTGAAACCAATGGTGGGATGAAGGAAGGACACTCTGAAACCAATGGTGGGATGAAGGAAGGACACTCTGAAACCAATGGTGGGATGAAGGAAGGACACTCTGAAACCAATGGTGGGATGAAGGAAGGACACTCTGAAACCAATGGTGGGATGAAGGAAGGACACTTTGAAACCAATGGTGGGATGAAGGAAGGACACTCTGAAACCAATGGTGGGATGAAGGAAGGACACTCTGAAACCAATGGTGGGATGAAGGAAGGACACTCTGAAACCAATGGTGGGATGAAGGAAGGACACTCTGAAACCAATGGTGGGATGAAGGAAGGACACTCTGAAACCAATGGTGGGATGAAGGAAGGACACTTTGAAACCAATGGTGGGATGAAGGAAGGACACTCTGAAACCAATGGTGGGATGAAGGAAGGACACTTTGAAACCAATGGTGGGATGAAGGAAGGACACTTTGAAACCAATGGTGGGATGAAGGAAGGACACTCTGAAACCAATGGTGGGATGAAGGAAGGACACTCTGAAACCAATGGTGGGATGAAGGAAGGACACTCTGAAACCATGGTGGGATGAAGGAAGGACACTTTGAAACCATGGTGGGATGAAGGAAGGACACTCTGAAACCATGGTGGGATGAAGGAAGGACACTCTGAAATGGTGGGATGAAGGAAGGACACTCTGAAACCATGGTGGGATGAAGGAAGGACACTCTGAAACCATGGTGGGATGAAGGAAGGACACTCTGAAACCAATGGTGGGATGAAGGAAGGACACTCTGAAACCAATGGTGGGATGAAGGAAGGACACTTTGAAACCAATGGTAGGATGAAGGAAGGACACTTTGAAACCAATGGTGGGATGAAGGAAGGACACTCTGAAACCAATGGTGGGATGAAGGAAGGACACTCTGAAACCAATGGAGGGATGAAGGAAGGACACTCTGAAACCATGGTGGGATGAAGGAAGGACACTTTAAAACCATGGTGGGATGAAGGAAGGACACTCTGAAACCATGGTGGGATGAAGGAAGGACACTCTGAAACCATGGTGGGATGAAGGAAGGACACTTTGAAACCATGGTGGGATGAAGGAAGGACACTTTGAAACCATGGTGGGATGAAGGAAGGACACTCTGAAACCATGGTGGGATGAAGGAAGGACACTCTGAAACCATGGTGGGATGAAGGAAGGACACTCTGAAACCAATGGTGGGATGAAGGAAGGACACTCTGAAACCAATGGTGGGATGAAGGAAGGACACTCTGAAACCAATGGTGGGATGAAGGAAGGACACTCTGAAACCAATGGTGGGATGAAGGAAGGACACTCTGAAACCAATGGTGGGATGAAGGAAGGACACTCTGAAACCAATGGTGGGATGAAGGAAGGACACTCTGAAACCAATGGTGGGATGAAGGAAGGACACTTTGAAACCAATGGTGGGATGAAGGAAGGACACTCTGAAACCAATGGAGGGATGAAGGAAGGACACTCTGAAACCAATGGTGGGATGAAGGAAGGACACTTTGAAACCAATGGTGGGATGAAGGAAGGACACTCTGAAACCAATGGTGGGATGAAGGAAGGACACTCTGAAAGCAATGGTGGGATGAAGGAAGGACACTCTGAAACCATGGTGGGATGAAGGAAGGACACTTTGAAACCATGGTGGGATGAAGGAAGGACACTCTGAAACCATGGTGGGATGAAGGAAGGACACTCTGAAACCATGGTGGGATGAAGGAAGGACACTCTGAAACCATGGTGGGATGAAGGAAGGACACTCTGAAACCATGGTGGGATGAAGGAAGGACACTTTGAAACCAATGGTGGGATGAAGGAAGGACACTTTGAAACCATGGTGGGATGAAGGAAGGACACTTTGAAACCATGGTGGGATGAAGGAAGGACACTCTGAAACCATGGTGGGATGAAGGAAGGACACTCTGAAACCATGGTGGGATGAAGGAAGGACACTCTGAAACCATGGTGGGATGAAGGAAGGACACTCTGAAACCATGGTGGGATGAAGGAAGGACACTTTGAAACCAATGGTGGGATGAAGGAAGGACACTCTGAAACCAATGGTGGGATGAAGGAAGGACACTCTGAAACCAATGGTGGGATGAAGGAAGGACACTTTGAAACCAATGGTGGGATGAAGGAAGGACACTCTGAAACCAATGGTGGGATGAAGGAAGGACACTCTGAAACCATGGTGGGATGAAGGAAGGACACTCTGAAACCATGGTGGGATGAAGGAAGGACACTTTGAAACCATTGTGGGATGAAGGAAGGACACTCTGAAACCATGGTGGGATGAAGGAAGGACACTCTGAAACCATGGTGGGATGAAGGAAGGACACTTTGAAACCATGGTGGGATGAAGGAAGGACACTTTGAAACCATGGTGGGATGAAGGAAGGACACTTTGAAACCATGGTGGGATGAAGGAAGGACACTTTGAAACCATGGTGGGATGAAGGAAGGACACTTTGAAACCATGGTGGGATGAAGGAAGGACACTTTGAAACCATGGTGGGATGAAGGAAGGACACTTTGAAACCATGGTGGGATGAAGGAAGGACACTTTGAAACCATGGTGGGATGAAGGAAGGACACTTTGAAACCATGGTGGGATGAAGGAAGGACACTTTGAAACCATGGTGGGATGAAGGAAGGACACTTTGAAACCATGGTGGGATGAATGAAGGACACTTTGAAACCATGGTGGGATGAAGGAAGGACACTTTGAAACCATGGTGGGATGAAGGAAGGACACTTTGAAACCATGGTGGGATGAAGGAAGGACACTTTGAAACCATGGTGGGATGAAGGAAGGACACTTTGAAACCATGGTGGGATGAAGGAAGGACACTTTGAAACCATGGTAGGATGAAGGAAGGACACTTTGAAACCATGGTGGGATGAAGGAAGGACACTTTGAAACCATGGTGGGATGAAGGAAGGACACTTTGAAACCATGGTGGGATGAAGGAAGGACACTTTGAAACCATGGTGGGATGAAGGAAGGACACTTTGAAACCATGGTGGGATGAAGGAAGGACACTTTGAAACCATGGTGGGATGAAGGAAGGACACTTTGAAACCATGGTGGGATGAAGGAAGGACACTTTGAAACCATGGTGGGATGAAGGAAGGACACTTTGAAATCATGGTGGGATGAAGGAAGGACACCCAGGCATTATAATTATAAAACCACTAATTGAACTTGAGCTGGGAAAACTATTGACCCCGACGCACGAGACAAGTCTATCGGAACAAAAATAAACGATTCGCCACTCACTCACAGGGATGCTCGCATCCCGAGTCTCCATCGGATTTGGGGACTTACGTCCTCTTGGTCAGTCACATTCAAATAAACCCGTGGCTCGGGACGACGGTATTGCTGGTAGAACCGGACAGGCTAAGGTGCAGGAACTACCAACGCAGCATTTCGTGTGGAAATCCTCGTTAAAATTGTAATTAGGACCGCCCTCCACCTGGCCAACATCTAGTTTGACGATGCTTTGTTGAAGTCCGGGGCACCAAGAGAGGAATCTCTGCCTCAGTCAATGTCAATTCTAGACTTATTAAGTGACTCGATGCAAAGCACATATACATTCTTATGTATAGTACAGTATAGCTAACACAATTTTAAGCTGGAAAAAGATAGGCATGCCTTAGAGTGGAACCCCCAGGGCAAACGACATAGAGGAAGTTCCAAGCGTACATGGGGACAAAGCATGTTGGATGAGGCTGGGCGTACAGGAAAGAGCAGCTGGCAAGAACTAACGCGACTGGCTTTGGCGGAGGCCCTATGTTCCACAAGGAACCCAAAGGGACAAATTACCTAATGATGATGATGTGATAGCTCTGTTTAACTTAGTTATGAATTCTCATATATACATAGAATTAAATGGTTTAAAAATAAATGTCAGTAAACAACCAGTATAGAGGTATACTTTATTATCAAATGCGTAGGCCTATTATATTTATAATTTTATATTGTTTTAATTGTTTAAGTAAGAAAATATTGTATCCCTTATTGTATCAACGAAAAATGTATCTAAAAAAATATTACTATAACAGACCTAATGTAGAAAAAATGTCGGAACTGCTTAATTCTAGCTCTCTAAAAGAACTTAAAAAACTAAGCATATTTTCAAAAATATTAGTATCTGCTTTTAAAAAATGAAAAAAAGGTTAGAAATGTTTAAGTATTTTAACATGTTGGTTTGTCACTATGCTAATGAGAGATAGTCGTAGAAGAAATGTAATTTACTAAGCCGCAAGAAAAATTGTGAATGATTTCTTAAATGTTCGTTCTTGTTTTGTTTTTTTTTCTTTGTTAGTTTTTTCCCCCCAAAAAATGTATTATAAACTAAATTATCCCCCCCTGAATTTTCTTTTAGGATACCTTTAATTAATAATTTTTTTATTACCTTCATTTTTATTACTAATATTGGTATCACTATTATTGTTCAATTTATTATTCACAAATGCTATAATTTTCTTATGATTTTGACTATGCCTTTATTGTACCTATGTACTATGTGGCAAATAAATATTGTTCATTGTTCATTGTCATTTCTTTCATACTGTTACATAAACGTTGGATCCTGATGACCAGTCCATTGGAATTTGTTGTGTCACATAGATCAAGAGTCATTTTGTGTATTGGCCTTACGCCTGCCAGAAGTTGTGACATGCCCGACTGTTTTTTGTGTGATAGAGAAAGGAGAATGTGTTGACAGCTTTGGTTTGAAGCAGTTCTGTTTTTACTCGCATGTACTTATTAAAGTTTCTTTGTCGTGTATATGATTATTAAACATTTTTTTTTGTTGATACGCAAGTTCCTTAATTGACTTCTAATGATGAATAAACACTTAATTATATGTGATTCAGTATATTATGTGGGTCAATAAATGTGGGTCAGTATATGTGAGTCAATACATGTGCTCCAGTATATGCGGGTCAGTGTATTCGGGCCAGCATATGTGGGTCAGTATATGTGAGTCAATACATGTGCTTCAGTATATGCGGGTCAGTGTATTCGGGCCAGCATATGTGGGTCAGTATATGTGATTCAATACATGTGCTTCAGTATATGCGGGTCAGTGTATTCGGGCCAGCATATGTGGGTCAGTATATGTGAGTCAATATGCGTGAGTCAGTATATGTGTTTGTGTGATTCAGTTTGCGTGTGTGGCAAAAAAAAAAAGGGGGGGGGGAGAAAGCGTCATTACCTACGTGTCCACGTGTGTACAGAGGTCAGTGTAACCCTGAACACGTGAGAATGTGTGCGTCAGAGAGAACAAGTCAGTGGGTATGTAATATTTGAATGTATAAGATTTGCATGACAATAATCTTGTGTGTTAGTAAAGTACCCGACGTACCAAATTGATCATAGGGCCTGTGAAGCAGCGTTCACTAATTTCTGTGGCCTCAGCATACTAGGGGATGTGTGGCCAGCACAATGCCCAGCCGCATCTACTTTACCCCAACTAAGGTCAGGTACCCATCAGATCTGGGTATGCCCAGGGACACCCTAGAGTCCAGGGAAAAAATCGAACCCAGTCGGTACGCCAGTAGAACGCGCTGCCCGGCCACCGTGCACCCAATGATAATATGATCTGTGTTTACTTTGATAATAAGTTGATGTTTAACAACATGTACTAAATGGAAGATAACTAGGTCAAAATTCAACCCGCTGAAAAAGAAAAGAAGGTTATCTGTAAAAGTCTATTCATAGAAAGAGATCAATATGTTTGATCTGGGAAAAAAAACCACAACAATAACACAGAAGGTGAGAGAGAGAGAGAGGTGGGGAGAGAGGAGAGAGATGCTGACAGGGGGTGGGGGGGAGGGATGGGAGCACTGTTTCCAGGAAACAGGCCACTACGCAAGCTGGTTCGGGGTCTAAGAAACGGCTGGTTACGGCGAAGACTAAAATCTATGCGTGTCAGCAGCTCGCGCGCTACAGTAGCCTTGAGTGAGCTGGAGAAAAAGGGGGCGGGGGGCGAAGTAGGTCAAAAAGGTTGCCCAGTCAATGCTCCCCTTCCCTATTCCCGTGTATATCTATCATGAATTTGTTATAGTATGTTTGTATTTAGATCTATTTTATTTCATAACTAGCCTATTTTACCAACCACGCAATCAAAGAAAAGGAAGTGTGGTATTTTTTGCCAACGTTCCTTCTCTCTCTCTTTAACATTTTCTCTCTCTCCCCCATTCTGTCACAATCTCTTTCTTTCTCTCCCCCATTCTGTCACAATCTCTTTCTTTCTCTCCCCCATTCTGTCACAATCTCTTTCTTTCTCTCCCCCATTCTGTCACAATCTTTCTTTCTCTCCCCCATTCTATCACAATCTCTTTCTTTCTCTCCCCCATTCTGTCACAATCTCTTTCTTTCTCTCCCTCAATCTTACTCACTATTTCTCGTTCTTTCTCTCACATTCTTTCCCCTTCTTACTCATTCTTTGTCCATCTCTCCCTTTCCTTCTCTCTCTCTTTCTTTCGCCTCTTTCTCTCCCTCATTCTTTCTCCTTCTCTCTCATTCTTTGTTTTTCTCTTTCTGTCTACTTCTTTCTCCTTTTCTCTCTCTCTTTCTTTCTTCTTTCTCTCTCTCTGTTCCATTTGTTTCCTTCCCTATCTCATATCTTGTACTAGTTTTATGTGCAGTCAAATTCATGTTCTCTCCATTTCTATGTTATATAATTTTATACAATTTATAAACATTTCCCAAGCTCATATTTTATTAAACTAAACAAAAACTGGACAAAGAATAAACTCAGTATCCAGACAAAGCTAAACTTTTATGAGTCATCGCCGAAATCATTTTTTTTTTAGGGGAGGGCTCAAAATATTAACAACAAAAAGAAAATATGCATGAAACAAACAGCCTCAACACTCAACATCATGGCTAGGTCAGCGTGACCCACTGGGTCATCTAATAACCGACCTGGAACTAGGGAGTCCGTATTTATCATCCTTACGATCTCGAGTCGTTGTCCTCTACAGTCTAAATATAGCTATGTAGGTCAAAAGCAGTTGCCTAGCTTTGAGTGTTTGGGTGTTTTAAAAACTCTGATTTTAAATTTCTTGTTTATTTCGTTAGTTTATCGATTAGTATAATTAATTAACTAATCGACTGTTCGATTTGTTTGTTCCCTAAATAAGTTAATTAGTTTTTGTAGTTCCTGTAGAACTAGTTCTTTGTTTATTTAGTTTCTTGATAGAGTCTAGTAAGTGCTATTTGTTTATTTAGTATTTAGTTATGTAGGGCATCTACAAATATTATGAAGCATAACGTCAAAAGTGGGTAACTCTTAAAGTCTTAAAGGATCGTCTGCTGGTAAAATAAAAACAAGGAATATACACTCAAATGTTTAGGTCAGTGAAACAGCTGACGCCGGAAACCCAAGCTTCACACTAGGCCTATTTATTCCGCTACTTTTCTTTTCTGTTTTGATCAGTTCATCTAACGGCTGAGCATCACATCACGCACGCGTAAAAGCGGGTAGCCGATTCCAAGAAATTCTTCGTTTCCAGGAAGGACCGAGTCGCCTTCAAACGCATCTCGCGGTGTTTGTCGTCTGCTGGAGGTGAAATCCAAAATTCATATTTTTTTTTACTTTTCCCACCAAAGATAAAACAACAACACAACAGCAACAGCAGCAGACGAGGGGAGTAATCTATTGTTGTCAATGTAAACACAGTGTGTCGGTGAATTGGTTAAAGTTAATCCTTTCTTTGTGGTTGCTTTGATTGTGGAGTTGTGTTTGTTACGGTAAGTAGTAACGCATTCAAAATAGTTATTTTATTTTAAAGACAAGAATCTATAAGTTCTGAATTCATTTCTAATGATATTTTGTAGGCCTAGATTTTTAGGCCTAGGCCTAATACTATTTATTCAATAGCTCAAATTTCAGATTCGCATATAAGGGCATCATGATTAGGGGAAAAGGAAACTTAAGGAAAGTGTTCTTCTCCGCCTTATGTTTATCTGAACATTGTAACAGATTATTTTTGTGTTGCATCTTTAAATTAGAATTTAATGCCTTATGAGTGTATTATTACTACTTTACTCTTTGCCCATCTGTCTAGTGATTTATTAGATTTAACTATTGGTGTTACTCTTGTCATTTGCTAGTAATGAACCTTGCAGCTCTTTTCTGAATTTGTTCTAATTTTTTTTAATGTTTTCTTTAGTTGATAGAAGATGCATATTCTAGTAAAGGTATAACTAATTTGAGTTCGCATTTTAGTTTTATGTTCTTAGTACATTTGTAAAAATTCCTTCAAAACAAACACAATATATAGTTTTTATATACCATAAACAAATAAACCTACAATTTACTTCTACTCCATCAAAAATATATGTAGACTATATATATATATATTTAAACTGCTCTAGTCTCTGGGTGAATGATGTTATATGTTTAATATAAGAAAAAGTCGACTATACAAAATATTGCTAAGCATTTTGTTAAATGTTAACCAAATTTTTACATTTTTGGGCGGGACTTACGTTACTATGTAAATATATGGGGTGGCCAGCACCTCCTTAGCATAGTTTTTATCATAAACGATTACAAAAAATCGCTCAAATGACTCAATACGACTTTCTGTCTTTTTCTACGCTTTTTTGTCTCTCCACTCTCTATGAATTTATTTTTTTGATACCCATGTATCCGGCAACCTTACCCGAGTCAGGATATTTTAGCAGAGTGAGCACTTAATTTACATAATTAATACTAATTTAAGGTCACAGCATACTGTGAAAGCTCACCAACCAGTGAGTGCCACTTACATGAAAAAAACATAAAGTTCCCAACACTAGAGCAATTGGATGTACATTTAAGTGGGTGTTCTCATTAGGACATGCGGTAGGCAGTTTTTCAAGAGGCATGCATTACAGTTAATTTAGTGTGCATTACAGCTAAATTAGTGTGCATCAGAGCTAAATTAGTGTGCACCAGGGCTAAATTACTAGTGTGCATCACAGCTAAATTAGTATGCATCACAGCTAAATTAGTGTGCATTACAGCTAAATTAGTGTGCATCAGAGCTAAATTATTGTGCATCAGGGCTGAATTACTAGTGTGCATCACAGCTAAATTAGTGTGAATCACAGCTAAAAAAGTGTGCATTACAGCTAAATTAGTGTGCATCACAGCTAAATTACTAGTGTGCATCACAGCTAAATTAGTGTGCATCACAGCTAAATTAGTGTGCATTACAGCTAAATTAGTGTGCATCACAGCTAAATCACTAGTGTGCATCACAGCTAAATTAGTGTGCATCACAGCCAAATTAGTGTGCATCACAGCTAAATTAGTGTATATTACAGCTAAATTAGTGTGCATCACAGCTTAATTAGTGTGCATCACATCTACATTAGTGTGCATTACATCTAAATTAGTGTGCATTACAGCTAAATTAGTGTGCATTACAGCTAAATTAGTGTGCATCACAGCGAAATTAGTGTGCATTACAGCTGAATTAGTGTGCATTACAGCTGAAATAGTGTAACCCTTTTTAACTATGTCTCGGTCGGTCTGGAGTCTGGACCAGGGGTCTGGAACCTTTTTGTCTGAGAGAGCCATGGACACCACATATTTTGAAAAGTAATTCTGTGAGAGCCATACATTATGTTTGAAACTAAAAATTCAAATAAAAGTGTGCATTTTGTGTAATTTTAACACTAAAAGTACAATAATTATGTCTCTGAATTCTTTTAATAAAGTTTTTATGCTTTTGCTAATCAATAATTATGAGCATTTCTTACCATTATTGCGACTTCTGGTGCTGCAATGCAACTAATATGTAGATCAAAGGAGTCTAAAGAAACATTTTTTTTATAATCGAACATTTGTCTGCGAGCCAGATGTAGCCATCAATAGAGCCACATCTGGCTTGCGAGCCATAGGTTCCCGACCCCTGGACGCTCAAACAGAGTTTAGAGAGCACATTTGAACGTACATATGCTCTTACAAGTACAGTCACAAACACACACACACACATGATTTTGTGTACTTTAATCAACACACACACACTGTGAGTCAAACTTTATCAACTACAACTTTTCATAAATTAACGTGTTTGTATCGGCCTACACAATGGTGTAACTGAAGGAGGGATGATGAGGCTGAAATCGGCGCCAATTATCAAGAATCCTAGTTTTGATCAACTAGTAAGGTAAAGTTAAGGAGAAGGTTCAGCTTATGGCGGGCGCCTGCTCAATCTTTGGCCACTTTTTGCGCCCGCCCTCCCCGCTCTGTGTTACGCTGCTTACGCAACTGGGCCTACGTGTCTAGATCAGTTAAATTCATTAGTGGACTCTGCCCAGCAGTGCCGTTGCAAGGGATTTGGGGGCCCGGGGGGCTTGACCTCTTTAGGGGCCCCTGAATTTTGACATTCGACATTATAACATGAGAAAAAAACAACTCGGACACTCCTTTGGGGGCCCCCCTCAAGTAGGGGCCCGGGGGGATTTTAAAATTTGGACCCCCCCTCCCCTAGCTACGCCACTGCTGCCCAGTAGCTGATTAGTACAATGTACTGTTTAGTTATGTTGGGTTTTATGTGTATTTATTACGTCCTCTGTCACATTGATATATATATAAAGCACGTCAACTTGACAAGAATTATATACATTTTGATCTTATCTTCTCTTATACATTACAGACGCCCCTTCTTATAAAGAATATTTTTTGCATCCTACGCACAGTCGTGATTTGAGTCTAGTCCTGCATTTCTATTTTCTATTTGTGTTTTAAAAGGTGGTTACTGGTTTTCTCTTGTGTGTTCGGGCAACCCATTCCATGTCCGGATGCCACGCATACAGGTATACTATAGGCCTACATATTACAGTGTCACATCGGTAGAACACAAGTCAACTTGACAATAATTATACACATTTTTGATCACACAGACGTGCAGTTATATTATATAACATTAAAGTGCTTGCGCAATAACAGATTACTGAAGCGCTATGTTTATACTTATAATATACACTATAGCACACACTTGAACACTTGGTTATCTTCATTATAAAAAAACAACAACGAGTCGATACAGTGAAGCCACTGTATACAGCTTAGCTAATGTGTGTATCGGCGCTGCCACATTAGTGTGTTTGTGTATGAGTTTGTGTGTTTGGATGTGTGTGTGTGTTTGTATGTGTGTGTGTGTTTGTATGTGTGTGTGTGTGTGTTTGTATATGCGTGTGTGTGTGTGTGTTTGTGGTTTGTTCGTTTTTTGCCCCCACTTGTTAGTGCTCGTGATGGACAAAGTGTAAATTGCAAACAAATTACAGCAGACGAAAGCCAGCTCCACAAACAGACCACTGCTGTCAACTTTAATACGACCTTCAATTTCAATGCCGATAGTTCGTTATATATTTTGATAGTTCCTTATATTATTCATTAGTCCGTTATATATTTTTGTAGCTCGTTATATATCTTGGTATTTCGTTAAATGTCGGCATATCAGTAGGTCTATGAATCTATGGTCTATAGTCTATCTGCGTTTAGTTCTACTCTCCTTTCAACGACATGGACTAGACCAGGGGATCGGCAACCTACGACACGCGTGCCACTCTTGGCACGCTGAGTTATTTTTAATGGCACGCAGACGACCTACTCAAAAAGCTATTCAAGTCTCTTCTACAAGGAATTGAGTGTTAAGTCAGTATAACGTTTGGGATGTTGGCACGCTGATTGAATTAGAAATCCCACTTCGGCATACCATTATAAAAAGGTTGACGACCCCTGGACTACACTTTATTATATGAAGACCACACTGAAAAAAAACAACTGCCCCTTTTTTTTTTTAATTGCCGAGAAAAACCAACACAATACTCGGTCTTTCTTTTTTTTAAAATTGAGGCTTGCTCCTCATCTCGATCCAACATTAACGCTATGACACTAATACGATCAGTTAGTCTACACCAGGGGTCGACAACATACATGGCACGCAGAGCGATCTTCAAAGGCACGCTGAAGACCCGCAAAAAGGCATTTCACGACTCTGTTACGAGACTTTTTGTGTTGGCGCAGGTTGACTTTTAGGCTGTTGGCACGCTGAGTGATTAGAAATCTTTATTTTGACATTATGTTTTCAAAAGGTTGCCGACCCCTTGTCTACACAATTACTCATATATTCAGCAGAACAATGCCATGGTATTCTAGTCTCAGCGCTCTGGGGTGGCAGTGCCGAAGGCCCCTCCCAGTGGGCACACCACATCGTATCGACGGAAAAAAAAAACGTCATATATATACGTAGTTTCCTGAGTTCGAATCCTGGTGAAGGCTGGGATTCGGTCTCGGGTGCCCCTGAGTCTACCCAGCTCTGATGGGTACCCGCCTTTAGTTGGGGTAAAATAAAGGCGGCTGGGCATTGTGATGGCGACACAATCACCTAGTATGCCGTGCCACAGAAACAGGGGAACGCTGCTTCACCGGACCCATGATCAATTTGGTCCGACGGGATACTTCACTTACGTATTTTAAAACTTATAAACAATTATACAAGAGGTTAGGTTTGTGACCTTGAAGTATTACATATTACTATTACCAACAAAGGCGGCCTATCATTCCACACAATGGAGGAATAAAAAGTTCATAACTTTACTACACTTGGGATCGGGGTATTTACGACAACAAAAAATAATTCATTTTTGTTTCCTGCACCACTATCTGTGTGTTTTATTTTCGGAGCTTGTGGCAGTTTTGAAATGTCGACTCGCTCTGCGGAGTAAGGCCCTGCTCCCAAGGGCGCTCAACACGTCTGCTTACGTTCCTTCCCATTGATTCACGTATCACACCGCCTCTGACGGCAGTACGGAACCCTCGGCTGCGCTTCGTCTGCTGTCGGTAATCGTTGTGAACAGGTATCGGGTAACGTCATAGAGTCTCGATCTCTCGTTTTTTAAATAGCATAAGCATCGATTACCAGTATTCGAGTACGTAGATTATATTTTTTCCTCGAGGTCATGAATGCGGAAGTTTCGATAAGCGTCAAGTCCCCCCCTTTCCACACCCACCCTTCACACGACCTATTTAATATATGCCCAGTTTGAAAAACATTTAAGTTCTAATATTATTATGTCCTAGTACAGAGACGTAGCAAAAGTCTTTGCGTGTGTGTGTTATGTGAGGGTGGTGGCTAGGTTAGCTCTTGTGCTTTTTGAATTTTGAATGCCCACGGCTGGAGCTGTGTGGCGAGGGTAACATTTTGTTTTATTCTATGAATTCTATGGTTGAATTTTGAATCCAGGCGTTGGTGTAAATAAAAAAATGTCGGACGCAAAGACTTGTCATGAGTCTCTTGCAATTTGTTTAGGTGATTGAATACAAATGCGTCTCCACCCACTTTTAAGAGAAAAACACTCATTAAACATTCACACAGCATTTACACAACATTCAAACAAAATTTACACAACAGTCACACAACATACAACAACATTCACTCAACATTCACACAACATTCAAACAAAATTTACATAATAGTGACACAGCACTGGCACGTAACTGACACAGCACTGGCACGTAACTGACACAGCTGTGACAAAACAATGACACACCATAGACACAACAATGACACACAATGGACACACGGCACAGTCGTCCAGATTTTGACACATCATTGACACCCGTAACTATTGTTGGTTGGTTTAAAATAACTGTTAGTCTAAATGTTTAAAGAGCCTGCCTGATATCCGTTTAGACAACAGACAAAAAAAATGTCTGTAATACACTAATCTACAACGAAGCATTATCGACGTCTTGATAAGGAGCTGATTATTATTTGATGGATAAGCGACTCGCTGAACGTTCTGTGAGATTTTTCACAAAGATAGGGAAGCCACTAGGTCAACTATTATCAAGTTACATCTAACAATGTTTGGAAGAGTAGCACATACATAGGAACACACACACACACTGCAGTGGAAGTGCAGCCGTACCAAGGTACCACTTTAGTTCATTATTTCGGTTTGGTTCCACTGTATCGTGGAGAGTTATTCAGTGGGTGATTCCATACGCGGCTTTGCGTTGACAGTTTACCGATTACGACACCTAGTATCGGTTTCGGCATTGCCGTAAAAAAATGATTTCTACTCACGCGCGCCTTTGAGCGTGTGTGTTTGTTTTGTTTTAGTAAAAAACATTTTAAAAAGGGAATTTCAAAAATAAGGTAGGTTTAGCTTATTCATTTAGTAAGACATTGATTTACTTAATCAAAATTAATCGCTTGTTGACTTACTCACGTATTTACATATTAACTCATTTATTTACATACTCGCAGATATATTTACATATTCACTTAATTTACTTATTTATTTACATATTCGCAGATGTATTTACATATTCACTTAATTCACCCATTTATTTACAGACTCACTCATTTGCATACTAGCTTATATACTTATAGTTATAGTTTCTTATATATTTACATACTCACTCTTTTATTTGCACACTCACTAATATATTTACATATTCACTTAATTCACTCATTTATTTACATATTTGCATATATATTTAGCCTATCTATTCACTTAATTCACTCATTTATTTACATATTTACTCATTTATTTACATATTCACATATATATTTAGCCCACATATTCACTTAATTCACTCATTTATTTACATATTTATTTACATATTCACATATAAATATTTACACATTCACATATATAGTTACATATTCACTTCATTCACTCATTTATTTACATATTCACTCATTTATTAGCACACTAAGCTACTTATTTACATACTCACTTATTAACATAATCACTCACTTATTTGCATACTCACTCACTCAAAATTACCTTCAATCAAATCTAGAAATAATAACATCCTGATTTGTGTGTGTCTGTTTACAGCGTTTTTTAAAATTAACAAATACAATTGGAAGGGTTTCTTTTGATGTCCTAAAGCATGTTGGATAAAGCTCACCCCCCCCTCCCCCATTTACGTACCATTGAAGAGACTTAATGGATAATTTCACTGGCTGAAAGTTTAATAGGGAGGTGTATGAGGACACGTTCCCATTATGAATTTCGCTCGTGTAATTTACCTCAGATAAGCTTTGCTGAGTAGACACTAAGATCTGTGCAATGCCTTGATGCAATACTTTGATCTATTCAATGCCTTGATGATCGATGCAATCCTTTGATCCATTCAATGCCTTCATGCAATACTTTGATCTATTCAAGGCCTTGATGCAATACTTTGATCTATTCAAGGCCTTGATGCAATACTTTGATCTAAACAATGCCTTCATGCAATACTTTGATCTATTCCATGCCTTCATGCAATACTTTGATCTATTCAAGGCCTTGATGCAATACTTTGATCTAAACAATGCCTTCATGCAATACTTTGATCTATTCCATGCCTTCATGCAATACTTTGATCTATTCAAGGCCTTCATGCAATACTTTGATCTATTCCATGCCTTCATGCAGTACTTTGATCTATTCAAGGCCTTGATGCAATACTTTGATCTAAACAATGCCTTCATGCAATACTTTGATCTATTCAAGGCCTTGATGCAATACTTTGATCTAAACAATGCCTTCATGCAATACTTTGATCTATTCCATGCCTTCATGCAATACTTTGATCTACTCAATGCCTTCATGCAATACTTTGATCTATTCAATGCCTTCATGCAATACTTTGATCTATTCAATGCCTTCATGCAATACTATGATCTATTCAATGCCTTCATGCAAAACTTTGATCCATTCAATGCCTTCATGCAATACATTGATCTATTCAATGCCTTCATACAATACTTTGATATATTCAATGCCTTTATGCAATACTTTGATCTATTCAACGCCTTCATGCAATACTTTGATATATTCAATGCCTTCATACAATACTTTGATCTATTCAAGCACTTTATATTATATAACAACGATGTTTAAAAGAATCCTCAGTTACACCATACCATTTGATGTTTTTTATTGTTTCCTCAGACTAACTTTGAAGTGGTGATTGCTGTGACGTCATATCCGTGGCGCGGTAGCAAACTGAGGGCAGCTTCGACTTCCAGCATTGTCATCTATTTAACGGTAAGATCCTTATAGAACTTAATCAGGGATTCTATTTAAAGCCAGTCTTTTGCACTTTTATGGGTGGGCAAACTATGTCACGTGGGGCTGATGTGGCTCGAGCCTCCGTTTTTAATGGCTCGTTCTCCCTTTAAAAAGAAAATTAAATAATTCACACTTTGGCTGTTTATTTGTTGTTATATTGTTTTACTATGGCAATTTAAACAATTTATTAATACAATTGACAGCAATTAAGGGTAATTCTACAGCATGTTTGATATTCTTTATAAAATATGAAAATAATAGACTCATTATGCTTTTGTAAACCGTGCCTCCCCACCCCATAAGCTTTCACCATGTAATCTTGCCTATGGAATAATGCTCGTATGTACACAAATGTCACATGTAATTTTGCCTCTGTTTTACCTATGGAATAATGCTCGCATCTACATAAATGTCACATGTCATCTTGCCTCAATGTCACCTATGGAAAAATGCTCGCATCTACACAAATGTCACATGTCATCTTGCCGCTGTTTTACCTATTGAATAATGCTCGCATCTACACAAATGTCACACGTCATCTTTCCTCTGTTTTACATATGGAAAAATGTTTGCATCTACACAAATGTCACATGTCATCTTGCCTGTTTTACCTATTGAATAATGCTCGCATCTACACAAATGTCACATGTCATCTTGTTTCTGTTTTACCTATGGAATAATGCTCGCATCTACACCAATGTCACATTTCATCTTGTTTCTGTTTTACCTATTGAATAATGCTCGCATCTACACAAATGTCAAATGTCATCTTGTTTCTGTTTTAACTATGGAATAATGCTCGCATCTACACAAATTGTTCTACATATTATTATGTTCTATATGAATTTTTTTTTATTCAACACACACGCAAACACGCACAGACTAAAACACAGGCCATAATTATCAATAATAACAAATACACAATATATATTATGCATGATATTAGATTAGGATTAAACAACCACTCGTCCAAAACATAAATTCACACAAACATTGAAGAGGAAAAAAAAAACAATACATAAATATACACAATAATGCAATAACTACAAGAAATGTTCACAATACATTCACTTCTTCGGCCTACATCACGTTATGTTTAAAACAAAAAATCCCGCACTCTCAATGCACACATCCACACATACACTTTCAGACATTCTAAAGGCTACATACATTCACATAAAGTGTCAAGGTGCTAAATTCACACAGACATAAACACACACCTTCCGGATTTATATGCTCCACCTGCTAGCCGGATTGACCGAACCCGTAACAAATGTAAATCAGTATAATTTCCAAAATTAATGACAGTGCTTATAAACCAATAATGTGCACTGGAACAGGGGAGGTGAATCTTGGTGTATAATTACCAATGTTGCAAACTGGGGGGGGGGGGAATAATAATGACAATAATCTCAATAAATCCAACAGTTGCAATTTTAATTAACAGTTATTTGGCCAGGTAATAGATAGCCTGTTGGCACTACATAACTTGAACTCTAATAACAGTCACGGAAGTAGTATTGATGTGAGTTGTTTTCATAATAGTTGTTTATCATTCCGTTTTCAAACATTGTATTTTATATTTGAATAATGCATGTTTTATGAAACGTGAATACGTCGGTACCAAATGCATCTTATCTTATTATATTATTGACGCTCCTTCTATAAAGAATATTATTGCGTCCTACGTGGTTTCAGTCTAGTCCTGCATTTCTATTAGTGTTTTAAATGATGTTAAGTTACTGGCTCTCCTGGTTTGTTCAGGCAACCCATTCCAGGCTCGGATGCCACTCGGGTAGAAAGAGTACTTATGTGCATTTGTTCTCGCATAAGGGAGCAATGCAAAGCTGTAGAATAATTGAACTCTTTTGCTTGTTTTTTTTAACCCTTACAGTCCCGGGCGCATATATAGCGGAACTGAAGGCAGCATAGATAGAAGTAGGTCGGTACGGGAAGGGTTAAAATAAGATATAATACATACTAGCATTTATGCCCGTCAAAATGTCTGAGAAACGAATGACTACAATATATTTTGTTAAAAGAATAAAACAACCGAACAAGTAAAAAATATATATACAATATGTGTGATGTGTGTGATGCGTGTGACAGTGTGCATGTATGTATTAGTTCATCGACCTTCAGCATGACTAGATGCTTTATGTTTGTGTGGTGTGCGCGCGCATTAAGCAGTATAATATACTTGATATAAGATTTCATATCTGGCGTTTTATTTCACATCCTGGCAGTGAACAAAACATAGGCGGTTCCTGTGAAATAGGATTCGTATTGGTTTGTGTGTAGGGGGACGGGGTGGAGTGACGTAGAGGAGTATGGCCTATCATTTTAAAAAAAAAAACGATTATTTTATCCAATCAGCGAAATGTATTTATGTCTACGTTCTAAATTTTTATTTTCGAAACTTAAATTTTAGCCAACAAAATTAGATCAAGTAATTATTGTCAGGAATTAAGTTAAAAAATATAAGAAACAACAACAGAGCACTGACGCATTGAATGGCTTTTAAAAAAAAATAAAAAAAATTCTAACCAAACATTTATAATGAAAGCCTAAATGATCATATTTAACTTTGAACAGCATTATATGTAGGAATAAATTAATACTAGGCCTACATCATATACTATAATACGAGCAAAAATTGTATATATATATATGTATGTAATATATATATATATGGAAATTTTCTTCCAAAGCGCTCTAACGATTTTTTTTCATGTTTTAATGCACGACTTGTTTCGCCTAAAAAGAATTCTAGAGCTTTTCGGCCCCACAAGTAAAAATCGGAAATGATCATTTACCTGGTACTCTATATTTAAACGCACAGAATATGTAATAGAAAAAAGTATTTTAAGGGTAGATTAATGTGAGTGAAAACTGGATGAATTTAATACTATTTTAAATTCATATTATATGTAGGCCTATAATAGTGCTTTTTTTTGTGACGGTACGCACCGGTACGGCATTTTTTTCAATGTGGGGAAAAAATTATTACTTTTCTTGTATTTTAACGTTTATTATTAATTTATTATATTATTAATTTGTTAAAATTGAATTATTTTAAAATTGCGCGCAATAAGAATTAAAATATAAAATGCGAAATAGCTTTAAAATTTAGGCAATCCATCACTGAGTACCGGCACCTATTTTTTTTTTGTTTTTTAAAGCACTGGGCCTATATATTAAGATATATAAATCTATATAGTGACAACCGCAATTAACTGGCACACAGCCAGGAGCTAAAGACGTTGCGAAATTACCACAGAAAAAAAACAACTCCTTGCTGAGTGTGGCGTGAATTCTATAGCCTGCTTACGATATAGATTTACGTGGACTTAGACTTAGACTTAATTTTAGAAAATGGAGATAGCAAAAAACAAAAACAAAAAAAAGTTTACTATTGAAATATTCAAGCTCTTAAAGCGATATTTTTTTAGATGTGCATATGAAGTTATATTGAGTAAAGTAAGTAAAGTACCTGTCGGTAAAGCACCAGTTTCTGTGGCTACGGTATACTATGTGATTGTGCGGCCAGCACTATGCACAGCCGCATTTACTTTAACCCAACTAAGGTCAGGGACACCCTCCAAACCCGGGAAAAAATCCTAGCCTGCACCAGGATTCGAACTCAGGATCTTGGGTACGCCAGTCGAACGAGCTGCCCCGCGTATCTTATCTGTTTATGCACTTTAATATATGTACACATATAAATTATAAATAGCATTTGATTTCTAAAACTATTCAGTAGACCGTATAAATAAAAAAGCTTTTGATTTCAATAAAATCTATTTGTCTTATATGTGTCCGACGTTCGTTCTGGAAAGAAGGATTTTTACGTCAATAGCCCAGACTCTTACTGGGCGGTAGGGATTGGTGGACGTCAGGGTTAGAACCCGGATCAACTAGTTGACTTAAAGCAGTTGATTTTCTGTTGAACCAGGGAGGGGTTATAGAAATGCAATAAAGTGCATCATGGTATGGAAGTGTGAGATTTGCCCACACCTAATGGTTATCTTGGCTTGTAACATACAGAATAATAATACTCCGGAGCTGGAAACATGAAATGTCAAAAACAGATAAGTTTATCAGAGGTCATACAGACTCTATGCCAGGTCGCATTGACTTGTGCCATACAGAGTCTATCACAGGTCGCACTGATTTGTGCCATACAGAGTCTATCACAGGTCGCACTGATTTGTGCCATACAGAGTCTATCACAGGTCGCATTGACTTGTGCCATACATAGTCTATCCCAGGTAGGGTGACTTGTGCCATACAGAGTCTATCCCAGGTAGGGTGACTTGTGAAATACAGAGTCTATCACAGGTCGCACTGATTTGTGCCATACAGAGTCTATCCCAGGTAGGGTGACTTGTGAAATACTGAGTCTATCACAGGTCGCATTGACTTGTGCCATACAGAGTCTATCACAGGTAGGGTGACTAGTGTCATACAGAGTCTATCCCAGGTAGGGTCACTTGTGAAATACTGAGTCTATCACAGGTCGCATTGACTTGTGCCATACAGAGTCTATCACAGGTCGCATTGACTTGTGCCATACAGAGTCTATCACAGGTCTCATTGACTTGTGCCATACAGAGTCTATCACAGGTCGCATTGACTTGTGCCATACAGAGTCTATCACAGGTCGCACTGATTTGCATCTCTACACATTAATTTTGAGTTCTATCTAAAAAAAAAATGTGTCGGTTATATCCGTATCATCGTGACCTTAAAACCATTGTGTAACACTCTGACTTCGCCATATTTGGTATGTTAGTATTGTTGTTTGCTATGTGTTGTTATTTTTATTGTTTAGTTATTCCCTTTTGAAGGCGTCTGTGTCGCCAGCCGTACTGAGTGTTTTGTTTAAGTGGAGCTAGTTCATCGACATGCGAGTCCCCCATTTCACGACTCACGACTCGCTACTGCAGAAGGTCTAGTAAGCCTAGAGCATTGTAAAGGTCATCAGATTGAGTAAGTAAGTATAAGGCTGCCTATGTGTCGTTTTGTTTTGTAATAGAACAGTTAATGTATCATCGACAACGAACACTGTAGGTGTGGGTAAAGTGCGAATGAAGTCTTGAACTGCGCATGTCCTGCGTTGGCTTAGAGTTTGCAGACTAATGAGTTGGTGCTTGGTTTCCCCCCCCCCCCCCCGCCCGTTTACATCATTTAGGCTCCATTTTGTGTGCCACTGTGCTTGTGTATATGTGCATTTATGTATGGGCAGACAGACAGACACAGAGACAGACACTGAGATTGTATGTATGGGCAGACAGACACAGAGACAGACACTGAGATTGTATGTATGGGCAGACAGACACAGAGACAGACACTGAGATTGTATGTATGGGCAGACAGACAGACACAGAGACAGACACTGAGATTGTATGTATGGGCAGACAGACAGACACAGAGACAGACACTGAGATTGTATGTATGGGCAGACAGACAGACACAGAGACAGACACTGAGATTGTATGTATGGGCAGACAGACAGACACAGAGACAGACACTGAGATTGTATGTATGGGCAGACAGACAGACACAGAGACAGACACTGAGATTGTATGTATGGGCAGACAGACAGACACAGAGACAGACACTGAGATTGTATGTATGGGCAGACAGACAGACACAGAGACAGACACTGAGATTGTATGTATGGGCAGACAGACAGACACAGAGACAGACACTGAGATTGTATGTATGGGCAGACAGACAGACACAGAGACAGACACTGTGATTGTATGTATGGGCAGACAGACAGACACAGAGACAGACACTGAGATTGTATGTATGGGCAGACAGACAGAGACAGACACTGATATTGTATGTATGGGCAGACAGACAGACACAGAGACAGACACTGAGATTGTATGTATGGGCAGACAGACAGACACAGAGTTAGACACTGAGATTGTATGTATGGGCAGACAGACAGACACAGAGTCAGACATTGAGATTGACATATAAAACACAGAGAGCGGAATAGAGAGAAAGGAAGAGAATTAACAATATATATATATATATAAAGAAAGAGAGAGCGAGCGAGTGATAGAGAGAGAGAGAGAGAGAGAGATAAAAAGGTGGGGGGGGGGGCAGATATTGATGATATATAGCTAGAAAAAAAGGTAGGGCCTACATATTTATTTAGTTAGAGAGATAGATGTATAGATAGACAGATGATAATATATAGATGGAGGAAAAGAGCGAGACAGAGAGAGAGAAGGGAGAAACTGACTCTGATATGTAGCTAGATGAAAATAGAGAAAGATGTGATTAGATGGGCAAATAGATTAGATGGATTAGATGGGCAAATAGATTAGATGGATTAGACTGGCTGACATAAAGGTGGACACACGGGCTTATAGATTGCTGGCAGGACAGACTAATAAAGAGGGCCTGACAGAGAGACAGATAGATAAATAGATAGATAGATATGTAGATAGAAAGATATATATATATATATACACAGATATGTAGATAGAAAGATAGATATATATATATACACAGATATGTAGATAGAAAGATAGATATATATATATACACAGATATGTAGATAGAAAGATATATATATATATATACACAGATATGTAGATAGAAAGATAGATATATATATATACACACAGATATGTAGATAGAAAGATAGATATATATATATCTACACACAGATATGTAGATAGAAAGATATATATATATATATACACACAGATATGTAGATAGAAAGATAGATATATATATCTACACACAGATATGTAGATAGAAAGATAGATATATATATCTACACACAGATATGTAGATAGAAAGATAGATATATATATCTACACACAGATATGTAGATAGAAAGATAGATATATATCTACACACAGATATGTAGATAGAAAGATAGATATATATATCTACACACAGATATGTAGATAGAAAGATATATATATATATCTACACACAGATATGTAGATAGAAAGATAGATATATATATCTACACACAGATATGTAGATAGAAAGATAGATATATATATCTACACACAGATATGTAGATAGAAAGATAGATATATATATCTACACACAGATATGTAGATAGAAAGATAGATATATATATCTACACACAGATATGTAGATAGAAAGATAGATATATATATAGATAGATGATGATGATGAATGTCCATCGGTTGCGAAGAGGACCATCCATTGTCAGTGTTATAGGTGCTTGTGTGTACGAAGATGGCTGGTGAGGCCTATTCTAGCCCGAAAAAGTTTGCCGCAGTGGGGGCGTGGACGCGAGGCCTGCTGGCCGGCAGTGTCGGGCTGTCTTTTCTATACAGATAGAAAGATAAATAGATACAAAGATATAGATAGATAGATAGATACATAGATAGATAGGCAGACAGGCGGATAGAAAGATAGAAAGATATACAGAAAGCTAGATAGAAAGATGTATCGATAATTATACAGATAGATATATAGAAAGATAAAAAGATAGATAGAAATACAGATAGATAGATAGATATATAGATAGAGAGAGAGAGAGAGAGAACCATATAATGAAATATAGCTAGAGTAAGAAATAGGAGTAAGATGGGGAGAGAAAGAATCTTGCACTTGTATGATGCTCCATCGACCCATCTTATGATACGCACGTCATTACTTAGTTGCCAGGCAAGTTTACTTCCTAGTTACCTCATCAATACATATTATTGCATTGTTTTAAAGTGCTTAAGTGCAATTCAGTGCTAAGACAGCTCCCCCGCCCCACTCCACCCTACCGCCCGCCCCCTCCCCAATCCCTACTCACTTTATCGGTTTTCTTATCAGGGTGAATGACGTCAAAAAAAAATTCTTCCAACTGCTGACATCTTTGGTTTATTCTTTTTTTTAAATTTTATTAGCTCTCAAATTATATAGGCCAGAGGTGACGAAAGTGTGCAACATTTGCATCAATTCTTTTTGAAAAATTTACTCAAGTGTTGTAAGTTGTACTTTCTTCTGTTGTTATTTTGTTGCTAGCAATTTTGCGTACTACCTTGAAGTGTTTTTTGTTTTTTTGTTAGGGGCTAATACTCCGCGCGCATACTTGCTCCATTCGCCGAGACGTCGTGTTGTCTTATTTTTTTATTTCTTTATGATTGATGGGCGGGGCTGAAAACGTTTGTAGCGTGACGTGATATGTTTTTTTTTTACTTTATCATACTGGGCGTGGCTTTTAAGGTAGGCCTATATACATTTTGTGTTATGAAAAAAAAAAGGGGGATTACATATTTTCTAGCTAGGACTGTTGGTTGGCAACTATTACGTCACGGTCATTGGGTTTATGGTATAACGTACAGGTATGTGTTTCGAATCCTTCAGTTTGGTACATGGCCCAGTTAGAAATTATATATATATATATATTATATATATATATATAGAGAGAGAGAGATAGAGAGAGATATTATGCTATAAGAAATGAATAACCTTTCTACTCTGTGTCGAATGTGTGATGAACGACCGTAAATCAGCTCAGTTAGTTAAGACGCAGACAAATTTACACAGGCCATGCTGGCTAGTCACAGGGCTAGTACGTCAGCTTTCATTGGACGAGCACCCCATTTGTGATTAAAACTGATTGTACCCATGCCGTAGATCCATGGCTATCTTCGAGGGAGGAGGGGGGGGGGCGTAATGTCTTTATTAAATCACCCTTCAAAGATATCAATGGAAAGTGAGTTTCCCTCTCCATTCACTTCACTGGGCGGCACTTTGAATTAGAGATAGGGCCCACACCCCCTGATGAGGCGTGAAAATAAAAACAGCAAATAAGTCATAATATTGTATCCATGGATATCAATTTTGAGGTTTGGCAAAAAGTCCCTTGAAGAATATCAACCTTGATCTTAAAATCTTAGAAGGCGCTATTTACATTTAGCGTACAGCAAGCATGATAAAGCTGGCCAACACACACAGACCTACAGAAAAATGAATAAAAGAAACAACTAAAAAAGTATACATTTGCGTAAAAATTAGAACTGCAGTGCAAAATATAGATTAGGCTAGATCTATTACATGCGCAAAAATTAATGTTGGGCTGGGCCGAGCTAGCTGTGGATCGCTTACAGCAAATCCTTGCTCGCGAGTATGAAATGCTTTTTTGTACCACAGCGTACTACTACTATTATGGCATTAGCATGTCCGCATGTAGATCTAGTATTTTCATCTGGTACATTTAATAACGAGAGACTTCTTCTTCAAATTACTGTGGAGATCCCGTTAGGTCCGAGGAAAAAGTCCACAATTTAACTACATATAAAAATTGTATAACATACAAACACGAATTACAAGGAGATGACGGAGTTTCATTTGAGGTATTTAGTCGAACCCTTCGGTGAATATTTGAAAGCTTGTACAGCTGTGGCAGTGATGGAAGCCTGGTCCACTGTGTCCCACAGTCTAATGGCTGACGGAAAAAAAAGAATATTTGTTGACGTCGGTGCGTGCGTGTGGAATATGCAGATTGAGCTGATGACCTCGGGTAGAGCGTGACACCTGTAGGATGCGACCTGGCTGTGTGGACATTTCCACGTGGCGGTTCATGATCTTGTACATAGTTGTACCGCTCTGAGGTGTTGTAGACTCCTCCCCCATAGGGCCCCTAGACTCTTAAACGCACCCAAAAATCAACATCCCTTTCCGCATGTATGTTATTTATAAAACATCGGTCTGGGAAACATTGAAACATGTACAGCACCCAGAATGCAGTTGTGATGGAAAAAAAAAGGGGGAAGGGAACTAGTATAGTAAAAAAAAATTGCTTGATTTAATATTTACTTTTTTTTTTCTGCCTTACTTATCAAGCATAAAGAAAACGTGTCGCGACGGCTAGGTTTTCACTAACAACAATAGATTCTATACCCGAATCACACAGTGCATTGAAAGAAAATAAGTCCTATTTTGTTTTGCTTTTTCTTTGCGTTCATGTTTGGCAGTACAAATATTGAAATACATTTTCTGCTTGAAAAGTGGTCTTTACGAGTGCTAACCATTCATTCTCACCTGGTTAAAATCCTTTCAATGGCGTTGACGTGTCCAACGTGATATGGATTTTACCATGATTAGCTCATAAGATTTTGGTGGATCGTTCGTGAGGATTTGGGGGGGGGGGGGGGGGATGTGTGATGGAGCTTTTCCATAACGCAAATTGTGTCAAGGTATTCGGGACGTGGGCGAGGGGGGGGGGGGGTGTCAATGCTGTCTTGTGGGTATCGTTTTATATGGCAGCCTTTGACATTGAGGTGAAGGACGCTGTCTTTAGGAGACCATTAAGGGCGGGAAGAGGGGGCGGGGGGACGGGAATAGGAGAGACCCTAAAGGAAATTATTTTCTGCAGAATGGGCGAGTGGGATAATTTTATCTATATTAATCACGCATTTAATAATTAGACATCAATAGCTTTAGAGAATTTCAGTCTATTGACTAACTGAAGGCATGACACTATTCTTCACTATAGCAATGGAAGCAATGGAAGCACGTAATAGACTTTCTATTCATAACTCTAATGTTAGAGCGGTAAATATGAACAGACTCAAGCCATACATTTAAATAGTATCACACTCATTTAATCAAGCAGTAAATAAATAAATCTAGCAGTGAATTCAATCACAAGCTATATAGTAGGAAATAAACATTGTCGAGTCATAAATTCAGTTTATGCTATTCAATTGAACTCTTTATAAATCTTTTAACTATCGTTTGCTTTTTATCGATTTCAATAACAGCTGGCGCTTTATGTTTCATTGTATTTCCGTCTATTTAAAAACTTTATATAAAAAAAAGTTACTTTGCTTTTGACAACAAAATAAGTTCAATATAATACAACCTCGAAACAGAACTATTGTTATCTTAAGAATTATCCTTATATTCAAAATATCCGGGAATAAATCATGATCAGGGGCGAAGCCACAGGGCAGGGGGGGGGGGGGGGTCTGAGTGTGTTTGTGTGTGAGGGGGTGCTACCTCTAGAAATGTTAAAAAAAATATTTTTTCAACAGTTTTTTTTTAATATGTACTCAATTCGCGAAACATTTGATAAATGTTTGTCACGCGAAAGTTCAGCCCACCCTGGAAAAAAATTCTGGTTCGCCCCTGATTCTGAGTGTCCAATATCAAATCTCTGTGCCACACTTCCACCGCCTCCTCTCTTCATACATGTCTCATGCACTATTCATAGATATCTACATCTAGGTCTTAAGGTCTTTGCTATGAAGTTGATTTAAAATGTAGGACGCCTCGTAGGGCCTACTTCCACGGTTTCGGGCGTAGCTTTGGTTTCTTTTTATCATACACAAATTAATTATACGGTGTTACACAAATTTCCAGAAAAATGGTTTTTCCTCACGCCTCGGTCAAAATATGCAAATTTGTGTCAATAGTTTCTTCTTGCGGCCTACTACAATTTGTCTTCACCCCCTCCCCCTCTTGGTTATTGTCTATAATTTTTTTTAAATATAGACTGGTCTCGCTCTAATTGTTGTACTCGGCAACTCCCATATAAACACAATTCGTGTACGCGTACCGATAAAATAAAATTTCCTGAAAAACCCAAACAGTTGAGAATTATTTATACTTTAGTTTTACCATCCCCGCGCACCCCACAGGCCCCCTTCCTTTTCCCCGATTGTCAGATCTTCTGTAGGTAACGGCCTAATAAATCTGTTCAATGGTTAATATAAGAACTATTGATTGACTTGAACTTCCCTAGAAAAAAGTTTTGAAAAGGCCACATCGCCACCAAGCGGCAATAACCTGTCTTTGTTAGCCTTGGCCTCTAGCACCCCACGTCCTCATTGTCTTGTGTGTGTGGGGGGGGGGGGGGCTGATTGTGCCACCCAATTATCATTAAACTGAAATTTCTTGAAAAAATGTTTTTGATCTGGTTAATAATCTAATTATCTAATGTAAATATTATTTCAAATCACCGATTTCCCCATTCCCCATTCGTCTTATTCTATTTGTCTTAACGCTTTTTATTAAATAGTATACATAAGTATAAGAGTGTAGGGCTACGAACTCGCTTTTCTCCTTCCAAACGAACTGCATCTGGATCTACAGGTACGTTTGACGTTTTGTTTTGCATTCATTTAATAAGTCATATTGTTGAACCACGCATTTGATACATCGTTTAGCATGTTTATTGTTGATGTATCGATGAAAGATATAGCTAGTCTTTTTTTTTTAACATCGTTTTCGAATTTATAAACGAATTTATTTTTTTTTATGTAAAAAAATTTAATCATAATAAAACATATGAATTCCAGCCTTGAGCTTATAACCAAGGCGGTGGCCAGTCTTCCTTGTATCTTAACCCTTCCCGTACCGACCTACTTCTATCTATGCTGCCTTCAGTTCCGCTATATACGCGCCCGGGACTGTAAGGGTTAAAATGATATTTCTCTGGTTGCCACTCAGACCAGTACTACCACGGACCCACGGTATAAGCATGTCATGTGGTCTCCTATGCGCTGATTGATCTCTTTTGCAGCCCAGAATAAAGCTGTTCCTTTTGTTTTCATTTTCGGCGGCATATTGCGCAGTCCATCATTAGTAAGAATAAGCCCACCCCCCAATCATAATGAATGTATGACAGAGTCCAAATTAAAGATTATATACAAACATTCAATTCATAACATTAATTTTTTATTGAGGGTGGTGAGAAGGGGTGGTTGGGGAGGCGCCAACCCCCCTCCGCTCCTTCCCCATTAATCATTAACACTCTAACAAATAAAGCAAATAACGATACTGACAGCGAAACCAACAGTGCAACCAAAAGTGAAACAAAGAACGGTAACCCAACACTCGCGCGCAGACTATTACGTGGCAACTAGTGGCAAGAGTTATCCTTGCAAAAAACAATGACGTGTTCAGCCGCAGAGAGAAAATAATTCTATTTTAAAGCGACTGGGTCGACTCGCTGTATTGTGTTATACTTTACGTTCAGCTGCACGTCTATTGATTTCTGAATTAATGTTGTTGTTGTTATGATAAGCACAAGACCAGGGCAGCCCATCATCTGACACTAAATTATCAAGCAACAACATCCACCCCACTCTTCAATCAGCTGACAATAATAAAAGGCAAGCCTATAAATAACAAATTCGCCTCACTTTTCCTTTTCCAAGAATTACTTGGAGGTCTAAGAAAGAGAACTCTACAAAGAAGTTAGAGAATTCGTTGCTATGGACGGGTTACTCACCTTTTTCATTTTTTACAATTTATTTCTATATTACAGGTCTACTATCTGTAAAAGTACCGCTGAAATTGTTTTACACTGTCTAAATCTATGTATGTTAGAATTTATACAAATAACGAAAAGATAAGCAGACATAAAAAAAAAGCTTAAATATTTAGTTCTAAAAGTGCGTAGCTACAAGTAGTTTCAATCCTACATGGTACTAAAGTTGCTATGATGCTATGCTGAGATTTAGGAGTAGTACGAGTAGGGTGTTTGGGGGAAAGAAGGTGGGTGTCTATAAAAAGTTAATCATATATTATTATCTTCATTTCGGATTAATGGCAAACGACAAGAAGATGTAAGGAAACAGATTATAAACATGGTTAGGATAATAGCCTTGAAAATTATTTTATTAACTGTATTCTGATAAACCAGCAAAAGTCATAATTACCCAGTCAACAGATGGTAGGCCAATTTACCCGTGCAGTCGTGCTTACATGGGTGGCCAAAAATACAACAACAAGATAACAAGTTCGTTACCTAGAACTGGCCTATCAATATTTTTTGGAAGCTGTCTTTGAAACTGAAAATCGTTACTACGCAGGGGAGATAATCGTGGAATGGACGGTAGTAGCAGACGATTTCCGAGAATCGCTAGTGTGTGTGTTTTTTCTTTTTTTTTCTGATGAGCATCACCCGTACTGGTTATAAACATCTGTTTTGCTTGAAAAGAAAATGTCTAGTTCTCTGTCTGAAGTAGTCTACACTCTACACATTAAATAGACTCGAAACAGTTTGTTGTTAAAATGCTTTACAAGGTAAACAAAAAATAAATTATTATATCTTACGTTTTCGATTCCTATTTTCCATTCTACTTCCCAGAGGTGGCTAGTTTAGACTGAAGTGGCCAACCCACCCCACCTACCCCTCTCCGCACTAGTTTCTTAATTATTTGTTTCTTTTTTTGCGAAATCGAAAACGCAAGTGTATTTTGGGTCGTCTGCTTTGAAAAATGGAACCAAACTGTTGGACTTTCTTAAATCAAACTTCTTGTTTCATTTTTTGTCATTTGCTTTTTTTCCTAACGTTTCACGAACAGCATTAAGCATTAAAACTCTTGTCGTTTATATTTTAATTATACCGAGTCGCTGTATTCATTCAGCTATATACTGGCCTTGTATATACATTCGTGTAGTTAATTTTATAATAGACTGACACACAGAGACTGCGTGCTTTAAAAGAACTTGTATAACAACAAAAAAAAAACATTTTTGTTTTTTTGTTATTAAATTCTGCCTTTGTTATTAAATCGTTTATAGTCTTTTGACTATTCCATTCTTAACTTTTTTATAGGCCAGTGAGATAAAAATAATTGCATTTATTTATTTTACTGCTGTGTTAATTTTTTCATCGATTAGAATAACTTGGAATAGTTTATCAAAAGTATATTTATCAACCAGCGCAAGACTGATACTTTTTTTCATTTGCGATTGTTACAATTTGAAGCTTGTGTTCATTAATTCTGTTAACCTGTAGGAATGGATGTTATAATACAACATAGTAAGTATGACTATAACAAGCATTATAATCAGTTACAACTTACATAAACTTATAACTTAAATAAAGAAATATTTTGGTTTAATTTGTTTTAAAAAGTGCATGAATATGGACTTAAACATTCGTTGCTGTATGGCTTACCATTCCTTGCTGTATAGCTAAACATTCCTTGCTGTATGACCAACCATTCCTTGCTGTTGGCCAACCATTCCTTGCTGTATGGCCAACCATTCCTTGCTGTATGGCCAACCATTCTTTGCTGTATGGCTTACCATTCCTTGCTGTATGGCCAACCATTCATTGCTGTATGGCCAACCATTCATTGCTGTATGGCCAACAATTCCTTGCTGTATGGCCAACCATTCCTTGCTGTATGGCCAACCATTCCTTGCTGTTTGGCCAAATATTCCTTGCTGTATGGACAACCATTCCTTGCGGTCTGGCCAACCATTCCTTGCTGTATGGCCAACCATTCCTTGCTGTATGGCCAACCATTCCTTGCTGTATGGCCAACCATTCCTTGTTGTATGGACAAATATTCCTTGCTGTATGACCAACCATTCCTTGCTGTATGGCCAACCATTCCTTGCTGTATGACCAACCCTTCCTTGCTGTATGGACAACCATTCCTTGCTGTATGGACAACCATTCCTTGCTGTATGGACAACCATTCCTTGCTGTATGGCCAACCATTCCTTGCTGTATGGACAACCATTCCTTGCTGTATGGACAACCATTCCTTGCTGTATGGACAACCATTCCTTGCTGTATGGCTAACCCTTCCTTGCTGTATGGCTAACCATTCCTTGCTGTATGGCCAACCATTCCTTGCTGTATGGACAACCATTCCTTGCTGTATGGCCAACCATTCCTTGCTGTATGGACAACCATTCCTTGCTGTATGGCCAACCATTCCTTGCTGTATGGCCAACCATTCCTTGCTGTATGGCCAACCATTCCTTGCTGTATGGCCAACCATTCCTTGCTGTATGGCCAACCATTCCTTGCTGTATGGCTAACCATTCCTAGCTGTATGGCTAACCATTCCTTGCTATTTGGCCAACCATTCCTTGCTGTATGGCTAACCATTCCTTGCTGTATGGCTAACCATTCCTAGCTGTATGGCTAACCATTCCTTGCTGTTTGGCCAACCATTCCTTGCTGTATGGCTAACCATTCCTTGCTGTATGGCTAACCATTCTTGCTGTTTGGCCAACCATTCCTTGCTGTATGGCTAACCATTCCTTGCTGTATGGCTAACCATTCCTTGCTGTATGGCCAACCATTCCTTGCTGTATGGCCAACCATTCCTTGCTGTATGGCCAACCATTCCTTGCTGTATGGCCAACCATTCTTTGCTGTATGGTCAACCATTCCTTGCTGTATGGCCAACCATTCTTTGCTGTAAGGTCAACCATTCCTTGCTGTATGACCAACCATTCCTTGCTGTATGGCTAAACACTCCTTGCTGTATGGCTAAACACTCCTTGCTGTATGGCTAAACACTCCTTGCTGTATGGCTAAACAGTCCTTGCTGGAAACGGAAATAACCACCACCCACTGCAGCACTATACAACTTCGTACATTGTTTACTTGTAATGCCCGCGGAGAGAGTTCGTCTGCTAAGCCGTTGTCAGCGAAGCTTTCAGCCCCTTTCCCGATTGGATATTTTCTTTGCATCGTTTCCAATGGCGTTGCACCGGATGTGATTTCACGCAGTTGGGACTGAGTTGTGTACATATTCTTCCGAACTGTCATGGCGGTTCCTTCCTCCGCGGCACTATACACCGCTAGTTTTGGTTTGTGTTCATTATTTTAAAACCGTATACATTGAAACGCAAAGTAAAAAAAAATGTTCCTACTTGCTTAGCTACCCATTGAAACAGGTTGAAAAGAAATATTTCTAAATCAAATAACAAAGAAAGAAAGAAAATTTTGTTATTTAAAATAATTTTCAAAATGTAGGCCATTTTTTTTTAAAGCGACTTTGGTTGAAGAAAGTGTTGTGATAAACTACTGACATTCTTACTTTAACTATCCATTATGACTAGTTAGTTACTGGTTAGTCGCCAACCTGGCTTCACTAATACAGCTTTCAAATGGTATCTACCAGGGTCACGTGACCTGGTAAGTAGGAGGTCCCATAAAACGTAAAAGTATACAGAGCAGATTCAATTCGGCGGAAGTTCTTTCTTCATTCGTTCGTCATGTAAGTCATTTACATTCTTCCTACGTTGAGCCCAGTGTTATTGTTCCATTAGTTCTCAACACTTCCCCAAAAATATTTAAAATCATGTAATAAATAATGAAACAATCACAGTATAAGTATAGTTAATGGTTAGTTAGTTGTTGTTATTTTTTCCATAGTATTTGGTTATCTCCATTTCGTGTCTGCATTTAAACTGATGGTCTCATATTGACGTAATAGTGTATTCTCCTATATTCTTCTTTGTTCTCCTCTTTATTTCTATTGCCAATGAATTCATGTTCAATCTAAAGTAATGTCTATAGTCTATAATATGTCCTGAATGAATGTATATTTGTCATGGTGGACACAACTAAACAATGGATGTTATTTCTTAATTGTAAATTTGTTTACATTTTGTTTTAGTTAGTTTGTTAGTTGTTATTATTATAATAAAATATCCGTGGGTAGAACGTATTAAATTCTTTCTTTCTTTTTATTTTTTCTGCAAAAATAAATTTGGTCTTAGAAATTTGAAGAAATTTGTTGAGCATTACGTATAACAATTAGACACCAAGAATGCCGAAATTGTTGAAATTTTTATACACTTCAAAAAAATTTTTTATGAATATTGTCAGAAGTCCGATTTTATTATACTCTATAACTATTGAAAGTAAAGAAATAGTTTGTACAAAATCTTATGAAAATGAACACAAACAATTAGTTGTAAAAATACAACTTTGCAGTGTTGGAGAGAGGCATCGTTTTAATTATATCAGCGCTTATCCTGACATGATTTTAATTATTTAAAGTAAATCTTAATAATAAATAACGGAACATTTGCTATAATTGAAATTCAAATCAATTAATTACAGTTACATTCATTTAGAATTCTTTCAATTCTTTGCTTTCTTAAAACTGTTTTTTTAAACCAAATATTATTACAATCAGGACTACAATAAAGAATAATTCTATAAGATTACATTTTCTGGTAAAGGCCTACTACTTATGTTATTATGGTCAATTCATATCCTTTAAAAAGACCCTTTTATCAATTTCGCGACTTTAAACTAGTTCTAAAAATTGAATTTCTTACGATTGTAAAAAAATAAAGTTGAACTTGCGTTGTTTGTTTTATACAACATTGCAAAAAGATTACCGTATATCTACGCGATTTTCATATTTTTCATAATAATTTGTCTATTTTGTATATTTTTGTCATATATTTTGTATAACTAAATTCAGTGGTACTTTAGAAGTTATTTACAAAATGGTTTAACGCTATTTAGACCTAAGTAGCCTACTGTATACTACGTAATTAAATATTATTTTTATTGCGAAACTATGAAGATTAATTAGTGGGACATGTTAAAACAATAATGCAAATACTTTGACGATTTATTCCACGTAGTATAAATATTAATTCTAAGACGGGAGTTTATTTTTTATAAATGTTTTTGAACAAGTAAAATCAAATGGCCTGAATAAAATTCTGACGATATATTTGAGAAATATATATTCTATGGTGAAAAGTCTCAGACTTTATTAGTTTATAATTTTATAAACTTTAATATAGATGCTCTGGTGAAAAGTAGCAGACTTTATTAGTTTATATTTCCATAAACTTTAATATAGATGCTCTGGTGAAAAGTCTCAGACTTTATTAGTTTATATTTCCATAAACTTTAATATAGATGCTCTGGTAAAAAGACTCAGACTATTAGTTTATATTTTAATAATTTTAATATAGATGCTCTGGTGAAAAGTCGCAGACTTTATTAGTTTATATTTCCATAAACTTTAATATAGATGCTCTGGTAAAAAGACTCAGACTTTATTAGTTTATATTTTAATAATTTTAATATAGATGCTCTGGTGAAAAGTCGCAGACTTTATTAGTTTATATTTTCATAAACTTCAATGTAGATGCTCTGGTGAAAAGTTGCAGACTTTATTAGTTTATATTTTCATAAACTTTAATGTAGATGCTCTGGTGAAAAGTCGCAGACTTTATTAGTTTATATTTTCATAAACTTTAATGTAGATGCTCTGGTGAAAAGTCGCAGACTTTATTAGTTTATATTTTCATAAACTTTAATGTAGATGCTCTAGTGAAAAGTCGCAGACTTTATTAGTTTATATTTTCATAAACTTTAATGTAGATGCTCTGGTGAAAAGTCTCAGACTTTATTAGTTTATATTTTCATAAACTTTAATGTAGATGCAGTGGTGAAAAGTCGCAGACTTTATTAGTTTATATTTTCATAAACTTTAATGTAGATGCTCTGGTGAAAAGTCTCAGACTTTATTAGTTTATATTTTCATAAACTTTAATGTAGATGCTCTGGTGAAAAGTCGCAGACTTTATTAGTTTATATTTTCATAAACTTTAATGTAGATGCTCTGGTGAAAAGTCGCAGACTTTATTAGTTAATATTTTCATAAACTTTAATGTAGATGCAGTGGTGAAAAGTCGCAGACTTTATTAGTTTATATTTTCATAAACTTTAATGTAGATGCTCTGGTGAAAAGTCGCAGACTTTATTAGTTTATATTTTCATAAACTTTAATGTAGATGCTCTGGTGAAAAGTCGCAGACTTTATTAGTTTATATTTTCATAAACTTTAATGTAGATGCTCTGGTGAAAAGTCGCAGACTTTATTAGTTTATATTTTCATAAACTTTAATGTAGATGCAGTGGTGAAAAGTCGCAGACTTTATTAGTTTATATTTTCATAAACTTTAATGTAGATGCAGTGGTGAAAAGTCGCAGACTTTATTAGTTTATATTTTCATAAACTTTAATGTAGATGCAGTGGTGAAAAGTCGCAGACCTTATTAGTTTATATTTTCATAAACTTTAATGTAGATGCAGTGGTGAAAAGTCGCAGACTTTATTAGTTTATATTTTCATAAACTTTAATGTAGATGCAGTGGTGAAAAGTCGCAGACTTTATTAGTTTATATTTTCATAAACTTTAATGTAGATGCAGTGGTGAAAAGTCGCAGACTTTATTAGTTTATATTTTCATAAACTTTAATGTAGATTCAGTGGTGAAAAGTCTCAGACTTTATTAGTTTATATTTTCATAAACTTTAATGTAGATGCAGTGGTGAAAAGTCGCAGACTTTATTAGTTTATAATTCTATAAACTTTAATGTAGATGCAGTGGTGAAAAGTCGCAGACTTTATTAGTTTATAATTCTATAAACTTTATACAAAAATTAGTTTTAAAAAACGAGAACAAAATATGTTTCTATGAATTGTATTTGAACAAAAGCTATAGGCGGCCTTTAGGTCTAATACTATGAGCTTAGCGAGATAAACACTTTTAGTTTTCAATTGATCGAAGTACCGAAATATAAAAATATGTTGACGTTGCTTTTTTTTTTGTTGTTAAGGTTTAATTTGATCAAATTTTCTGAAGGAATTTTCTAGTAAGTCTACTGGGAGCTAATATAACAAAACGATGGTACATGAAAGTTTGTGAAAGTTTGGGAAAGTTTGTGAAAGTTTGGGAAAACTGACAAAGGTTTAGGAAAGTATGTGAATTCACTAATAGTGGACAAAACAGCTTGAAAAATAGTTTATGGTTTTTTAAAGTGAATGACCGTGAAGTTTATTTGAGAAGTCGTTTTATAAAACGCATATCACGTTGTTGTTTTTTTGTTGCTTAAATGAGTGCTTAAAATCATCCGCAAAAAAAAAAATAATATAAAAAATGTGACTACGTTCGTATCTATAGACTTCCAATTAAAATTACGAAATTTCACACATGACGATGAAAACTAATTAGCGAATATTTTTTTACTATTTAGGAAAAGTTTTGGGAATTTTAAAATAATTTTTAGAGTTAGTAGGCCTACCATGAAAAAAAAAAACACATTTCTTACGCTTCTAAACTCGTTCATTAATTTAAAAAAACTTAAAAAATAAAATAAGTTTAGTTTGAATTTTTGTTTTTGCCTTGATTGTAGATTGGACAAATTGAAAGACTAAGTATTTGCCTAACATTTAAATGGTTTGTTCAAGGCAAAGAAAATGAAAAAATAAAAATAAAAGCCTACAGTAATTAGTATTTGTTTTTATGATGAAAACAACAATGTTCTTGCTTAGGTTAAAAATAGATGCCACGTAAGTGTTACTCAGAATCCACGTCATCGATGACATAAAATCATGATATTGTATTTTCTTTGTTTCTTGCTTTTTTTTAAAAAAATCAGATTATTCCAGAATATTTGTCTTATATAGATGCCTATATGATATATATATATTCAAAATATAGCTAGATAGGCGAATCAAAACGCGCAAAATAGATATTGCAGAAACACATTTTTTTTTATCTCGAGCTGGTGTTGTGTGAGTATTGTTGTATGAAAGATTGTCAGTGTCTAAGGCCGGGTCTGTTACTTGTCCACTGTGTCTAAGGCCGGGTCTGTTACTTGTCCACTGTGTCTAAGGCCGGGTCTGTTACTTGTCCACTGTGTCTAAGGCCGGGTCTGTTACTTGTCCACTGTGTCTAAGGCCGGGTCTGTTACTTGTCCACTGTGTCTAAGGCCGGGTCTGTTTCTTGTCCACTGGCCTTATTGTGATATCTTACAGACTGGTAGGCAATTTCTCTATTTACACCGTGAGAGTGCTATGAAAAGTTTTTTTTTTTTACAATTTCAACGATTTATCTTTCTGTTTTCGAGATTTGAAAAATCAACTATTTTAGGGACAATAACTTTAGATGTCACAGAAATTGTATTTTTGTTTTCGAGATTTGAAAAATCAACTTTTTTAGGGACAATACTTTTAGATGTTACAGAAATTGAAGACATTTAGACTAATATAGTCTAAGGCTTGTAAACTTGTAGAACCGATTGAGTTTGCCAAAGCCGGGCGTTCGGTGGTGGATCTTTTCAAAACGGAGTATGCTATCCGGCTCTAGCCACGGTTCTGAGAATTTTCGGAAATTGTTTAGAAAAAAAAACAACTGCTAATATTGTATAATACAATTTCAATATTTAATCCATTAAAGAAGACGACAACAAAATGAGTAAAATATTATCTGTGATTGAATTATTTAGAATCGTCTTAATTTAAATTAGGCTAGTAAAATAACACAAAACTTTCGTCGTTTAAATTAGCATGATTATGGTAAAATTCAATGAAAATAAATTACAAGGGTTTTAAATTCTAAAAGTCGAACCCGATTTTTTCATGCCTTTCCAATTATGTAGATTTTTTTTTATTTTTTATTCCTAGAGATATTAGCCCGTGCCGGCCGTAAATAAATAAATAAACAAAATGAAAGAACATCGATAGAATTGTGTTTTGTTTCTCCTATTCGAATTTTATGTGTGTGTTTATATTATCATGGGACACGGTGGTCGAGCGGCAGCGCGTTCGGCTGGCTGACCGAAGGTCCTGTGTTCGAATCGTGATGAAGGCTAAGATTCGTTCCCGTTCTGGAGGGTGTCCCTGTGTCCCTCAGTCTACCCAGCACTGGTGGGTACCTGACATTAGTTGGGGTAAAGTTAAGGCGGCTTGGCATTGTGCTGGTCACACAATAACCTAGTATGTCACTGAGTCTACCCAGCACTGTTGGGTACCTGACGTTAGTTGGGGTAAAGTTAAGGCGGCTTGGTATTGTCCATATCTCCTAGTATGCCATGGCCACAGAAACTGGTGCACGCTGCTTCACCGGCACTATGGATCAATTTGGTCTGATGGGATACTTTACTTTCGTAATATCGAAAATTCAAAACTAAATATTTTTTTTATAGACATCAAACGTTATTAACTAATTACTCTTTCTATTTTGTAAATTTTTTTATTGAAAAAATTTCTTTACAAACTGAGATCCGAACATATGTGTGTTCGCTATAGGCTCCTAAGCCGTTTGACTAATCGGGACAAAAATTAAATGTACAAATCGGAAAGGTACTCCAAAAGATAATTTTATATTATGACTTATATTCATGAATGTGTTGATTCAAAAAATCCTAAATTTTATATCAAACTATGCAAATAAATATAACCGTACAAATCAAATCAAGCAGCAATAAGTACTTCCAAATAACTTTTCTTACTAAATACAATATAACTAGCCCAGATGATGACATTTGGCAATCCATAAAAACAAACTTAAAAGCAATAATGGATGATTTTGTGCCTACAAAACAAACATCAATTAAAATTAACTAATTTTGGTTTAATTCTAAACTAAAGAAACTGTAAATAGAAAGAAAATCTATTCAAAAAGTTTAAAGCAACTAATTCAAATAGACTTCACAAAAAATACCTTAAAATTAAACAGTTAACTCAGAAACTAAGCAGACAGCTGCAGAATTAATATGTAAACAATGTAATTTCTAAAGACAACAATCAAAACTTATGGTCTTACATCAAATGAGAAAAAAGTGGGCACAACGGGCATAGCTCCACTTAAAGGTCAAAACAATAAAACATAATGAAACTAAAGCTAATATCCTCAACACACATTTTGAATTATCCTTTTCAACTCCAGGTGACAAAGACATTTCCTAAAAATTCAAACAAAATAGAAGAGATAGGAAATATAAGTGTAGATGAAAAAGGCATTAAACAACTCCTACTCCTAACCAAATTAAAAGCAAACAAAGCTTCTGGTCCAGATGAAATACCAGCAAGACTGCTTAATGAACAAAATAATGAACTATCTCCAATCTTTACAATACTTGTTCAGTTATCTCTAAACCAGGACAAAGTGCCCAAAAATTGGAAATTAGCCAATGTTGAAAAAAAAAGGGAAGAAATCTGACCCTTGTTTCCCTGACAAGAATAACATGTTAAATACCTGAGCATATAATATATAGTAGCAGTGGCGTATTTAGGCATGTTCCACGTGTTCCTTTGGAACAGGGACCCCCACACAAAATGGGGCACCCACACATCTCAAAAATATTTGTTTTAGTGACATCCCCAATCCTTCGTTTAAAATGTAAAATAAAATTCATTTATTCCCATACAATTTTAATCGCTCCAGTCCAACCAAGCTTAAGCGCAACATAAAAAGTATTTATGATTTTACAGAATGTAATATGAATTATAGGCATTTTTCTGGTGTATGCCTTTGTGCCACATATATTTAGGAACAGGGCCCCCACTATCCTAAATACGGCCCCTTATAGTAGTAGGCCTATAGTAAATCATCTCTAGACAAACATGATGCACTGTGCCCACACTAACATGGCTTCAGAAGAAACTGATGATGTAAAACACATCTAATAATTTGTCTAAGGGATTAGATAATAACAACCAAATTGATGCTATATTACACGATTTTTCCAAAACACTCGACAAAGTTCATCATTCTAGTTTACTAAAAAAACTTAAATATTTTGGCATCTATGGTCCCTTACATCAATGGATTAAAGACTTTCTTATCGGTAGAGAACAAACAGTGATAATAAATGGATCTAAATCATCACCAATAACGGTAAACTCAGGAGTTCCACAAGGAATTGTTCTAGGGCCCTTACTATTTCTAATTTATTTTAACGACTTACCCAATTGCATCAATACAGGAACAAAAGTAAGATTGTTAGCAGATGATTGTATAAATTGTATAACAATAAACTAACCAATAAAAACTATTTTTGTATAATATTCCTTTTCTTTTTAAACTAAGTCTATATTTAATTTATATTTGATAGATTAAAATAAATATAGATCTAAGTGATATCAATACCTTATAAATTTCTACACTAAAATTTTGCGCATCCTTTATTAAAATAAAGCTTTGGCCCGCAAAAAAACATTTAAAAAAAAAAAAACTCGCTTTGTTTAGGCTACATTCGTTTTCATTATATTTATTTCGTAAAAACTAACATATCCGAAAAGTTTATTTACTTTCGTCTCTTCCGGTAGATGCAGCCATGTTTGACGTAAAATATTTTCCTCGATTCGCAAATTGGTCGAATGAATTCGTAACTATTCCAAACGCTATAATGATGAAAATTTGATAGAATGTATTGTTAGTCGGGACAAGTCTGCTGCCCAAGTATCAGCTCGATTGGACGACGGGAAGCGGTCGAAAAATCGATGCAAATTTGGCTAACAACCAAGCAGACAGACAGACAGTACGAGTTAAAAGAAAGGGAGTAATAAAGACAGAAAAAGATAGTGAACTCTTATAAAAAGACCTAGATGAACTACAAAAAAGGGAATCTAACTGGAGCATGTTTTTTTTTCACCCAAAAAAATTACAACTGCTAAGAGTATCCAAAAAAAAAAGAAACAAATAATTAAAATTTACTTCATTCGTGGCAAAGAACTAAACAAAACTAACAACAAGTACTTAGGAGTAGGATAATAATAATAAATATTAAGTTATATCTTGGAATCTTCATATTGATGAACCAATTAAAAAATCTAACAAAACATTAGGCTTCATAAAAACTTGTACAGATGTAATAAGAACATAAAATGCTATCTAAAATTAGTTAGGCCATACTAGAACATGCATCACCTTTATGGGACCCATCAACTAAAGAAAACATTTAAATATTAGAACAAAGTTCAGAAAAGAGCTGCAAGGCTCATTACTAGCGAATATTCACAACCGACCAGAGTAACACTAATAATTAAATCATTAAACCTAGAAACACTAGAGCAGGAGTCGGCAACCTAAGGCATGCGTGCCAGACTAGGCACGTCGAGGGATTTTCAATGGCACACGGAAGAGGCCTTAAAAGTCTATTCAAGTCTCATTTACTATAAATCTAGTGCTACAGCAGAATGACTTTTAGGCTGTTGTCACGCTGAATGAATTAGAAATCATACTTTGGCTAACTGTTATCATAAGGTTACCGACCCCTGCACTAGAGGACAAAAGAGAAAAGACTAAAGTAATAATAATACATAAAGCATTAAACTCTAGTTTAGAAATACAACCCAATAACAACCTGTTGCAATGCTCAGATAAACATAAAGACAGAAACACTTTTCTTATCCCTTATGCGAGAACAAATGCATATATAAATACTCTTTCTTCCCGAGGGGCATTCGGTCATGGGATGGGTTGCCTTAACAAAACAGGAAAAACAGTAACTTAACATTATTTAAAACATTAATAAAAATGCAAGACTTAAACTCGGACCACGGATGACCGTAGGACGCAATAATCTTCTTTATAGAAGGAGCGTCTGTAATGTATAAGATAAGATTAAAGATAGCACACTGAAGCACTCAAAGTTGAGTTGTTGTTTTTTAACTGAAATCAAGACTTTCACATTCATGAAGACATGTTTTTATACCGCATCAAGAACTACTAGCTTGATCGTACCTCTCTAATAAACTTCTAGATATAGTCTAGATCAGGGGTCTCAACCGAGTGGATTTTTATGGCCCGCCAGTAAGCTTACCAAAAATGTACTATTCGTGAAATTCAGACAGCTAGTAGCCTACTGATACATATCAAATTTTATTTTTAATTTTATATACGTAACATACTTAATAATAATAACAATGATAGTTCACTTTGGTATAATTCTTTGTGTCTAAATTGTAATTGTAAGTTGGCTTATTATTAGTGATACGTAGGAAAATGAGTTAAGATGTATGAAGTGGGTTTTTTTAAAACTTGGGTCCGGTTGTTGTGTGTGGGGGGAGGGGGATGCGGCCCTTGAAACATCTATTAAGTGATAAAATGGCCATACGCCTATATCCGAGTTTGAGGCCCCTGGTCTAGATATTTTTGGTTGGATGGATTATAGTGACGATTAAATGCAGCACAATTATTTAAAAACTTCCAAATTAAGGAGAACAAATGTGCCGATTTGCGGGAAGCTGCTTAGAAAAGGCAACTGCTAGTCTCAATTGCTGCATAAATTCCTCCATGAAGATTTCATCGATTATTCAAAGAAAGTTTTTATGTTCAACTTCTTTCAATCAGCCAAAATAACATGAATTGAAATTTCCGAAAAAAACATGTATTGGTTTTAATTTTTTTAATAGTAGTAGTCTATTATTTTACATACACATATTATAGTACTGAATTCTTTTGATATTCGTAATATCTGACAATTTTATGTTGGCTTTTGTTATTTTTCTGTAAAATCCCTTATCATTTGGCTTTGGTCTTGCGAGGGTGCAATATAAATTGTCTTATAATAATATTAAAATATATTAGGGTATTATATCTATTAGGTTATTGGCACGCTAAATGTATTAGAAATCTTACTTTGTAACACTTTAATAAAAGGTTGCCCATCGCTCCTGTAAACATATGAAATACTGCTAAAAGAAACATTTTTTTAAAAATTGTTACATTAAGCTTTAACTCCTAAGCCTTGTGTTTTTCAGTTTGCTATTGATTCAAAATACCAAAACAGTTGTTGATGTCCGTTGCTTGTCTCTCATTTCCGAGGATGACCACGTCTCCCTATAACATTGTGGTTTTTCTGTGACTCGGTGGCCGACCTGCAGCGCGTTCGACTGGCGTTCCGAAGGTCCTGGATTTGAATCTTGGTGCAGGCTAGATTTTTTTTTCGGGGTCTGAAGAGTGTCCCTGAGTCTACCCAGCTCTGACGTGTACTTGACCTTAGTTGGGGTAAAGTAAAGGCGGCTGTGCATAGTGCTGGCCAAACAATCACCTAGTCTGTCGTGGCCACAGAAACTGGTGACCTGGCCCTATGGATCAATTTGGTCTGGCGGGATACTTTTTTTTTTAAATACGTTGACTTGTGGCTTATTAATCATAAACGAGCCCTAAAAAAACTTTTTCATAGATCACACTCCAAGGATGTTGCTTCGGGGTTTGACAGTGCAAAGCAATATGTCATGTCTTTGTTTTTTTTTCTTTTTGACTGTTTTGGCTCAGCCCTTGTCTTTCTGTTGCTTTCTGCCAAGTGTGCGCTAGTCATTCCGCCACTTATTTCGGTCTACTACTAATGTTTCCCATGTATCTGGGTCGACATCAAGATGTTCAGGCCGGCTTAAAATCGATGTTTTATTTAGGCCTAGGCCATCAGTTTTTCTTGTACCATGCGACAGCTCGCCGAACAGAAAGTTTCTTGCGGTAATATGTTTGTAGACTAGCCTCACCAAACAATGGATATAATGATCAATGTTGCAAAGGTGTTCTATAAAGTTGTTCTTTGCAACTCTCGTGTAAACCGCAAAAAAAAATTTTGTTTTTTTTCGGAAAACTGTTGGGGGTTTTTTTTTCCAATAGGCCGTATTTTTTCGGTGGGTGGCGGCAATTGTAGAGTAATATATAAGCAAAGCGTTGTCTGGAGAAACGAACCCGGGTCGCCCGCATGACAGTCCGATACATAACCACTTAGCTATCGAAGACACATGTCCGATGTGAAAAAATTATTAGACACAAAACTCACGTGTTTTCAAATAGACCAACGGACTTTTCTTATAATAGATAAATATGCGTGCATCAGAAAACATTTCACAACTCCATTTGTAAAAATGCAGTGTAATAAATTTACGCCTACGAACAGGGCCGTATTTAGGATTGTTCCCAAATGTATGTGGGCGTCCCTTTCGGTCTCGCCATGCCTACCACATGCCTACCTCAAAAAGGGCCGTTAATTCATGTTACATTTTGTAAAATCATAAATAAATTGTATTTTGTGGCTAAGCTTGGTTGGACTGGAGCGCTTAAAATTGTAGGGGAATAAATGAATTTTATTTTACACTTTCAACAAAAGAATGGGGATGTTACTAAAAAATCTTTTTCATTTGTGATGTGTGGAGGCCCCTTTTGTGTGGGGGGCCCTGTTCCAAGGCACATGTGGAACATGCCTAAATACGCCACTGCCTTCGGAGAAAGGCCTTGCAAAAGCTTTTAAAAATATTCCAGAAGATAGCATCGGCAAAATGTGACTATAATAGAAGCCAACCGCAGTTTGTACATCGGGCTGTCGACATGACCCACCCTGGTTCACGCCCTGCTGCAGCCCTACAGAAGGTTTGAACCAATTGAGTAATAATCCTGCTTATTTGTCGAAACGTCCATTACACTCAAACAACTCGGTTTATAGACACTTGCATACCATTACTTAAAAAAACTCACTATCATATGACTTCACATCGGCACATCTTTATTTCTCCTTCTATCTGTCAATCTATCAATCTATCTGGTAATCTATTTGTCTCTTTATATCCCTCGGTCATTTGACACAACTAATTAACTTCAGTGGCTTTGCCATGAATGAAAGGTTGGGTAAGTAGAAGACAGAACATTTTGAACTCACTCTCAATAACCTTTCTCCTAAACTGTGAAAAACAACTAATAAACGAATATTTTATCTAATTATCAATAGTTAAAAATTAAATATTCAATAATATCCCTTTTTTTCTTCAAATTCTTACTTCTGAACTAAGAATTAATTTTAACTAAGAATTAATTTTTAACTTAACCACGGCACTGACACAGTACAAATCTTATCAAAACAGTAACGCAGCATTTTTATAAACATTTCTTTCGAAAGCCATAGATATCAAAATTTTGTTAGAATCTTATTAATAGGTCCATAAATTACAATTATAGTAAAAAAAATAATGGAACATTTCATTTCATTTCTTTAGACATAGTAATGTGAATCCTAACTATCCTAAAACATATGAATAGAATCTGTGGAAACTAGAATTGTCTTCGCAATTAAACAGTTTGGTAGAGTCGGTTTAAAAAAGTAATTGTTACATGTTTAGTTTTGTAAATTGAAACCTTTTATTTCATTCTTTCTATTTTTACAAAATTGAAATAATATTTGTGTGTGTGTGTTTCTCTCAGTTTAATTTTTTTACACCTAACATACAACTTAATTAAGACTTGTGTATGTAGGTTATAGGTCTAGGCTTACAAGTATAAGCTCATTGATTCAACTAATTTTAATTTGGTATGTGTAGTAAATACAATGTAACTATGGCGGGCTGTTTATGAAAATGTAAAAAACCGGAATGCGGCTCTCGTAAACCTCTTGCGTGCACAAACCCTTGTCTATCCCTATGTACACTATACTGTACGGCGTCTTGTTTTAATTCTTGTATTGTTTGTCTCGATGTTTCTCTTTGAATAGAGGCACCTTTTGTCTAGACATTTCATAATATACAAGATGTTATGAGTATTTTCATAATTTGAAGCCAAGCCTCCCTTCCCCCTAACTGCAGTTGTTATTAATTAATTAGTAGTTATTTTGTTGTTGTTTTAAGAACAACATAGATATACTGTCATTTAGATTTGCTATCCCTAAAAAATGTAAACATGGCGCCATTGAAAAAAAAAGGTTTCTGTTCAATTAGTTACAGGAACAGACTTAAACATTTCCTGTGTAACTCATAATTTAAGGCCCACATGTTTGTATTTAGTATTTATGCCTACCATTATGTAAATGTGCCGATTATTTTGGATCCTTACAAGCATGTTCCCTATGAATCCATCATTAATTTAACAATTTAAGCGGGTGTAGGCGGCTTTCTAATAGCCGAGCTTAGAAACATGTCATAAAAACAGATTTGCAAACTCCTTACAGTGATCACACGGGTTTGGAAAGTTTGGAAAAATCGACTTGATTTTTTAAATAAAGTTTTTATTTCTAAAGCTATGCTATGGGAACTTAAAAAATATCCACAATAATTTTATCTTATTTGGATTACATACATTCACTTCCACACAGTGAGATATCCCATACATACTGATATAAATTGGTTTGTGAATTTTTGTGTTAGGTATGTGAAAAGTTTTCCTATTAAAAAAAAATGATTTAAAAAAAAAATTATCTAAGAACCTTAGTGTAATTGTGCATAGCGTATTCAATTTTAAATTTTGAAATCCAAAACACAACGATCTGTTGAAATGCTTAGGAAAACATACAGATAAAAACACCTTTCTTTCTCCATATGCTAATAAATTCTTCTTCTCCCCTTGTGGCCTTTGGAGCATGGAATGGGTTGCCGAAACAAGTCAGGAAACGCAAAAACAATAATTATATTTTAAACCCTTATCAACATAATGGCCAGACGGATAAGCGCAGGACGCAATAATCTTGTGCACAGAGGCAGAATATATACTCAGCAAAACATATCTAGATATAATGATAATTTCCAGTTGTTGTTTAATTATATTTTATTTTCGTGTCTTAAATTTAAATAGAGCGATTGCAACCACGTGACAAAAAGCGCGTGCTGTTTGTTTACTTTTTCTAGTGGTGATAAATGACAGCCGTATTACTATAGCTGTAAGAAGGTTTTATTTTTAAATGTGATCATTTCAACAATATAACGTAAAACCAAGGACTACTTAAGTAGTTCTTGCGTAAAACATATATAAAACACTGTCAAGCGATGTAAATTAACATTCAAAGCTAAAATAAATTTAAACCATTAAAAGTCAATGGAAAAGGTTCCGTTAGTGCCGAATATTTAATTGAAGATGTCGATTGTCGAAAGTTAGCCTATTTAACTTATTATCTTAAAGTAATTCATAAAGCAAAATGTACAATGTTTCAAAAGAGCTATTGAAAAACTATAAAAGCCTAAAATCTTGTTTATTTCGTGGATGGACTACTAAGGACTAGTATCACAGTTAAATATCAAGATTTATGGAAACAAATTCCTTATATTTTGGGTTTAAAATACACATGGTAAGGAACAATGTTTATTCCACATTAATGCCATTATCACCAAGATGGCCGCTATTTACACAAGTACGTCACTAAAAAACCTAAGCCACGCCTATTGCAAACGCTCTATTCATTGGTCTCGTGTTGACCCAAAATATCATCAAACCATACAAGCTAATTGAACAATAAAATAATAACATCGATATTTGATAACTCCCTTTTAAAAAAACATTAAATTTTTTCTCGCTTTCATTGCTTTTGGTTTTTAATATAAAACACACACAAAGATAAATGTTCAGCTCTACAGCGACATACTACGGATTAAATTTTATATTGTATGCCCTTAGGACAAAAGCTCAACCTTTAAAAACAATTTAATTAGAAATAATGGCCAATTTGTAGGCCTTATGAAATTTAGTTGATTGATTTAATCATCGTTAAATATGTTTGTAGTTGTAATTATTATCATCTATTTTAGTTGTTTTAATCACAGACACTTGTGGCAAAAAAAAAAACAACATGTTTGCATACTGCGCATAAGTGTGGCTTACGTTTTACATTGCTTTTTGCTCAATGTTTTCAATGGAGTAAAATAGTTTTTTTTTCCTGATTCATGCAAACCATTCAAATGTCAGTGCCATTAAAACCTTAGGATTTGGTGCTTTTGGTACGTTTGGTTTTTAATCTTCTCCCTAAAGTTTATTTTCTCTAAATTTAGACGGTCTATTTAATAGACTATTACACTCTTTATCTTTAAGGAGAAAAAAAGTCAATAAAATCACGCCACGTCACACTGGTAAGTAAATTCAAGGGTTCTCGATTTCTGGATTAGATGGGTACATGGATCAGTTAGATTAGACATAGATCTACTGGAAATAAAGATAGACCTACGGACTTATAGATTGATGGACGGAAGGGCAGGTGAATAGAAAGGAACTGACAGAGAGACAGAAAGATAGATGACAGACAGACAGACCGACATACATACATACAGATAGATAGATATATAGATAGATAGATAGAAAAATAGATTGAGAGATAGATAGAATCAATACCGTAACAAACAAATTTCTAGCACCTGGTCATGGCGCATCGACCCTCCCCCTTTTTCCACAACCAGGCTTTTAAAGTGCAAGGTCATCTTGAACATTATTTGATACATTTAGATTATGTGAGCGTCTTGTCATTTTAGAAGTCTCAGTCTATCATTATCTATAAATCCATTGAATGTTATTTTTACTTCAGGCCATCCAACTGCCTTCTCTTGTGGTATTTTTTTAAAACCTATACTACATTGTGCTCACAATCTCAACCAATTCAAATCTATCTTTAGTTTAGTCAAAATTTTCAGGAAATTATAATTTAGGCGTAGAGACGCCTTTACAATGACACAATAGGGATTATCTGAGTATACATCCTCCCGCCAATATATCGCACCGAGCGTTATGTTCCACACTATTTGTCAGCGTCTGCTTGAAGTCCGGGTCTTCTACAATTCAAGGGGTCGGCAACCTTTTGGTATTAGTGTGCCAAGGTAGAATTTCTAACTCATCAGCATGCCAACAATCATAAAGTCATATTGCGTTTTGTTTTAGAGACTTGAATTGCCTTTTTGTCGGTCTTCCGCGTGCCAGTGAAAATCGTTCTGCGTGTCAAGTCTGGCACGCGTACCGTAGGTTGCCGACCCTGTTCTACACTGTTATGTTTACATTATTTAAAGCAAACGAATTATTCCTAGTTCATTGAAGATATCTAAATTAGGGTCTATATGTCACATTAATTTGCTAAACCTACACTCGCCATTTGCATCTGAAATTAGTCAATAACTTTTTTTGTTTTTCGTCTTTTTGGAGCCATGTATCGCTACTTGGGACTATTGAGTCAACATTTTCTCAAAGTACAAAGCATTTAGATCTGCTGAACACTGGTCACGACTCGGACGGTACCCGGACCACACCTTCAAAAATTGGCTAATCATTCATTCTTAGCCTTCTTGATGAATTTCATGTAGGCCTATTTATGCATGCACTTTTTTAGCCACTAACTTTAACATTTTAAAACGAAATTCATATAAAAGTATTGGTTTCTTATAAATTGTTAGGACTGAGAAATAAAATAAATATTGCTACTTCAGAGAAATGATTTTATAACCAGTACTCCCATTTCCTTCCTAGAATGGCTGCAAACCGTGGCCACCTTTTCTTGTGTTCACAGCGCCGCCGACATGCAGAATCTATTTTTGGACCACCTCACTTTTCCGACTACCGACGAACGAGAGTCTCGGCGAACTTGGTGTTTCGTTGTGGTTTCGTGGAAGATGAACGTTAGTCGGTGAATACACATTTCGTCGTAGGCTATAGCCTACGGTGAACGGTGTATATAAGAGAGAGTTAGCATTTCATTTTCACCATAGACATCTAGACACCTTCGACTTGTGTGGAATGTATCTTAGAATGGTAAATTATCTTATAATTTATTGTGCGACACATAGATCTAGATCTAGCATTATTATTAACTAGGTTTATTTACTATAAAAATTTCCGGGTTTTCCCGATGCTAGCAATTTAATGATGCAAAGACCCTATATAATAGTGAATTCGAATATGACGGTTAAAATGTGTGAAGGTAGGCCTACATTATATTAAATGGCAATTTATTTAAAATGTTTAATAAATTAATGTTTTCACAATTATTATTAATTATAAGGCTATGATATAAATGATATTATCATTTGATTATTTGTTTTAGTAGGCCTAACTAGGCCTAGGCCTACTGTGATCATAGGCAGCCGTTAAAAAAATTGTTTCCTCTATTATCAGTTGTTTTTATTAAAGTCTCTTTATAAAATCCATTATTTGTTACTTGAATCCATCCACCTTTGACGTTCTCTCCGATTTCGTTCGTGGCCCATAAAGAAAACTTTGCACTTTACGATAACTAGTAGCCTATAATAATTAATGTATTCTATTTCTGGTCCCTAGCTAGACTAATTCATTAATAATTTACAAAGTTTTTGAATTTAGGCCTAAGTGAGCTTTGTTTGAAATGTTTGTTTCCAAATATGGTATATAATCTGTTATCCAGCTTGGTGCGAGGAAAGTGGAGGGATGGGGGGGGGGAGGAAAAGGGGGGGGGGTGCACAATCTACAGGCCTACAGCTAAAACATAGATGGCGTCACAGGTCAACGGGGTGAGGGTATTTGATGGATGTCACAGTAAGCCTACCTGAACTAAGCAATCTTATAGGTAAACAAAACAACATATAGGCCCTAGGCCCAGTTTACTTAATTATATTGAATGTTTAAAACGTCAGTAGTTCAACGCAGTTTTACTAACTAATCGATTTCAATTAAAATATGTTAAAACTTGTAAGAAAATATCTTTTAGTTGAAATAATTTTTTTAAGGATTTATGGCGGAAGGGGCAAGGAACGGCTGCCTTATCTGACGCCATATAGCAAAATTACCGAAGTGTGACAAATTCTGCAGAAAATTGTGTCGAATTTTATATGCACAGTCTTACGATAAACATTTCCTTTAGTGTTACATTCATTCCTTTTATATTATAAGGGAGTACATTGTGAAGGCTTTCTTTATATAAACAACCTGTGTGTATGAAGATGTCTATATATTAAGTCAAGCTTGAAAAAAAAAAGTAAAGTAGGCCTATCCCATCGGACCAAATTGATCCATAGGGCCGATGAAGTAGCGCTCGCCGGTTTCTGTGTCATACTAGGGGATCGTGTAGCCAGTACAACGCCCAGCGCCTTTACTTTACCCCAACTAAGGTCGGGTAGCCTACCCATCAGAGCTGGGTAGACTCAAGGACACCCTCCAGACCTGTGAACAAATCCTAGCCGTTCAATGATAAGTTACAAGGCTTTTTTCTATTGTATTAAATACAATTTTTTTTGTGTGTGCTAATATCTTTTGTACCATTGTATAGGTCCCTACTAAAATAAATTACTACATATAGATATAGAGGCTAAATTTTGTTAAGAGGCTAATAGATTAAATTTGAAGCTTATCTCCGTATGCATATCATGGTTATGACTTATGGCGAAGATTAATTGCAAATGCCCATATGTAATAGTTCTAGGCAACCTGCTTTGCTATCTTTCTTCGTTAATGTCTTTTTATTCTTCAGCTTCGTCATTGCCTTAAGATGTATATTGCGCATGCGTGCATAGGTAATTTTAGCTCTGCTCAGACGACAATTTTCCCGCACTTCAAACAAATGTTAAATAAGTGATTCCCAAAGTGTTTTTCTTGGAGACCCTAAGGTTCCGTTAGAATTCTCAAGGATTCCGAAAAAGTATTAGCTCTACAGTTCAGACATTGTCCATGTTTTACTCTTAGTTTTAACGTGTTCGTTTTTAATGGCCCATCGCCGAAAAAGAACATAGTCAACTATTTGTTTTTTTTTTAAAGGGGTTATAATATTAGGCCTTGTAATAATTCTATTTTCAAAATAATTGGTTTCGAAAGCAAACAAAATATGTGTGTGTGTATCTTTGAGAAAAAAAACTCGCCTTCTTGGCGGGAAGGAGGGAGGGGATTGATCATTTAATGGTCCATGAAGCAGTTACAAGGAAGCCATCCCATTCAGCCTGTGTCTTCTAGACAGTGCAGTTCTATCATGTTTGATTCAGGAACAAGGAAGACGACAGGTGCTTTGTGCTGTCTTTCACGTCATAAGTGGCACATTCAACTCATAAATATCCCCCCCCCATCCCACGCCCACATAAACACCACCAAAATATACGTTAAAAAAAAGTAGGCCTATGTAATAAATTGTGTGAAGAGAACTTGTGAAACATAAATGGCACGTCGGGTGTGTTCCTGGTTGAGAGATATGTGTGTGTGTCTTTTACTTGTAGCCCCTGCAATCGCTAAGCTGAAAAGAAAATCAAGTACTAGATGTATTCCTTATTAAAGTTTTGTTTTGAAGTTATTGCTTGTGTGTTGTTGTTTTTTAAAACTGTATAGTGAAGTAATAGAACAACTTCAGACCATGTCGAGCTATGGCGCTACTTGCAGCAGCGTTCACTTCTTTCCATGGCCACAAGGACCGTCGTGTGGCCAGCACAATGTCCAGCCGCCTTTAGCCTAAATGTCCCCCCGCCCCCCCACTCCACAACTGTCAGCCGTCAGCCCCCTCTCCGGTCTGGATTATTCCAAGGACGCCTTCCAATATTTCTGGAGAATGGGGGGTGGGGGAAACCTGGTCTTAGCTTGGATTCAAAGCTGTTGTAAGACTACTATCCTATACCCCACTGTACAGTCTTCTCGTCTTTGGAAGAAACTGTTGTAGAAAAAAAATAAAATTGGTATGGTCCAACTACATAAACAATCCGGTAAATAGGCTACATAGATCTATGAGTCAGAGAGAAATTGACCTTGGCCTTAATCATTAGATTTCTTTTTTTTTTTTTTTGAATTCAATACAAAATTGCGTAAGCTTGTCTATTTATTTATAGGTCAGTTTCATTCGTTAGTGTCACTGCAATAGTGCTACTGTGTATGTTTTAACACATCTTATTAGATCTATAACTAACCCTGATTATGTGTCTGTGTGTACGCATGAACTAACCCTGATTGTGTGTCTGTGTGTACGCATGAACGCTAGGCCTATAATATGCGTGAATGTGAATGGAGGATGTTATCAGTATTTCATTTTAGTCATTTGTGTTTGCATTAGACTATACTGTTTTAGAGCTTGAGTGAAATTGGAAATTAAGTGTAAGCTTATTTAGGTGGAGGAAAAAAGTTTGGGTAAGGGAGACGGGGCGGAGTGTAGAATTGCATACAAAAGGCACTAAGCTTAATGTAACTCTGTGATATTTGAACTTCCGGATTCAATGATGAATCACACTTCACTTATTTTTTTTTAGTTCACTTTTCGAAAATAAATGTTTACCCCTGCCCCTTTCCTCCTTTTCCCGGTCCACTTTACACCATAAATAATATCTCTTTCTCTTTCTCCTTTCTCTTTCTTTCTCGCACTCTTTTTCTCCCTCCGTCTCTCGCTTTTTTTTTCTTGCTTATTCTCTTGCTACCACTCGGTCTTTCTTTTTCTTATGTTATTTCTCTGCATGTCTTATTTGTTATAGAGGTTGTCGGTAACCTCCTCCCTGCACACATTGACCATAAAGAGCACTCTATATTGGCTCTACATTGGCTCTATATTGGCTCTACATTGGCTCTATATTAACTCAACATTCCCCCCCCCAAATGTGGCTAATATTAAAATATTTGAAGTTTGTGGGGTCAATATAGTGTACTGTTGGGAGGGGGGGGGGCGAGAAGCTACTTAAAGCAATCTGCGCTTCATCCAATTGCCTGCAATATAAAATAATATTTGGTCGTTGTGTGGACTCTTTCAATTGTTTGACTTCGCAGAGGCAATGACATGAACAAGTGACAACAACAATGAACAATAGTGAACAACAAAGCGCATTGTTCCTTGGTAGATAAAAAGCGCTGTTGTTTATTATAAGAAATTTTACTATAGATAATGGATGATACAAATGAATTATGTGGTGGTTTTGGCTAGGTACAAGCTACCTGCTTCTTATACAAAGACTGACTGTATTGCAAAATCTTCATTGTTATTTCATTGTTTACACAGTTGACATCCATACTGAATGATATTATAATTATAGTAAAACATCAAACTTGTGCAGTCTTTGTTTAGCTGTGGATACTGTATGTAGTTGTGAAAAAGAATAGAGATTGAATAATTGTATAGTAGGCTATGGGCTCATGATTTACGGTTCGGTTGTGTTTGCGGGTGTAATATGGTATGTTGTCCGTTTTCTGGATTCTTTGTCCCTTGACAACTTCACTGGGACTTCGCCCTACAAGTCTAGAACTGGCTCATTTTATCTTGTTTAAACTTTGTACTTGAGTATGTTGTGTGTTTACAAACCAGGAATCATTTAAGGTTAATTTTTTTATTTACAACTACAACACAGTCACAATGTTTTGGTGTGTGTGTGTGGGGGGGGGGGGGGGGGTAGAAGGGTGACCAGATCTCTCTTGTGTAGACTAAAAAAATTATATTAGAATGTATACAGTAAATTATATTAGAATGTATACAGTAAATTGTTCAAGTAATTACCAATAACCAATAATACCGAGAGAAGAAGAAGAAAATACGTCAAGGACTGAATACAGCGACTTCGTCTACAGTTTTTATCTTTCTTGTTTTATCTCTTGCCTCCCTTGAGTAAGGCCGTTATTAACAAACTGTAATAACCCCTTTTTTGATCCCTGCCTTTGGATTCTTGTTGTATTTACGTGGATTTCAGAGTTGGTAGAAAGGTCACATTCAGACGAGTCTACTCTCAGTCTACTCAATTTTGTCAAAGGCTTCTAGAATAGATTTAATGCAAAATAAATTCCCTTTGCAGACCTCCCCCCCCCCCTTTAATATGGACACATTCTTGGATTGCATGGAGCGTTTAAAGCCTTTCGTTGGCTTACAAGTGCTGAAAGCAACACAATTATAATATCAATATGTTTTCAAAGGCATATCAATCTCAGCTATGTCCAAATATTCGCATTCGAAAATTGACATGCGAATTTGGAGACAGAAATGTTGGCTTTTGATCAAAGCTGATTTTTTTTATTGAGATCGATATGGATCTATTGCTATATACCATGAGTTCTTTGCAGAATGCTTTTTATTTGTAGGCCTACAGATGATTGGTTGCTAATGTACATTTCAGATAAAATCTATATTAATATAAAACAGAAAAGAAACTAACAAATAACAAAGCGTACAATGAAAGGTATAGAGGGGAAAAAACAACACTTTAAGGGGAAGTACTAGAAATGCTATATGCCTGTGCCACTTGGTGTTACATAGCCAAAGTGCGTACTGGCAGATTGTATCTTTTCTATACATATAATATGCAAGATATCTTAAAATAACTGATATATGTTCAATGTTAAACAGTCCTACGCTACACATATAGGCTACACAACGTCTTTCAACAACACATGGAAAAACCATAGATCTAGTACCTGTTAAATTTTACTGGCACGCCATCTTTAAATAATTGTGTTTTTTTCTTGTGTGTAAAGAACACGCACACAATGTTGGTTTTTGTAAGAATGTCCCTCGCACCGAGTGTTGATCACTCGGCATTGTGACTTCAATATAAGCACGTCCCATTGCACATTGAGGAATAAGTCACTGTGTTAAACAACGAAAACATTGCATTGAAGACATTGCATTGAAGACATTGCATTGAAAACATTGCATTGAAAGCATTGCATTGAAAAACATTGCATTGGAATAGACCTAGTAAATATAGTGTTGTTGTTTTTTAAACTCAACTTCTTTTCACAATTCCAGCTTCCACGCGTCTCTATCCCATTTCTTTCTTTACAACCCCCCCCCCCGGTCCCCTCATTAATTAGTCTCTTTTACTCAGTCTATCACTTATCACACACACACGTAGTCATGTTATTGTGGGCTCTTGTTCAGTTGGTGGGCCTCTTCCATTGTAACTTTCAAAGAACAAATTTACCCCACTCACCGTTTTTCGAGTCCTGAAAGTAATCAAGGACGGTGCAGTGCTACGCTGTCCAAGAGTTAGAAACGCTACGTCCGCCCCTCGGTGAGATTGCTCACCTGTGCCTGATGCAGGCAAGGTATGAATGAGACTCTGTCCAATGATCACTATACACCACATCCGTCCACTTGTGCTTTGCACAAATCTATAGTAAAGCCACTTCATACCACACACCTACAGTGAGTCGTGCCTACAACTACAAGCAAGGCAGGAATCAATATTATTATTGCCATTCTAGTTTTTGATCTTTACAATTCATTTTATATCATTTTTTTTACTGGGTCTTTTTTTGTTTTGTTTTAGATGAAGGAAAGAGCTTCAAGGCGTTGCAGAAAAACTGTCATGCCTCCTACATTACGGTACAGATCTAACAGCAGCAGCAACAGCAGAGTCAAGAAACGCCCCGGCGCCCGCATGCGTATGAGAGCTTGGCTGGAAGACCTCCTCGACCGAGAAGTGTGTCGGGGACTGTCTTGGGTGGACAAGGCCCAGAACATCTTCTGCATCGTCTGGAGACACGCCTCGAGCCACGGCTTTGAGGAATCCGAGCACGGGGACGTCTTTTACCGCTGGGCAAAGCACACTGGTTGGTTGAAGTTAATGTAAATGTATACTTGTGGGCGGGGCTTCCAGCGGTTGGTTGAAGTTAATGTAAATGTATACTTGTGGGCGGGTCTTCCAGAGGTTGGTTGAAGTTAATGGAACTGTATACTTGTGGGCGGGGCTTCCAGAGGTTGGTTGAAGTTAATGGAAATGTATACTTGTGGGCGGGGCTTCCAGAGGCTGGTTGAAGTTAATGTAAATGTATACTTGTGGGCGGGGCTTCCAGAGGTTGGTTGAAGTTAATGGAAATGTATACTTGTGGGCGGGGCTTCCAGAGGTTGGTTGAAGTTAATGGGAATGTATACTTGTGGGCGGGGCTTCCAAAGGTTGGTTGAAGTTATTGGAAATGTATACTTGTGGGCGGGGCTTCCAGAGGTTGGTTGAAGTTAATGTAAATGTATACTTGTGGGTGGGCTTCCAGAGGGAAGAGGAGCCAACCCTTTCTCTCTGTCTCTTTGTGGACATTTTTTTAAAATAAATATGTGTTGATGGGTGGTGGTTGCTGTGGTCAGCCTGTGATTTTGAATTCTGCCATCAACAAACAAAAACCAGCAGGTTTCAATGTTGTTTCTGGACACCTGTACTTCCAATAAAATAAACTTGTGCAGCACATCAGTAAACACAGGGCTTCCTCCACATCACTAACACTTTATCTTGTCAACTGTGTCGCCATGCTAGTTAATATTTTCCGTATGGGGCACCATACTACATATATAACAATATTTTGAATTCTGAAAATTCGTGGTGACTATTTTTCCTATAGGCTTACTAAAACCTTTTAAGAATTAGACAGTATCTTTAAAATCTAAAATGATTATTAATATTTAAATAACATCAATTTACTCTGCAGAATATACTGACCCAATATGGCGGATCAAATATTTTGCTAAATCCATAATCTTATAATATGTTACAGACGTGCCTTCTATAAAGAAGATTATTGCTGGTAATAGCAACAGAGAAAATGAGAAAGCTAACAAATACTGGAATATCTAACTTCTATTCACTTAGTGATAAAGTATAAGTGATAAGTAAATGTTAGATAAGTGATCTATCTATCTATCACTATATCCATTTATCTATCTATTATATAAATATTTAAATTTTGGGGCTTTATTTATAGAAAGGATTTCCGTAGCCATATTAAAAGCAATAAATGTATCTGTTTTACTTTTATTTCCTTATTCTCTTTAAAAAATATACATTTGACTTCATTTCAGGCAAACACAAACCCAACCAGGGAAGCCATTCAAGTTACAAAAGTAATTTCCGCTGTGCCCTACATAGCCTGAAGGACTGCATAGAACTCACTAAAACAGGGGATAAAAAGGGAGAGAAAGCTAAAAGGACGTTCCAGTTCATTGATCCATCACATCCTCAATACAGTAAGTTCATTGATCCATCATATCCTCAATACAGTAAGTTCATTGGTCCATCACATCCTCAATACAGTAAGTTCATTGGTCCATCACATCCTCAATACAGTAAGTTCATTGGTCCATCACATCATCAATACAGTAAGTTCATTGGTCCATCACATCCTCAATACAGTAAGTTCATTGATCCATCACATCCTCAATACAGTAAGTTCATTGATCCATCACATCCTCAATACAGTAAGTTCATTGGTCCATCACATCCTCAATACAGTAAGTTCATTGGTCCATCACATCCTCAATACAGTAAGTTCATTGGTCCATCACCTCAATATATATGAAGTAAAACGAAATATTCATGGTGTAAAGATTAAAATATTGAAATAAAGAAACCTTACTTTAGGCTACAAGTAGTTTATGTTATTCAGTATTGATGTATCATACATCATGTTAGTTAATTCAACTTTCTTTTTGTCTTTTGTATTTCAGAAAAGAAAAAGGGAGAAAAGAAAGTCAAGGTCAGACATTAACACATTTTTGTTCTAAAATTTAAAGTCTTTTATCAAATTCTATATTATCTGAGTAAATGTTATTTAATTATATCTAATGTAAATTTATACAATTTATCTTGAACATTTTTTGTCTTTAAAGATACTAGTATTTATGCCCAACAAAATGATGGAGAAACAAATGAGTACAATTTGTTTTGTTAAAAAAAAATCAAAAAGGAAAAAGACAAAACTAGATGTCTACACACAATAAAAAAAAGTAAATAAAATTTCACAGCAAAGAAAAAACCTGGTCCAGAAAACACATAATCTAAATGCATTTTTTTAAAGGGTTATAGCTCTGAATATTTTTAATGGTGCTCCAGTTTATAACCTTAACATATTCAGTAATACTTTTGTTTAAAAAATAAATGAACGAATTCAGCAATATAGTTGATATACCGGTAATGAAATTTTATTTTGGAGGCTGTTTTCAATTTATGTATTTAACTTTTGTCCCAATGTGTTAAACGACCTAGGAGTCTATAGAGGACAAACATATATATAAACAAACATATAAACTCACAGCTCACTGTAATTATAAGCATTGATTTTTTCAATATTCCTCTGAAATCTAGTTCTATCAATTATTAAAGTCATAAGTTATCTATGTATCAATTTTCAGGTCGTATGTGATGATCTCAATGAAGCAAAGTATCCAGATTTTCTGGCAGAAGTTACATCCTCGTCATCTTCTTCTTCTCTGCCTTCACCGTCTTTCGGAGTGCTCCAGCAACCAACCAGCGTTCAAGCTCTATTCTCCGGGAAAGACATACAGCTCCCTTGTACTACCTCTGACCGTGTGACAGCTTGTGACTCATCGACTGGCCCGACAGCCAGTGCCAGTTTGCACAACAGAAAAACTCATTTCAAGGCAGAAACATCCGTACCTAATCTCGGTATGTTGCTAGATAACAACACGTCTAGACAACAGCCAATGATCATGCAAACAGAGACCAATTCTGAAGGGATTACAACTATAATTTTGCAAAAGGTCAGCGGCGGAGGAGTTTCACACGGTTTACAGCAAAATCTGACATGTCATCTACCTCTGGAGCATAAACCTGTGGATCAGCCATCAAGCCATTCTGAGGCTAATACGTCATGTAGGTCACAAAAATATACATATTATTGAAATATTGAAACACTTGGTTGAAAGCTATGTTTATCTAGCACAGTGCTACAAAAAGATTTGAATGGTCATACCAAATGTTTTTTGAGGTCAAATTCTAGTTAAAAAAATGTTTACCTGAAGTGTGACCCTGGGTCTAATAAGATGGAATAGGAGTCAGTTAGGGAAAGTAGTTGCTGCCACACAATCTCCTTGTACAAATTGATATAGAAATTATTAAGTTTGCTTCATTACATATATGGATTAAACTTATCTAAAAGTTGTACCTCTTCATAGTTTGTGATCAGTTGTTGAAAAAAACCCAGCTGAAGTTGAGGGTCAAGTCCCTGCAATTTGCAGAGTTATAGAAAAGTATAAAAAAATATACTTGGCATTTAGTATTGCTACACAAGTTTTAAATCTTCTTGGTCTTCAGTTTAAAATTAATAACACTGGAAGCACAAATGCATTAACATAAAGAAAAGATAGATACCACTAATTCCAATATTATTTGTATACGTTTAGATCAGAAATGTTTAAAAGATTTAAATTCAATATATTTAATATATTTTTGCTAAAGTTCAAAGGTTATTTTTGTTAATTTATTTTACTACAGATAAGCTTCACAGCAGCCATTTGCATTCAAGGCTTAACTGTGGTGGCAGTGTTGTCATAAAAACTGAGAATGAAGTTTTGCCACTATCAATTCCCATTCCATACACTGTAAGTGTAAGTCACTGATTCATGTAGTATGTAGTTGTGCATAAAATGTGTAATAAATTAATTATTTCTTTCAATTTTAATGGATTACTATTGTTTTGTTTTTTATCTAAACAATGATTCATACGGATTGGGAAACTTTGGGAAAACTGATGATTTTTTTCTAGTTTGAGAAAATTTACCAAAGTTTGGGAAAGTTTGTACATTTGATAAACAGAAAAAATATTCATAACGTCTATCAAGTTTTGCTTTTTAAGGAAATTATCCAAGAGCTGTTTCAATAAGTTCTCTCTATATATATAAATAAAAAAAAATAATAATAATTAAATTCCGACTAAGTCTTATCATATTTATATCACTATAGGTTTACAATAATAATATTAAAACATATTATGCTATATATAGGTTGGTGAGTTTTGTGTAAAGTTTGGGAAAGGTTTGGAGAAAGTTTGGCCGTTACAAAATAATTTCAGAGTAAGACCCCAGGCAATTACAAAATGATTTCAGAGTAAGACCCCTGTAAACTTGTTGGTAATTTTAAACCAAGATTGTGTCAACTATAAGTGGCACCAGAATTATTTTGAAAAAGAAAGATTAGCTTTTACAAATATAATGATATTTGTGCTCAAAAGCTATTAAATTTGTTTCTATTGAAGACTTAGAATCGCCATTTAAAAACCTGCCCTCTATCTGTAGTTTGTAAATTATTTTTTAAAAAACATTTATGTGTGGCTGAATGAACAATAAAAGTAAAAGTTTTGTTTTAAAAAAACTGATCCGAACAATTTCTGTTCTTGATAATGTTGTTCTAACTTATGAACAAATTCTATTTCTGCCCTTGTTAGTGTGTAAACTCTATGTGTGTAATTTTTTATTTTTTTTACAGTGTCAGAGTAAAGTAAATACTGGTACATTTTTAGATCTGGACATCGGATCAAATATGGAAATCATCGAATCACAATTTGGTAATTAAAATCACGTATATTTTTTATTCCTGTATGTTTGAACACAGCAGTTCTCACCCTGTATGGTGGGGACAAAACACTCTGAGAGTAGCTAGAGCAAAGCTGGATTTATTGGTGAAGGATTTATATGAAAGAATTACTCAAATAATGAGCATAAATAAAAAAAAATTTATCAAGTACAGATGTTAGAAATGTAGGCTAAAACTAATAGAATATTTGTGTTTTTTTTAATGTTGAACTTGTAAAAATAAGGGTTTGAATAAGGCAAAAAAAACTTCTGAGGAATTATAAACAAAGAGTTTGAGTGAATTCTTAGAATTTTGGCTACTACTTTTTCCTGGTGTTTTTTTTGACATAATTGACATGTTTTTCTGCTTAGAATTAGTTTCTATCAATGTTTATTAAACTATCAAACAATTTATTATTTCATAAGTGTATTACTTTTTATAAAATATCTTTTATATTTAATGTGTTTCAAATTTTTTTTCTTAAACAGATGATGATCATGACTTTTTAAAAGATGAGGTAAACCTTTGTTCTTAATTCGCTATTTTAAGGTGTTGTTTCATACTTAGATTTCAATTACCGTAAGCTATGTATCAAATCAGTCGAATTGTAAATACTTTACTTAGTAAAAATCTTGCCAATTGCCAATTGACTATTTGCCAAAAGTTAGATGCTCTTAGTAAAGTACCCTTCGGAGCAAATCGATCATAGGTTTGGTGAAGCAGCGTTCACCAGTTTCTGTGGCCTCGGCATACAAAAGGATGTGTGGCCAGCACAATGCCATTCAATATTTATTTTAAATAACTTTCATAAATGTTTTCAGTAAATAATATTTTTTTTTATTATTAGATCTATAGTATTCTATTCTTTGTAGTTTATGCAATTTATACCAGTTGCTTATGCGGGCCTATTTCATTTTCCCCCCTGGGAACGCTGGGGAATTTAGCTTGTACATTTATAAATATGTATTTCTATTAGACTTACAAATGATCTTTCTTCATTTTCAGACTAGTAACGACCAATACAACTACCAAGGTGAGTTTTCTAAATTTATAGAATGACAATTAAGTTTAGAGAAATAATTTTGGTGGCAGAGAGGCAGCACATTGCTGGAGTTCCAAGGCTCTAGGTTTAAATCCTGGTGAAGGCTTACATTTGTTCCCGGGACTGGAGGGTGTCCCTGAGTCTTCCCAGCTCTGATGAGTACCTGACTTGAGTTGCGGTAAAGTAAGGCAGCTGGGCGTTGTGCTGGCCACGCAATCCCTTAGTAGGCTGTGGCCACAGCAGCTAATGAAATCTGCTAAAGGGTTTTTTACTTTATTTCAATGATAGTTGTATTTGTTGCTGTCAAGACTTTCAAACCTTGTAATGATTTATTGAATTCTATCTTGTATTTAGATCCTTCACCAAGTGCAGCAATATATGGTGCACAGCTATTGTTGAGTGAATCTGAGGAAAATGTGAAAACAGAGCTAATGTACCCTGATAGTACAGATGTGAGTAGGAATTCAGCTTACTCTGGGCTTAGGGAAACCTAAACCAATATTTCTTATCAGAAAATTGCAAAATAAAAGCATACACATTTTTACAAAGCTAGTTAATTGAATTTGAGCAGTTTAGGCACATTATTGGAACCATAACTAATTTTGGTTAAGAAATTGTTTAGAATAAAGTAATAAAGTGAATTCAATAAATAATTTTCTATTAAAATTTTGTATTTCAGATTTATATTTATTCAGGCAACTTGCAGTAATTTCATTCATAAAAGGAATAAACTTGGACGGTTTTAATAGAGAATCATTATAAAAAAAAAAGAGAATTTAGCTTTCAGCTTGATGACTCACATTGCCTTTATTCCATTTACCTCAGAAGAAACAGACTGAATGCAGTGTGTACGACTTTCTAAAAATTAGAACAGGATTGACATTGAAACAATCTGTGATTCTCTCAACTATTAATCATCAATAGTATGGTGACTTAAATTTTTTGAAAGGTTTTATAGTGAAAAAATGACTTCCGTGTACTTCATGTTAAAGTAATAATTTTAATTTTAACCGTATCTTGTAGTTTGTTACATTAAATTAACGAATGATATGGATTGACTTATAAATTGTTGATTTTTTCGTGTGGATGTTTAGTTAAAGGTAAAACATACGTCTGATTTTCATGTATATTATCATTGTGTAAACTTAACAGTACATTGTGTTTTTTTTTATTTTCCTTTTGTCTTTTGAATACAATGAAGTCATTGATAAATTAATTATTTAACTATGATAGACATCAAGTGTTGAACATTTTGGTAGTTTATCCAATAGTTAAAGACATGTTGTCAGCTGGTTACTATTGTTGATCACATGGCACGTACACTGTTGATCTTGTTTCTGTTTTTTTCATGCTTTGTTGGAGTAGAGTGGTTGGTCTACTCATAAGGTAACATAACGGCAGCTGGGCATTGCGCTGGCTACACAATCCTCTGGTTGGCTGTGGCCAGGGATACTAGTGAACGCTGCTTTATTAGCCCCATTGACCAACATATACAGACTGAAATAAAAACTCTACTCCCCATGTATATATTCTATTAGAATGTTCTAGAAATGTATATTGATGAAAGATTTTAAAGCAAACTCCGAATAAATTCTCAAACTTAAAATTAATTACTTTTGAGAATTAATTGATTAACTCTTTCTCTACAGAACCGTTGTTTACATTTTAATGGATCTATTTGTAATATTTGGTGAAATAAATCAAGTAATAAAACACTTTCTAGTATTTAGTAGTATTACGCTTTTTTTTCAAAAAATAAAATCAAGAATTTTAAAGCTATATATTTCTGAGGACTCTAAATGCCCAGAGCAAAACAAAATGTTTTATTTGAGATACAGCGTGAAGCTCCTAGTAGGGAAAGAGAGAAGAGTTTTATTCTCAATTGTAATGTATTTTAATTATTTTAGTTTAGGTTTTTTAAAACTCTAAATCCTAAGCTTTGATCAATTATTTTGGTTTCAAATAGTTAAAATATTTAGACCCTTGTTTGTTTCTTTTTCAATGTTGAAATAAGTTTCATTAAAACTAGTTTTTTAAAGTTTTGTAATAAAAATAATTAATCTTTCATTTTACAAAGTTTTGTAATGAAAATAATTAATCTTTCATTTTACATAAAAACTTCCATGCTTTAAAAAAAAAAAAGTGTAAGCTTTTTTATTATATTTTAATCTGTGCAGGTTGCACTTCTTTTTTCAGATCCAAAACATGTGATGATGATACATACTGTATATTTTTTCAATATGTATATAATGTTGTATGTTTTATTTCTTCAGTTTCCATGATAATTTGACCTTCTTTCACACATACTGCGTTTGACTCGGTGGCAACAATGACTGGAAAATTGTTCTTTTGTTGCTATCTGTTTTATCCGTAGTTACTTTCTTTGGTTTATGTTTATATATTATGTAATTAAAAACATGTAACATTCAATGTAATTTATAAACAATAAATAAAAGTACATAAACTCAACTGACATTGCAATTACTTTGATTTTATTTTTTATTATTTGTATGTACAAATGAGTAAAAAGTTTTTTTTGGTTTATTTTTACTTCAGTCTGACACTTCTGACAACTCCTGCCCTTATTCCGGATGCTTCCCCTTGATATTTGTTGATCTCAGGGCGATAGTCTCTATACTGTTAGGGCAAAGAATAAAAAATCAATAAATACATTAGGCATTAAACTCTCAGGGAGATAGTCTGATAAGTCTCTATACTGTTAGGGCAAAGAGTAAAGTAGTAATAATACATAAGATATTAAATACTAATTTTAATGTAGAAATACAACACAATAACAAACTGCTGTAATGCTCAGATAAACATAAGGACAAAAACACTTTCCTTATCCCTTATGCGAGAAAAAAATGCATACAAGTACTATTTCTTCCCAAGTGGCATCCGAGCCTGAAAAGGGTTGCCCAAACAAACCAGGAAAACCAGTAACTTAACATCAATTAAAACACTATTAAAATGCAAGACTAGACCCAGACCAAGGATAAGCGTAGGATGCAATAATCTTCTGATCACAATTAAACACGCTGACAATATAGACATTTTTAAAACAAAATTAAAAACACACTTTTTACAAATTTATTTTCATAACATATGGTAAATGTAAAGCGCATTCAAAGACTTTGTTATAAATAGCGCTATATAAATATGTAAATTGTTAGTAGAAGGAGCATCTGTAATATGTAAGATAAAAAAAGAGCATAAAAACAATAATATAAACTTAGGCTGGCACAATAGGATAAATAAAGCATGCAAATATTTTATTATATTTTTTTATGCAAGAGCCCAAAAACAATTAACTACAGACTTTGGCTGTGGAGATCAGGTAGCAGATTATGAAGGTTTAGGTGTTCATATCCTGTTAAAATGCTGGGCGTTTTTTTGAGTGGGTATTGAATGTAAGGGAGGGCATCCCTGGGTAATATTAGCTTTGATGCGTTACTCAACCAGCATTTTAGGAAAGTAGAAAGGTGGCTAATGCTAGCCATCTCCATGAGGGCCTATTGCGATGACCTATGACCCTATAAAACATTGATCAAAGAGATCCCAAATGGAAATAACTTCATAACATTTACAGCCTAGAAAAACATTTTCAAGTCATTTGGGTTTACAAGAAAGATAAAGCCAAGATCTGCAGCTGACTGATTCTGGCATTCAAAGTAGGACCAGCAAAAGACTTTTAGGTACCACCAATGTGAACACAGGGTCACCCACTTTTTCAACTTATGGCTTACAAGGATTTATGGGCTGGCAGTTTTGCGCTATGCTGTAGGACCAAAAACCCAACCCACATTTTATTTTAATAAATAATTAATTAATAATTTTAATACATTTTTTTAATAAAAATATTTGCTGATTATATTTTTTGATGTCTTTGTTAGTTAAATGTAAGGAACCCATAGCGTTAATGTGCTGACTGTGGTAGCCAAGAAGCTAATGAAATACTACTGACAAGAAATAAAAACAGCTTGTATTTCAGAGAGATGATCTAGGAAAGAATGAAAGAAAATGTATATACGGTAGCTAAATATATTTCACAATTACCTTTCCTTTCCTACGAATCTTTGCCTTCCTGAATTTTTCTCTGTTCTTGACACGGGGGTTGTTAGGGGCAGTTTTCTTCTTTGGCTTGTTTTTCTCAATCTACAACAGAAGTATTTTAAAGGGGAGTTTACATGTGGCAGGGGCAAATATCAGTGCAGGAATGAAATTATGGTATGCTCCACGACTACTCTACCAGCAAGACTACACTATATTATTGGAAGAATAATCTATAGCATGCCTAAACTATAGTATAGCCTGCCTAAACTATACTATAGCATGCCTAAACTTTACTATAGCATGCCTAAACTATACTATATAACACTATAGCAAGCAAGCTCTGTTGTAACGTACTTCCAGTAGCAGCCCCAATTAAATTTGCACAACCTCCTGGTTAATATTTTGCTGTATGAATCAAACAATATTTCCCCACTAAACAATGCCATTTTTTAAAAATTGACTTATCCTTTATTAAACGAACATTCTGCCCCCAAATGGTGGCGATAAGTTACATCCTTATCTTTGTGTTCAAATTAGATACCATTGTAGCTTTGTATGAAGGCCTACAGTAGCAAATTCATTTGGAGAAAAAATATTGCAGTGAGTGTCAGTTGTCACTAACAGTGTAACACACTGTGACGCCAATATTTACCATACATTCTAACGTTAACATACCTACTGTCATGATTAAGGAGCGTAAGTCTGAAATATAGGCCTTGTGGGGGCAATGGTTTTTATTTTTAACAAAGGACACAAAAGATTGTGTTTAAAAAGTCTAGACGTGCAATTCTGACATTCTGGGCCAGCATTTCACAACCAGTACACCCCCACCCCATCTTCTGAACTAAATAAAAATAGAATTTCATTTCGTCTTTTGTTAAACTTTCTTGAAAGAGAAATTACAAGAATTTATTTTTTTTTAAGCATCATTCAAACACTAAACATTTGCCATTATAACTATTGAAAAGAATGCATGCCAGGATGAATGACCCAGAAAATCTGGCATGGGAAGATCTCCCAATTATTTACATTGTCAGTCTGAGCAAAGAGGAAAAAAACTTACTTCATATGTAATTGGTCGGTTTTCAGGCTGATTAGCTGCACTGCCGTCTTCATCATCATCATCTTCATCATCTACATCTTCTTCACTGTCCTGGACCTCCAGCCTGCTCACACATTCAGAGGACATGAGGAGAAAATTCACAACCATCATTTAAACATGAATGATTTAACCCTTAAACTACCAGCATGTTTTTAATAAAAAAATATTTAATGACTTGGCATATTATTTCTTTACATTTTATGATGTCTATGGTAGTTAAATGTACAGAAGTGACATCCCAAAAGGGATGAAACACTTTCCAACACAACCAGTCTGGAGAGTGTCACTGAGTCGTCCACCCAGCTCTGATGGATACTTGACATGTGTCACTGAGTCGTCCACCCAGCTCTGATGGATACTTGACATGTGTCACTGAGTCGTCCACCCAGCTCTGATGGATACTTGACATGTGTCACTGAGTCGTCCACCCAGCTCTGATGGATACTTGACATGTGTCACTGAGTCGTCCACCCAGCTCTGATGGATACTTGACATGTGTCACTGAGTCGTCCACCCAGCTCTGATGGATACTTGACATGTGTCACTGAGTCGTCCACCCAGCTCTGATGGATACTTGACATGTGTCACTGAGTCGTCCACCCAGCTCTGATGGATACTTGACATGTGTCACTGAGTCGTCCACCCAGCTCTGATGGATACTTGACATGTGTCACTGAGTCGTCCACCCAGCTCTGATGGATACTTGACATGTGTCACTGAGTCGCCCACCCAGCTCTGATGGATACTTGACATGTGTCACTGAGTCGTCCACCCAGCTCTGATGGATACTTGACATGTGTCACTGAGTCGTCCACCCAGCTCTGATGGATACTTGACATCAGTTGGGGATAAGTAAGCCAGATGGATATTGTGCTGGCCACACATCCCTTTGTATGCCATGGCCACAGGAAATTTTTAACGCTGCCCTATGGATCAAAAGGGTCTGAAAGTGATAACGTGTATATGATTGAATATACCTCTGACGTTTTCTGGAGTCTTTCTGTGTGTCGTCACCAGCGTCAGATTCTGCACCACTATCTTCACTCATCACCATCTGTTCCTCTGTCAAAGCCTCATACATTTTAGCAAGCTAAGAGAAAAGTAAATAATTTTCAGCACTGATTAATGTACTGTCAAAGCCTCATACATTTTATCAAGCTCAGAGAAAAGTAAATAACTTTCAGCACTGGTTAATGTACTGTTAAAGCCTCATACATTTTAGCAAGCTAAGAGAAAAGTAAATAATTTTCAGCACTGGTTAATGTACGTACATATTCCATAATCATTGTCAACTCACTACAAGAAAAGATTAACTACATTATAGATGAAAGTATTCAAAATACTCAAACATATTTGGTTCAGTGAATGTAATTAAATGTGTTTTTTTTTAAAGACAGTAAGATTCTCTGGGCTATAGTAAAAATAGAAATATTTAAACACATAGAAATAAAAAGGGGGCTAAAATTGACTGCATAATATTTCCTGCATGTACAAGATTTACAATTTTATAAACAGTATAGTTTAGTTACATTTGATTGAAGTAGAAATCCTTCAAGTGTTATGAAATCACAACTATAAAAAACTAACTAAAAAACAATGAACAACCTACTTTTTTCAACTGTACTATTCTTTTAATAACAGGGTGCCCTCGACATTCTTCTTCAGATTCAATCAAATGTAGATAGAAAGCAATGTTGGCAGCCAGCCTGGAACAAATTGAACAAATCTAGTTTAATGCTTCATTGTGGCTCATTTTAAGCTAATTATTCAAATTAAACAAATACTCTATTTAAACAAAAAGACATTTTCTAATGGGGAAAATCTAATAAAAATGTGGAAGTAATATTTGAAAGCTTTGTATTTTTACCTAATATGCCAGAACTATTGACACTAGACATATTTGACTCAGAAAATCAAAAGATATAAAGTGAAACTAAATTATAAAGATATAAAGTGAACCTAAGTTATAAAGATAAAGTGAACCTAAGTTATAAAGATATAAAGTGAACCTAAGTTATAAAGATATAAAGTGAAACTAAGTTATAAAGATATAAAGTGAAACTAAGTTATAAAGATATAAAGTGAACCTAAGTTATAAAGATATAAAGTGAACCTAAGTTATAAAGATATAAAGTGAACCAAAGTTATAAAGATATAAAGTGAACCTAAGTTATAAAGATATAAAGTGAACCTAAGTTATAAAGATATAAAGTGAAACTAAATTATAAAGATATAAAGTGAGCCTAAGTTATAAAGATATAAAGTGAACCAAAGTTATAAAGTTATAAAGTGAACCAAAGTTATAAAGATATAAAGTGAACCTAAGTTATAAAGTGAACCAAAGTTATAAAGATATAAAGTGAACCAAAGTTATAAAGATATAAAGTGAACCTAAGTTATAAAGATATAAAGCGAACCAAAGTTATAAAGACATAAAGTGAACCAAAGTTATAAAGATATAAAGTGAACCTAAGTTATTAAGATATAAAGTGAACCTAAGTTATAAAGATATAAAGTGAACAAGATATAAAATGAAACTAGATAACAGATATAAAGTGAACCTAAGTTATAAAGATACCAACTTACAGCCTAAAGCAAGTTTCTCTGCTCTCATACTTCCAACCCTTCTTGTCTTTCAATTTTTCCAATTCCTCAATCTGTCAAATGTTAAAAATACTTTTTGTTTCCAAACTTTTCTATCTTTAGAATCTTTTTGTTATGTTGTTTGTTTTTTCCAACAGGAGACACGAAACAAGACTAATGATTTATGCTCATCTAGCATTTTGTATGTTGTTTTTTTTAAGTTATCCTGACTTTCTGACTAGAATAATGTAAAAATAATGGTAAAATTGTAACTTGTGCTGTCTTTGTCCATCAAAAGCTTTTAGTTGACATGATTCTATCATAGCATAATTGTTGGAGAGACAATTAAAAAAAACTAATTAATATGTCTTAACAGATGATTGAGACAACTTTGTGCACAAAATTGATTAAAGCCTTCAACTCAATAATAATGTTGAAAGACAAAATTGTAACTTCAAAGCTGAAATGATTGTTATGAAAGTAATTAATTAATTAAATACAATATTCCTTACACATTTATTCAGTTCCTCTTTCAATGGCTCAGCCTCTGGATGAACTTTTTTCTTAAACTGAAAAGGAAATACAGAAAACATCAGTACAGCCTAGCTAATAGACAATACATAGTTCATACATTTACATCATAAATATGCCTAGGTACTTTGAGGTACAAGACAACACATTTTTAAATTGATTGTACTGACCTCTTCTTTTTCCTGGGCAGTCAAATCTCTCTTGATTGTCAAGTCACTAGGTTCTTGTACACTTTTAGTTTTCTTTAAAATTAAAAGATTAAAAAAAATCTTTTTTTTATAAAAAGCGTGAAATAATAATAGAAATAGAATAATAGAAATAATAAACCTGGAATGCTGAACCTCCTGCTTTAAAGCAGACACAGACAGGTGGCGTGCGAAAACCTCTACCCAGGGTAGTGCAATCTGTACCTCTGTCGAACAGCACGACAAAGTGGATATAAGTTTGACATGCTCGGGTTATACACAACCCACTATTAGTCCCTTTTACGACATGCAAGTGGTGGTGTTCTTTCACCTGGTCATTTCCAGGACCCCGATACCCACACGGGGGACAAAATAACTCACCTTCACCAATGACGGTAAAAGAAAATCCTGCATTAATGGTAAAAGAAAATCCTGCAATAACGGTAAAAGAAAATCATGCATTAAGGCAGACAATTGGCAAGTATGAACCAACGGAATAACTCACCTTCACCAGTGACGGTAAAAGAAAATCTTCCTCATCAACATCTTCATCCAATCTCTTCTGTAACTTTTCAATTTCCTTCTCCTCCATGGTCCACTCATCCTCCTCATCACTGGCTGAAAGATTGAATGAAATGTCCAGTGTGACAGAGGCCAGTAATAGAACCAGTTGTTACCTTCAGTATTATCAGTTTATATGTAGATTATATGACTTTTGAATGGTACAAATCATTCCATTGCCTCAAGCCCACAATCCAAAATGAGCAACCATTAAATAAAATTCTTGCTTCAAAAATATAATCATCACAAGGTTGATTTCATGAAATCTTATCTTTTATAAATTCTGATCATTTTCATACACTAAAGAAAAGTATAAATTACAGTGAAATAAACAAATTATAGTCTTTGGATTATCTCCCATACCAGCTTGCTTCGGCTTTCTCTGTACTCCCGATCCATAGAAGACACTCCGTTTGTTGCCCCAAGACTTCTCTGGCCCATCTGTAAAATAAATAAAGTAAATACATGGATAGTAAAATAAAAACATAATGAGAATGGACTTCCCATCCATTAAAAAAAACACAATTACATCTATAGTAATAGTACATATAGTACAGTAGTTATACTTCTCCGACGCATACTTGGAATATCCTTGCAGGACCATGTCACGAACAACGAGGTACTGCGGCAGGCTAGGATGCCAAGCATGCCTACTCTAATCCGCCAACGCCGGCTCAGATGGCTAGGACATGTATGTCGGATGGAGGATGGCCGAATACCCAAAGACATCCTTTACAAGGAACTGGCCAGAGGAAAGAGGACTGCGGGCCGGCCCCACCTCTGATATAAGGATGTCTGCAAGGGAGACATGACAGCCCTTGCCATTGACACAAACAGCTGGGAGGAACTAGCCAAGGACAGGTCCAGCTGGAGACATGCGCTGGCCTCCGGGCTGGAAGCTGGAGAGAGAAACCTGCAATAACTCGCTGATGAGAAGCGCACCAGAAGGAAGGGAAGAAGAGACCAGCCCATGACCAGTTCTGCCTTCCTGTGCCGGACGTGCAACAAAGACTGTCACTCGCATGTGGGTTTGTACAGCCATAGCAGAAGCTGCAAGGCCAGGAGCGCACATTCCCCAAGGGCACAATAAACTCTGTCGTCTCTCGAGACAAATGGAAGCCAACAAACATAACAAACATATACTTCTATAGTACCTCCAGGTAGTGCTCGCTTCTTCTCTAGCTTGGCCTGGAATTTTATCTGTTTCAGGCGCTTTGACCAGTCATCGATCTCTTCGTCACTCTCCTCCCCTTCATCCAACAGCCCAAACAACTCCTCCTGTGATAAAGTTATGGTAGAACAAATGAAAGTTTTAAGGAGTATGAAACCAGCAGCTTTGTCGGGGTCCACCTACAATAGTGGTATATATAACTAATAAATAGGAACCTAAAATCCTATTGATATAACTGATACAGGTTAATTCTTCTTGAAGGCCTCACGTTCATAAACTGGGGGAAGGGTGCAAGGAGTAAGAGGAGAAGGCACCACTTTCTATTCAAATAAGTTAACAGGTTATCGATCTTTCCTTTTAATAAATACTGAATCTCTTCCAATTAATTATTCTAATAACTTCTGAGAATGTTTTGCTTGAATATTCATTTCTTTATATTCTGGCAAATCATAATACAAAATGACCAAATAGAGAAACTCGTGATACAAGCTGATGATTAATAAACTCATCATTAATGGGATCATTTGATTTTTTACATAATGTGCTCATTTCAAAGTGCTTTACAAGCACAAATGTGCTGGCCCTACCTCTTCTTCACTTTCACTGTTTTTCTCAACAAGGTCAACCTGAGTAAAAAAAAAAAAAATATATATATAATCATTTGCACTGCTATTTCAAAAATTAATGATACCAAAAAGATCATAATTTAATACGTAATATTTAGACTTTTTTCAATTCTTTAAGAAACGTTCTTTTATGATAATGGCCATAAGTATTTTTAGATTTACAAATGTATACATTATAAGTAGTAATAAAAGTAAATCCTGTATGACCAATTTGATCCATAGTGCCGGTGGAGCAGCCCTCACCAGTTTCTGTGGCCAGCACAATTCCAGTCGCATTTACTGTTCCCATAAGTAATTTCAGGTACCCATCAGAGCTGGGTAGACTCAGGGACACCCATCAGAGCTGGGTAGACTCAGGGACACCCTCCAGTCCCAGGAACAAATTCTAGCCTTCACCAAGATTCCAACCCAGGACCTTGGGTAGCAATAGCCACAGTGTTCCTATATGTTCTAATGCTATATTAAACAATTTTCTCTGTTAATCTCAGCATTTTTTTCTTTTCTCCTGTTCTCTCAGCAGATATTTTCTTTAATCAAGTCAGGAATGTTTACCACCATTTAACATTGCACGTAACAGCATACTATTTTTTTTTAAATAGAGAAAAAAAACTTTATAATATTATTGGTCTACCTTATTTCTAGATTCTGTGAACTCATTAATTTCATCTGTGAAAATATCTCCAATCTCTTCATCTGAATCATTGCTGAAAAACAAAAACGTTCACATATATATGTATACAAGCTAAATTCCCCGGCGTTCCCTATATATGCTACAGGTAAAATATTTTATAAACTACAATGAACATAAATCATAAAGGCTATAATAATTTAAACAAAAATAGACTCTATTTATTATTTACTGAAAACATTTAGGAAAGGAATTTTAAATAAATATTGTAATCAGGTCAAATAATGGCATTTCTTTTTTTTTAATAAAAAGTTTGGACTATCCCTGGCTGAGAATCACCAATCTCCTGCATGCGTCTAAGATATAATTATTAGATTTTACTTACTGAAAACATTTTAGGAAAGCTTTAAGTTCTTTACAATCGTTTAAATAAAAAGTAATATTAATGGAAAAAATGTTTAAGTAGAAAAAAAAATGTTATCAGTGGGAGTGGGGAATCGAACCCAGGTCGCACGCATGGCAGCCGGATACGCTAACAACTCAGCTAAAGAGGACACATACCTACCAGAAGTGAGATCGCAAAAGTAGCATATGAGACAATTATTTCATGTGTCTTTAAATTTTAAATTAACCAAATGTTGATCAGAATCCACACACAGTCTACTTTATATATATAATATATATAGGCCTATATATATATTGCCTACTTATACAAAGCATTGATGCACACACAAATAACTTGAAATAACCAAATAATGATAAGGCTAAGGTGTTGAAGAAAACATTTTTGTCTAGGCCAGTCTAGGCCTAATTTTTTTTATTTTTAAACTAAACTAAAAAGTCTAAAGTTGTCCAAAATAAATAGTTTGAATAATAAATAGTAAAACCAAGTTCAAGTGTGTGTCTAGTCTAAGTCTCTAAACTCAAGTCATCCGCTGAGAAGCCAGCTGGTCCAGCGGTTAGTTCACCGAACTGTCAACCAAAAACCAACACACAGGTCGATGGTTCTATCCCTGCCACTGACGGATCCCTGTCGCCCTGCAGGAGTTTAGGGCCTAGTGGACGTAATAATCTTCTATCTAGTCTAGAAGGAACGTCTGTAAACTCATAGGCCTAGCTTATATTACTTATGGAAGTTATGTCTTATAAGTTATAAGTAAAAATAAGATATAAGAAAGTATTGAATTAGGCCTAGGCCCGCCCTAATACTTACTAGTAGTATAGTAGTAGTAGTAGTAGTAGTAGGCTAATAAAAGCCTAAAAGGCTAATAATATGATTTGTCAAATTGGTCCTTAACTTGCAACAATGACAATGTAACCTTATAACCTCATAATTATGATATAGAAATATTGTTTAAAATCTCTGGTTTAACAATAGGCCTATTCATGCCTAATCAAATACCTACTCGTTAGATTGATTGTAATTATTTTTAGACGGTTTCCCCTTTTTCCCCTGCTTCTTCATCTTCGTAACTATTTTCGTTTTCAACTCACGCTGTTTATTTCCGTACTGTTTCCGCCAGCATGTAATACACAAAAAAACGTAAAGTTCCGATTAAAAACTCCCCCATTTATTTATTTATTTATTGGTGATTGTGCCATAATTTCCTTTCTTTTTTTTTTACTTAGTAACATGTTGTTTAGCCAGGCCCGTTTGGTTTTAAATAAAAAAAATTCTCAAAATTATTCTTGAAAATTATATTTTCTCAGGGTCAACATTTTTTTTTTAATGTAACGTATAATCAGTAGTTTCCCTAGCGACGTATTACAAAATGGCGACTGAAGAAGATGTGGTAACATTGAGTCAGGATTCAAACCGCACTACTCTCTTAGATGTGATTGAAGAAAGAAATAGACATTTGAATAAGGTAATACATATGGGTATACATCCTAATTTCCTTTAATAATACTAATTATATCAATATTATTGAATATAATTTTATATGCCTACTCACTCAAACTCAAAGAATAGCAGCAATACAATAGTACTATACTGAATACTGTTCAATACACAATGTTTGAATTTAAATTTACAGTGTTTACACATCCTAAGTAATAAGTATCAGTAGCCTAGTCTGCAACGGAGATAACAGTTCTGCAGACTGGCTGATAGAAGGGTATCAGTAGTAGGCCTCTATTGCTATTGAACACACCAGTCTCAGCCCAGTTCATCAGTTCAGTATCAATCAATGAATCTGAGTCTGTGATAATGATATTGGCTGTTACTGTTATAATTATGCTATTTACAATTTTCATTTACCTAACGCCTAGATTAACTCTATTTTAGAGTTTAAACATTTAAAAAATGTAAATTTACATTAGTTTGTTTTGATACATTATTTGTTTCACTCACTTTTATTTAAATTATTATTATGGAACATTTTCATTGACAATTTCACTGTTTCAATCATGATTAGTAGATTAGGCCTAGCACTTTAGCTAGCATATATTATATTATTTTATGTTACCTACACTTGTGTGTTAGTTTAACTTATACCTCTGACATATTATCTAAATTATAATTGTGCTTTAAGTGGGATATTCATATTGACATTTATAATTATTAATTGTTGCCACTGATGGCATATTTCACAATTTAATAGTGTAAGATATCCATTTTTTTAAGATACCAATTTTTATTTAAAATTAACATATATGCTCCCGGGTTAGTCACACTTTTTATACCAAAACTTGACAAAAAATAGGGGTTTGACTTATATATATATACACCTGACACTGTTTTTGGAAAAGTTCAAAAAACATCATTACCTGTCATAAAGATTCCTACATCACCCATATCGTTGATTGTAGTGATGTAGAATTACTAGGATAAGCGTAGGCCTACATTTTACACTTTGAAAACTTTCATAGATGTAAATAAAAAACTATCTTTATATAACTGAAATTGAAATTGACAAATATTTTAGATTTTTCACACTCCCCTCCCCCCCACATTTAAAAAAAACACTTTTGGACCGATTTTGTATTGCCGAAATGTGGCGTAAGTTTTAGGCTGCATTTTTCGTAGGCCTGTTGAATGCAAATTACAGAATGGAAAGAATTGTAAATGTGTAAAAGCCTATCTCGGCCTATAATGTAGGTATAAGTTTGTAGACTATAATAGTAGCTTATGCTGCGTTTCATTTAGGACCTATGGCCTAGATCTATAGGCTATAGCTTACTATTAAGGCAGTGTTTAGCATTCTAAGAAATCACGCCATGTCTAGGCCATGCAATGTTTCCAAAACTACGATCAACCAATCGACACATTTCATTTTCAGGACATTTTGGAAATTATTTTTTTTTCAAATCTATATAGAAATAATTATTGAAATGTCAATAGAGTGTTTCATTTTTCATTAGTGTTGCATGTAAGAGTTGAAAAAAACAACAACAGCTTATTGTCGGCTGTGAAGATAAAAAGCCAGCACTCACTGCTATTTTTTCTCGCTCAGTTGCATTTGAAATTATTACAAACAATGTTAATGGTAATTAGGGCACTTCATGTCTATCCATTCTGTCGGCGCTAGACATGCCGGCCGCGCCACCCAGTCTTGAAAGCCACTTCAAAAGACTTTTTTTGTTTCGACCCACTATAGTGTGACAATAGGGATAGGAGCTTGAGTAGGGACAGGGACTTAGATGAAGAAACAAATGCTTTACAAAAACTTTCTCATAAGACTAATGGCTGTATTGATCGGTTGTTAAAAATAAATGAAGCGCTGCCTTTATTTGATTATGTTTGCATTATGCATGATTGCAACCATTTTTTTTTTAAGTTTCCAAATTAGGGTGAATATTTAGTAACTTTTATGTTTAAAAGGTTTGCATTTTTGAGAACTTAATTACGGGTGACATCACGTTCACGTCATCACTTTTGTATAGTTAAGTACCGAGGACGTCACGTTCACGTCATAACAAAACAAAAAAATGGCTAATCTGTAATACCGAGGACGTCACGTTCACGTCATGGTTTCAAAGCTCTTTATTTCCTTTTTTATTAACGTTATGTGAAAGTTAAAAGGCGAATCAAATAGAGAATGAAAAAATACTAGCTGTTTCTTCTTTGAGTTTTTAACTGCAAGCGCTCGCAACGCTATAAATTACAACGATTTCACGAACGACCGTTGCTACTTTTTTTTGTAAACAATGGACGCGTGCGAGCCCAGTACTTCCACTGGCAAACGTAAACAAACTCGAATATTTGATATTCAACAAGTTCTGGCATTGTTGGAATTTGATGATGACGATCATTTGTCATTGTATTCTGAATCTGGGTCAGAATATATTTACTCTGGCTCAGAGTTAGACACTGATAGTGATACTACTGATACGACAGAACAACCTGTCAAGAAAAAAGCAAAAGCTATGGCTACAGTTACAACGGCTATTGATAACACACTTTCACCTGTCCACTCAAAGGGTAAGCCTACTAAGTTTTTACTGATCATTTTTATGTTGTAGGCCTAATTATATGATTTCATTTTGTATATTTTTATTTATAAGTAAAAAGCAAATATTTTGTTTTATTTCCTTAGGCTAAGCCGGCTAAGGCAAAGGAAGGAAAGGAGAAATGACAACGACCCGTGCCTTGGTTAGGGATGATACACCTTCTCCTGTCCATTCAAAAGGTAATCTTAGTGGTTATTTTATTACATTTCATTATTGTGTGGTAGGCCTAATTATGTAATTTTATGTTGTTGTTTTTTCTTCTTTTCATTCATAAATAAAAAAATAAATATTTTGTTTTATTTCCTTAGGCAAAGGAAAAGGGAAAAAAAGACGTCAAATCATAAATAATGAAATAGATGAGTCACTACTTCTTAGGAAAGGGCGATTGGTTTTCAAACAGTTTATACCTCTGAAGAGAGCTCGATTCGGGATAAAGTTCTTTTGTCTTTGTGATAAAAGTGGCTATTTGTATCGTTTTCGTGTGTACAGTGGTAAGTCAGATCCACTCTACAACATCGACAACTGCATTCCTGAAGAATGCAGAGAACTCTCTATTACTTCAAAAGTAACTCTGGAGCTGCTTGCACCATTGCTCAACAAGGGATATCATTTGTTTATTGACAATGGGTACAATTCAATACCTCTTGTAAGATTTCTAACAGAAAACAACACCCTCTGCAAAGGTACTGCTCGCTCTAATAGAGTACCAAATAATTTAAAATCTCTACCAGCAAAGAAAGGAGAAGCTGTGATTTTGAGATCAGGACAAGTACTTGTCCAAAAGTTTTAGACAAAAAGACAGTTTACATGATTACCAATGCTTTTCAAGCAGAAACTGTAAAGAAATCATGCAGAGGTAAAGGTGAAATTCACCTTCCAGTGGCAATCCAACACTACAATCAAAGCATGGGTGGTGTTGACAAAATGGATCAAATAATTCAGCCTTACAGTGCAGCCAGAAAAACTCGAAGATAGTACATTAAACTAGCTATACATTTTATACAGCTAGCCTGTGTGAATGCTCACTACCTCAGAAAGCTGTCCGGAGGGAAAGAGACCTTTCTGAAATTTACATATCATCGTATTAGACATCTGGTCAAACAGAATAGTGTTCAGCTGTTGGCAACAGATGCAAATCTAAATGCTGGACAACACTTTATCTACCAGATTCCTGCAACTGGAAAAAAGTCGACCCCATATAAAAGATGCAGAGTCTGCTATGAAAATGGCATTTGTCGGAAAACTAAATACCACTGCCCAAAGTGTCCTGAGCAACCCGGCCTTTGTGTTGGATTGTGTTATGAACAATACCACACAAAACTTTGAAAAACTTGTATGGTTATTGTATAAATTGATTTTATTATTGTTTTTCTTGTTAATAGATTAAAAATATTTCCTGAAAAAAATTTTTTTAAATTTTTTAACCTACAAAATTTATTCTTTGTGACCTTATGACCTTGACCTTGGACGTGACCTTGACCTTTGACAGTCATAATTAGCATATTCAGAAACTTTATTCAATGGTGAATTTTTTTCATCATATATGTTTAAGGTTATATTCAAAAATAAAAAAGATATAAGCTTAACTATAAGGTTACCCCCAAAAATGCTTAACCATTGGCGGTACTACAGATTAGAGGAAATTGTAAAAATATGCTGAGTCAGCAAATATTTATATTAAAAACCCTCCCGTAGTTAAGGGGTTAAAAGGCAGTGTAACACCTAAAAGTCAAGATATGACTTATATGGGGATCAATGACTATATAGGCCTATATGAGAACAAAAAATCTTTAAATAGGGATGCGACTTATCCACCGGTGCGACTTATATGCGAGTATATACAGTATATTGAAATTAAATGTAAAGAAACAAATCTGACTGCAAAACCTTACCTAGAGTATAAAAGTGTATAAATGTAGCCAATGAAGGCCTAATTTAAAAAAATCATGTATTTATTGTGGCGCACGATTAAAATATATATATGTAAAAATAAATGGTAGAATATTGGTCTTTACAAATGAAAACACAAATAGAAATATAATTTAGCATAGTAAGTAAGTAAAGTACTAATCAGACCAAATATCATAGGGCCAGTGAAGCAGCTTTCACAAGTTTCTGTGGCCATGGCATACTAGGGAATGTGTGGCCAGCACAATGTCCAGATGCCTTTACTTTACCTCAACTAATGTCAGGCACCCATCAGAGCTGGGTAGACTCAGGGATATCCTCCATTCTCGGGAACAAATCCTAGCCTTTTCCAGAATTAGAACCCAGGACCTTTGGTACGTCAGACGAACGCGCTGCCGCTCAGCCCCCAGGCCCCAATAATTTAACAAACAATAATAAAAACTTAAATTGACCAAGTCAATAAACCATTTGCAATGAAAAAAACAACAACATTAGCATAAACTTCAATCCTGCCCAGCCATGTGTAGTGAACGTGTGTAGATAAAAAATCTAGGTCAATGTGTAGATTACACCTTTGTCATATCTCCAAAATGTTCTTTATAATACATTAAAAGGTACAACCCAAACGCCACTATATATTGGCTCAATATTTCCCCAATGTTAAGCCAAGATTGAAATATTGGCCTAATTTCAGGCCGATATAGCTGCTGTTAAAAAGCTCAGTTATTATAACAATGGCAAATAATTATATTTTCTACAGAAATATCTTATTCATCGCCTTGTGTATGTCTCCAAGATTAGCTCTCCGAGTGCTGATAGAAATGCACTAGGAAGTAAGTGTCAACTTTCACACACAACTTACTTACATACTTTTAACCCTATAATATATGACTCATGGGAAGTAAACTTAAAATCATTGCTTAAGATAATGTATTTATATTATTTACCTACAAGAAGCATTTTTTGGTTGTTGTAATATCTATAATTTCATTATAGCTTATTATGAAACATATGTAAAGAAACTTCAAAGTGATTATCCTGGAAGTGAAGCAATAACAGGCCTTATGCTCATCTATCTGAAACATGTTGTTCATGTTGTGGAGGTAAATTATACAATTGTGTACTGTTTGTTTCACTTGAACAATCAATTTACTTTATGTGGCTCTCCACAGAAGGTCATAGCCTTAACAAGGTAATGGTACTATACTGATTTACTGGAGGAAACCTGAATATCTCTTAATAGTAGATAGCTTAATATTGTTTCTGGGACACAGTCTAGTGACAGCACATACAGGTTGCTATTCAAAAGGTCTTGAGTTCAAATCCAGGTTTGGTGCCAGGAGTCTTATGAGTTGGGAAAAAAGTAAAGGCAGCGGCCTCTCAATCCTCTTGTAAGTTGTATGCTGCTGTCATGGAAACTTGTGAAGGCTGCCTCACTGGCGCCATGAAACTATTTAAACAGTGTGAAAGGTACACAACCAATGGTGTTTGCCTTGGTCAATGTAAAAATTGCCTTGCACTTAGTGTTCTGCCACTGTATGTGTGGAGTATAGAATAAAAATGGTACCCTCCATTACACTGTATGTGTGGAGTATAGAATAAAAATGGTGCCCTCCATTACACTGTATGTGTGAAGTATAGAATAAAAATGGTACCCTCCATTATACTGTATGTGTGGAGTATAGAATGAAAATGGTACCCTCCATTACACTGTATGTGTGGAGTATAGAATGAAAATGGTGCCCTCCATTACACTGTATGTGTGGAGTATAGAATGAAAATGGTACCCTCCATTATAAAGCCATGGGGGCAAGGTGGCGGCAGCACATTCAGCTGGCGTACCAAAGGTCATTGGTTCAAATCCTGGTGAAAGCTAGGTCTTGTTCCCGGGTCTGGAGGGTGTTCTTGAATTTATCCAGCTCTCATAGATACCTGGCATAGTTAGGGAATACTAAAGGTGGCTGGGCAATGTGCTGCCTCACAATCTCCTAGTATGGCATGGCTATAGCATCTTGTGAAGTGAATGCTGCTTCATAGGCCCTATGGATCAAAATGGTTCAAAAGTTATACCACATTTATTTATGATCTAGCCACATATTGATTAAAGTGTTCAGCACAGAAATCTACAAATGAAATATAAAGTTTACAGACGTTCCATCTCTAGATAGAAGATTATTACGTTCTACTGTCTAGGCCTAAAACTCCTGCAGGGTGTCAGGAATTAGTCAGCAGCAGGGTTAGAACCCAAGCTGTTGTGGTTTGTTGATAATCGGTTGTACTAACCGCAGGACCAGCTTACCTCACACTGAATGACAACTGGTAAAAAAAAATTGGGGGGGGGGGGGGGAGAGGGACGATGTATGCCTTATAAAACAGTCAACCTCCAATGTTACCCTCTGATTTGTACACAATGTCTACACTACTTATATTTTTAGTTTATACATATATATTTTTTTTTTCCTCTGTTTAGACGTCTTCAGATTTAATTCTCAAAATAATTGAAGATCTTCACAGACTGGAAACAGACAAGGATTCATTTATATCAAAATCAAAGATTCTAATCATTTCCCATGATATATCCTTAACTAAATTACATTTTCATAAGCTGTTAGTTAGTTTTAAAAAAAAAAGCCTCAGGAAATAAGCATATACCGGTAATTAAACTATTAAAATTTCACCCCATGCCTATATGAATGCAGATCATTTATTTTGTCAAATTATGCTAGCAAGCAGCAGGAAAAAAATTAATGTATGGGGTATTATTTAATTATTTAGTGGTGTCCAAAATATTAGGGCTGAATATAACATTTGATGAGATTCTTAAATTATGTTTTACTGCACAATAAGTTTAGTTTTATGAAGATAAAAAAATCTATCAGTTGATGTACGAAAATATGAGGCTCTATTAGTGTAAGTAAGAGTAAGATGATGTTTGAAAGCATTTTGCCTTAACAAAATTACATCAACACTCGGCTTTACCACTTCTGGTCCTTCAGGACTCTGGACATTGTCGAGCATGGCATAGAATCTTTCGACACAAAAGAAACATTTGAGAATCTTATTGTGGAACTTTTGATACAGCTTCTCAAGCTAGGCGTTTATTTGCACAAACAACCCAAGGTAATCTTCAATATGCATTATTCATACAAGATATCAGAATTATTGGGTGCTGTTTAATACTCTTCTTTACACATTGTTTTATCCTGCATAATAAAGTACCTTACACTTACAGTATTTTATTTGAGTACATAGATTAATTTGTGCAAATCTACTACTACTACTAGAATTTGAAGAAAATCTATCTTTCCATTTGACCAAAAAGTAACCAGAAATGTCAGAGCTTATACTTGTATACTATACTATTACAGCTTAACTTAAAGAATGCTATGGATTCCTTGCATGAGAAAGTGTCTGACCTGCTTCCCCAGCAATGTAAGTTTATTCTGTTTGAATTATGTTTTCAAAAAGTAAATTTGGAATCTCTTGCTTTCTTAAACCAGTTTATATTTTAATAATGAATCATTTGAATGAGATTACCCGTAATTGTTAATAAAAATAAATGTACCATATTTCAGCTGTTGTGCACTATTTGTTAGAAGAAAATGACAGCAGCATGATGACTCCTCTAGAGTTCATAAATCTGTACAGAAAACCATTTGATACTTACTTAGAGAGTGGTAAGTGTTCCTTGCATTGATCAAATTACCTTTTCAATTTTTTAAAATTACAATTTTGAATTCAAGGGAGGAAAACGAAACAATTTAAAGGGTGATAATTTGCTTTTTTTTAAATAACTAACTATTACTCTGGATATTACTGTGTTACAGCCAGGGGGTGAACCCACAGGGGGGGCTGAAGGGGGCTAAGCCCCCCCCCCCCCCCCCCCTGGAATTTTTTTAAAACATCTTTTTCAACAGATCAAAAAAAAATATGTACTAAATTCGCCAAAAATTTGGTAAATGTCACGCGAAAGTTCAGCCCCCATAGTATTTGGTAAATATTTGTCACACGAGACATTTTCTTGTACCGGTACTTATACTATAATAACTTATGAAATAGATTATCATGTCAATTAATTTTTTCTTGCCTTTTTTTTTCCAGACATGGTTTGGCCAATACCAACAAGATTATTTCCATATAATTAATCTTGTTAAAAACAATGTATGATTTAAAGCAGTGGATGTCCAAACAATTTCACGGATACAATATTTTATCTGCTCATGCGCACATATTATTAATTAATTCACATTCATTATAAAAGTTACTAATTGCATAAGGAATTGAGTGTGACTGTAAAGCAATGGCCCGAAAATGATTCTTCAAGTTTAAGGAACACTTGTTTTTTAATGCATTACCATAAAACATCTTCTAAATATATTTTTAACATGTGTAATGTAAAAAACATTTGTAATAAATTTAGTCCATAATCTACCACTTCGGATGAAAGAGAAAATTTCAGCTTTCATATTCATCGCTAAGTTATATTTTGAAAATTTTTCTTCTCAGTTTTACTTTGTAAAACTTTGTATATAATATTGTACCATATTTTTCTAATTTCCAATACACTTCTACATTTGAAGGCAGAAAATGTGTATGTTTTTATTATATTGATATTATATATTGAGTTATTTCTTAAGTTTGATCTGTTTGTAAAAAGTAATCATGATATATGAAACAAATTCTTGTGGCAATGTTTTGTACCATTTCTTCTCAGTAAGAAGCATCTTATGCTTCATGTGTAAAAAAAAAAAAAAAAAAAAAAAAAAAAAAATCTTACTAAATGATTCTAATTTTAGTGAAATAGATAGTATAAACTATTCAAAGAAAATGAAACAAAATTTAGGCTAGTGAAATAGATAGTATAAACTATTCAAAGAAAATGAAACAAAATGTAGGCTAGTGAAATAGATAGTATAAACTATTCAAAGAAAATGAAACAAAATGTAGGCTTCATCGCTTACAGTTAAGTAAAAAAACACAGTTAAATCAATCTTTTAAAAGAGTTTAAATTAGCTTTCATGAAATGATATTAAATTTATTTTACATTCAATAGGCAAAATATACTTTAGGAAAAAAAGCAATTTATTTTTTTTTAAATAAATCACAGGTCAAAAATTTTAAAAAAGGCATGATTAAAATATTAACTTACGGCAATGATAAAAATAATTGTCTCACAGCAAAGTAACAAGAAAGCAAAGGATTAAATGAATTAAAAAATAACAAACACAAATATTGTAGCCATTGGCAAACAAAAACTTGTACTAATGAACTATTTCCTCATAGCTAGTGGTATACTGGTATTACAGTATTACAGATGACTCTAAACCATTTTCTATACTGGTATTACAGTATTACAGATGACTCTAAACCATTTTCTATACTGGTATTACAGTATTACAGATGACTCTAAACCATTTTCTATACTGGTATTACAGTATTACAGATGACTCTAAACCATTTTCTATACTGGTATTACAGTATTACAGATGACTCTAAACCATTTTCTATACTGGTATTACAGTATTACAGATGACTCTAAACCATTTTCTATACTGGTATTACAGTATTACAGATGACTCTAAACCATTTTCTATACTGGTATTACAGTATTACAGATGACTCTAAACCATTTTCTATACTGGTATTACAGTATTACAGATGACTCTAAACCATTTTCTATACTGGTATTACAGTATTACAGATGACTCTAAACCATTTTCTATACTGGTATTACAGTATTACAGATGACTCTAAACCATTTTCTATACTGGTATTACAGTATTACAGATGACTCTAAACCATTTCTATACTGGTATTACAGTATTACAGATGACTCTAAACCATTTTCTATACTGGTATTACAGTATTACAGATGACTCTAACCATTTTCTATACTGGTATTACAGTATTACAGATGACTCTAAACCATTTTCCATAACAATTCTTTGACAAAAAAATTTCTTACTGTCAATTCCTTTTTTCCATCTATATACATTTTCTACAAATAAAAAAAAAAGAGGACAAAATGAACATGGATTAAATTAGGTTGATAATTGAGTAGAGAATGAGCTAATTGTTCTATTTTAGTCATCTCAAGGGCAGGAAGAGAAGAGTTCAATAAGCTCGTTGAACTGGTGATATCTCAGACAGCACACAATTGTTCAATATTTTCCCTTAAAATATTTACATACACATATCTATATATATATATTTATCTAATATACCGGTAACTAATAGTTTAGAGCCTAATAATAATAATAGTAATACTTTTAACATGATATGTATTTTTGTAAGCTTGAAATTGGCAACATAAAAGATATAATTTAAAATTTACATTAAAAAAGAAAAAAATATACACCAAACAAGAGAAAACAGAATTCGACATATTCTACTCAATAAATTCCTGTTTGACAACTGTGGCACAATATATATAGCATAAATATTTAAATGCATTCATTAAGTGTGTGATAAATTGTTTTTAAAGACTTGCCTATTTTGAAACTAAAGTCATATTCACTCTAACAGTAATAACAGTGACACTTAATCACTGGTACACCAACAAAGTTTTACAGAAACTGGAATGCTGCGAACACTTCTCTCAACTAGTCTGGCATTTACGACAAAAAAATATATGACTACACTTCTAGTTATTTTGTAAATCAAGATTCAACATCTTCTTTCATCCTACCTAAACTTGCTTTGCTAATGCCCATCAGTAGCAGCAATGCTGGTATATGTATGAGAGAGAAACGAAACAGTTTGCGGGACGAATTGCTGTCTCCCTTACTGTAAAACTGCCAGCCTAAATAGCAGAGGTATGCGTTAAGAGGCAGGGAGTCTGCAGCAAACATCCACGACGTGACGCCCAAAGGTGGGGCAGCCAGGCACATGGCAGTCAAAAATATGCAATGGCGCAAGGCAACACGCCTGCAGAGAGCAGGATTAACCACCGACATCATTCGGTAGCCAGCCCGAGAATAGTCTGGTCTCAAGTTCCAGCTGAGTGCGTTGAAATGCGGGAACTGCCAAGAGTAAAGTATCCCAGCCAACAGCCAGGCCCCTAAAGAAAATAAAAGCATATCACTAATTATGTTCAAATGATTTTAAGAATAAGGCCAATACATGAAATAACATTAAATAAAAAGAAGCTAACCCTACCTGGTTCTAAACCACCTGTGCAGGCAGCCCAGCCCATCATGGGAGGGATGGCGCCAACCAAGGATCCAATCCATGTATTGATCATACTCATGCGTTTCAAAGGTGTATACACTAGAGTGTACAAGCCAAGGTTGAATGCTCCCAGGCCAGCCACTATAGGGTTCACTCCATAACAAAGTATAGCTAGACCAGATAGACTTGTCACAGTAGCAAAGGCCACACCGTGTAAAGGGCTGTGGAAATCCAAAATCAAGCTTAAATCTTCCACTCATAAAGTATTTCTTTTTACTAAACATATAGTCCTGAAGTCAACTGCATATATTGGCTTCATACCTAACATGTAAACTGAATTATTGTCTACCTAATCATCCCTCGAACAAGCACTCTGTTCTTGGTTCGATTCATCTGACAATCATATGGCACTTCAAAAAACTAGAAAGTAAAATAAAAAAGTTCATAAAAGATTAAGCAATAGCACATATACAATCTACCAAAAAAATGTGTGTTGCACAAAAAAAAGGCACCTGATTAATGGAGTTAGCTGCACTGGAGGTCAGTGCAGTCCCCAGAGAGCACAGAGCTAAAGTTGTAGCGCTAAATGAACCTGGTGCAATCCAATACCCAGCCATGGTTGTCAGGACAACTAAGCCTGTAAAGAAAAAAATATTATAAGAGAGCTTTCATTGAATAAGAATACAACTATTGTTGAAACCTTTAGGGGTTTTGCTTTACCGACAGATAAATTATATACCATTGATCAAAACAAGTTTAAATCCAATCCTTATGATAAAAAATATTCAAAACACTCCACCACTTTCACCTGTCAATCTCATTTTGGAAAGCATCTTGTAGTAATCCAAGAGTTTTCTAAGCTCAAACTTTTGCTCCCTCCACTCCACATCATGAATGGATTCGATGTTGGCCCCAGGGTTAGTTTTGTCTGGCTCCAGTTCTCGCACAGTAAGATGCAGTGAAGATGAAGGCTGTTTAGTGCCGCTGCTAACTGGGACCCAGCAGACACTGCTACAGGACAGCTCATCCAGGTGATAAATGTCATTTTTACTTTTCATATATATTGAAGTATTCTGAAGGACATGTTTAGCTTTGACATCAACTAGCTGGTCTGATTTTTTAAAGTGCAAGGTTAATAGCTCATCCTGGTCTATATCTATGGTGCTTATGACATAATCTGCATTTTTCCCTGCCCCCGTGGTAGTTTTTTTATTAAGTTCAGAACTTAATTCTGCAGTCTCTTTTGAAGTAGAAGTTGCAGCAGCTTTGGTAGAGTACTGCAAGAAGAAAATTATAATTAGATGCTGACCATTCTTCCTTATTTACATGTTTATCATTTTGGCCTATATTATCCTATATATAATCATTCTTGGTGTGCCAATGCATGAATTTGACAGTATATGATTCAAAAAGTATAAATACTTACCAAACGGATGTATCGTCTCCTTGACCAAGTTTGCACATTTTCATCATTTTTATTTTGAAGAGTACTTTGCTTTAAACTGCTCAGCAAAAGTTGACTCTGCCAGTGTTTAATCAAAACAGGTCTTAATTGTTTGGTTGCCATTCTTATACATTTTGGCATTCTTCTTTCCAAGCGTCTTTTTTTAGCAATTACATACTCCTGAAATGCAAAGTGACAACTGTTGACATTGTAATAATGGTAAGCAAAGTACCAGTCAAACCAAATTGATCCATAAATAAAATAATGGTAGGCCTACTAACGCCCGTTATACTATCAATGGCATCCTTCCGTCTCGCGAGACGATGGTGCATCACCGTGATTCGAGGTTGCACTTCCTCGTGTGGCTGAGCAGGCCTATCCTTGAATGACAGTCTTTTTTACAGCCTTTGCACACGTGTTCTGTGGGTCCTATTTTTTCCGCTTTTCTTTTAGCCCTTTTATTTATGCTCTCCTCCATTCTATTTTCCTCTGCCGTTTTAACCCCTTTCCTGACAGCAGTGCGCCAGGTGGACCGATCCTCTGCCTTCTCTGCCTTGTATTTGACAATTAAACACAACTATAAAAGTATGGAAGCAATTATTACTAATCAATTAGTAATTAGTGATCACAGGCGACTAGGCATGAACTAAGTCGACTGAGACAGTGTTGGCAAAGTGCTGCGTCCAAGCCAAGACTTGCTAAACTGACTAAACTTGCTTGGCCCTGATACAGACAAGCCACACTCACTGTCACTCACACTGGCCACGGCCCAGGAGAATGATTTTTTTAATGAATAATAAAATAAAAACTTATAAATTATATTTATAAATACAATGTTTCAATAGCACCAGGTTCTAGTGTATAAGAATTTCAGGGACTAAAAACTACAATTATTTAGAATTCGTATTTAAACATTTATATCTAACCTTTACTTGTAATAAAGTAAGATTGGTTTTTATCACGCATCAAATCATGAGGTTTCACCTCTAATGTTTCCCCTCTACAATGGAAAGACCACTCTTACTAAAAAAAAATAATTATATATTATATTACATATAGTTCAGTGGTCTGGTCACCGTAAATTTCCACAGAAGTGCAGAGAGAACAGACCCGTGGAACAGACCATGTGTGTCATTCATACGGGCAACTGTAGCGTCAGCGTCAACCGGTATCGAGTATTTAAAAGAATCGAGCTTATTTGAGATATATGCAAATTATTGGCTCCAATCCCAATGTAACGCGATGTCAATATTTGGTCAATATTAATTAAAATACACTATCAAATGTAAGCATATAAGTATATATAAGCATGCATCATCATCGGGGTGTCTATATAAATCCATTTTCAGGATGAAGAGAGGATCCAGCAAGAGCTCACACGAGCACTTATACAAAAACATAGAGAAAAATGGCTTAAATGGTAACAAAATAAAGATCTAGGGCAATCTAGGCCCATATATAATAGGTAGTGCTAATATATTTGGTATGACTAAAATATACTATACTAAAAAAGCACACTTCCTCGAACCTTTCTGAAAAAAATGCTGCAAGACACCTTTTATTATGATAGGATCGTAGTCATAGTCAGTTTATAGGCCTATCTATATCTTATATATAATAGTCCTATTTAATAAAGTATTTAACAAACGCTCCTTGTTTAAATAAGATTATTAGCCTATCGGTGAATAATAATTTAAGTAACATTGTCAGTAAAACGCAACAAATATAATTCGATATGCATGATTTTCATATTGAAATAAGCTTTATAAGCATACAAAGTTTTTTCTTGTTATTTCGTTTGTTTGATGTTATTTTTTTTTCCAGAGTTTGTGATTTCCGTATTCGAATACATGTACATTATACTCATACTATTTGGTAGAGAAGACATAGTGTCGTTCACGATTCTAGAATCTATTTCAATATGGCTTCCCAAGAAAGGAAGAAACTACATGACCTACGAGTTATTGATTTGAAAAGCGAATTGGAAAAACGAAATCTTGACAAAACTGGAATAAAATCAGTCCTTCTAGAAAGACTTCAAAAGGTAATATTTTTGATTTTAGAAATGTGCGGTTTATTTAAACACCTTGACATGTCAAGACCCCGTCGACCCCGACAAGTAGGCCTACTTAGGCTACTTGGACTTGAAGTAGGCCTGCCTACCTAATCCAGTAAACCCAGCCCTAGCGTAAGAAAATGTCAATGTCGTTGTTAGTTTCAGCTATCAAAAACAATATTACCATAGCTTGACCGTAAGGGTAAGATGTACTATTTAATTTAGAAAACAAAACATAGACATAGACCTACTTCAATAAAGTGTTATAAACATTAAAACATGGCATTGGGTATCTTTTATTGTATATAATTTATATTCATATATAATAGTAATAGCCTAGGCCTACTTAAGGCAGGTTTCACAAGAAGAATTTCAGGAGTTCCCATTTTTTACGTTTTTTTTGAAAAAAATAATGTTAAGCTATAGTATAGTATTATATGTAATTGTAAAGCCTAAAAGCCCAGAAATCCAAATATGACACTTATAATAAAGTCAGCTGATATTTCAATATATTATTTTTATAATTAATCATTTAAAAATCGGGAAATTCCCTCTATCAAAAAGTTCCTGGGGCTACAAAATGAGTTAGACTAAACATCATCAAACTAGCATTAACTCTCAAACAACTGCAGTTTTTTTCAATTTTTTTCTTTGTAACTAATGTTTTATCTTAGTGACTAAATTTTTAAGTTGTATTTGGCTAAATATATAAGTATTTGGTATCATTTTGTTTGAAAATGAATGAACCTTTATGTTATTAGAAACAATATCTAATATATTTTAATAGAAAAAAAATTTGAATGAAAATTTAGGAAAAAAAATAATTTTTTTTTAGCTAAAATTACAATATTCAACATTCACAAATATAAGAAAAAAAAAGTATGAACACATAAGTAAATAAAATGTAGATTTTATTAAAGTAAAATCATTTTCACACAAGACAAAGCAAATTTAAAGTAAATATGTACAGAAATAATTTTTTTATGAATTTTTTTGTAATATTAATAGATTTTATGTGTTTTAGCGATTAGTAGGGGAGGGGGGCAATTGAGACTTGATTTCTTAAGTTATATGAGAATAAAATATAAGTATTTGGTCTTATTTTGTTTAAAAATGAATTTACTTAAATTCTATAAGGCAAAAAAATACTATTTGTTTTAGAATAAAAAATTTATGAAAGAAAATTTAGGTAAAAATATTATATTTAGATAGTTAAAATAAAAAGTTTCAACATTTACAAATATAATTAAAACAAATTAGGCTCCCATAAGTCAACAAAATGTAGATTTTATTAAAGTAATATCAATTTTACACAAGATAAAACAAATTTGAAGTAAATATGTTTAGAAATAAATTTTTTATGGCTCTTCTTTTAAAATTAGTTAATTTTTTTCATTTTAGCAATTACGCGGGGGGGGGGGGGGGGGGCGCGATACCGGATTGTTTTAAATATATAAAAAAAATTACAGATATTTTTTAATTATGAATACTAGTAAATACACAAATGAAAATTACATTTTTTTTACTGTAACACATTATTTATTTAAAAAACAAGATTCATTGATATGTATTGATTTATAGCAATTTATGGTAAACAAACAAACAATACCTACCTTTCTGGAAACAAAATATTTCACACACCTTACATTTCACACTTGTTCTTCTCACAACTTTTTCACTGTCATAAAATACTCTACAGTTGCCCGGTTTAGCCTAAAATTCTGGATCCATGGCATACTTAAAATAAAACTGGTGGTTTAGCAGTGCTAGGTATTGGATAAAAAATGCCAATATTACCCAAATCTATCCAGTATTGTTAGCTCAATTGGCCAAATTTAATAAGTTAATGAGTCTATTTAATTCTACCCAATCTGGATTTGTATCCCTTCAAGTTTGAAACAAAATATAAGAATTTACCCTAGCTATATCTAATAAATGAAAAAGTATGGTATTCCAATGCGTATTGCTTTTCCGTAAACATTATATTTACTAATTAATTGGTCACTTGTGTCTACTTTTTTTACCAGAACCTAACCACATTTGGAGAAGGGACAATATTTGCATACATAATTAGACCACAAAACCTATAAAACTCTCCACAGTTGGGTCAAACCAACCTTTAGGTTTTTGGAGTAGGGCCTACATGTTCTCATGCCGAATAGTAAACTCACACACTTTAGTTACCAAATCTAAAGTGAAATAAAGCTTTAAAAAAGCCATGGCCATTGTAAAATTCCAGGCTTCATCCCTTGTCCTAACATCAGTTGTATTCCAGGAACAATCACAGGAAGAAATGGGTCAGGCTGCTCAGGCATAGTGTCCACATTGACATTGTCATATCCATAGGTCCATAGGAACTGTAATAGAGTAAAAAATAGTATAAATATTTATATAATAGCAACAGTCAAAGTAACACACACAATTAGTTACAAATAACTAAAAAATGCAATTTAAATGTATGTATTATTAATAGTGTAATTATTCTAAATTCTCATGAGCCATATAAATAATATAAATAGGATTCAACTGTAGCCAAAGTGAAATGTTCTCTCATCACTTGATGTAAACAAAAAACAGCTGATCCGATCTATATTGTTTACTTAGGCCTAACACGCTTTTATCGATAGTGAAAACATTTTCTAATAACTAATTGGTAACATAGAAAATAGGTCTAAATATAAAAACACTGTTTACCTAAAATAACATAAAAAAATACTTGTAAAAAGGCCTTTACAAATATATTTCGTAAAGCCACACACAAAGAAAGTAATCTAGGTCACAAGCCATACTTACACGTCAGTGTTCGATGCATTCAAATTCAAATCAGTCTGCAAAGTATCATTTTCATCTTCCGAATGACCAGAATCATTAGTTGAAATCCAGAACTCATAATCAATTGAATATCAGGTTGAAAATCGGAATGGGAGTCCATTTTAGCGTAAAATTACAGAGTGTGTTGAAACGCGTTGTTGTCGAGAAGACAATATGGCGTCGATAATTCGCCCTCAATTTCGTGTATTTATTTTTAACGCAATTTTAATTAAAATTTTACTAAAACGTTATATTTTTTATCAAAACATGATAAAATGCTATTTAATTATATAAAAAAGATGTTTGGTACAAAAAATAATAATTTTAAAGTTCATTTTATACGTGTTTATTTCATGGTGCACCAGAGTACCATAACTTTGTTAGCCGTTGTTTGAGTGTTAAAACACACAATATTGTTGAAATTGATACTTTTATGACAAATAAACTCACAAAACGTAAATATATCAGTGTTTGTGTTGTGTTTTATTATTATTTTTTCAATAAAACGTGATTTCGCACTCGGGCATCATAAAGTCTAGAACTACCGAAGTCGCCGCCATTTTGAAAAAAACGTGGCTTTATTGGACGTAAACAAAGCGTGTGTGTTAAAAGCGAAAAAAAGGATTTTTAACGTCTAAACCACAATAGTTTGCGTAAATTTAGTTTAAAACTATAAATAATAGTATTTTGTTGCCGTAGATAGTACACAAATAGTCGGAAATCGGAAAATAAATGTGTAAATAGTGTTTTAGAAAATACTTTTTCGACATCGATCGAACGTTCCAAAAAGCGAACGTTTTGCACCAATAGAGTTAAAAAATAAAAAAAAATAAAAATCCTCTTTTTGCGAACTCAAAAAGTGCATCAAATGTAATTTTTAAGCTATCGGATCGGATTTACATTCTATAATTCGCACGTGTGCATTTAAATTGACCGTAATCTCGAATCTTGTTTTGACAGCCAACGTTATCTTTGCTAGTCCGAAGCCTTTTTTGTACCAAACGATTTTCATTTATTTACTAATAAAATGAATTCTTCGGCTAAATATTTAAAACAAACTTTGTTTTTATGAAAAGAATTAAATTTCTGGTTAAAATTAAAAGAGTTTTACGAAATTACATAGATAAATCTTTTTTTAGATCTAGTTTTAGACTTAGTCTCGGCGGCGGAAAAAATTCACCGATAGGCCGTAAAAATTAGGGCTTTTTAAAACACGTTTTTTTCAAAAGATAAACATTTTTGTGTGCTTCTAATGGTGGCCTAGGGAAAATTAACATGTTTATGAATGTTAAACATTAAAAAAACTTATATTTCGGCTTTATTTATTCCTGGTAAGTGATTTTCAAATGTATACAAAAAATCGGGAAATGGGATCGGTGAATTATGTAATGTTTGAGGGTGTTTAAATTAATATAAACAACACAAAAATATAATTAAAACATACAATACTGATGCAGCTGATACTTTATGGACATATAAACACATACAAGTTAAAAAAACAGCATTTTGTATCAACAATTTGTATTTTTTAAATAAACAATAAATCTCCATCATTTGGTGGCCATTTTGTGAAACCTGCCTTAACTTATACAACTTATACATATATTAATATTAGGACCTACTATAATTTAGTAGTATAATTACTGTTAATTAGCCTATAAAATAGGCCTAATAAGTTACTAATAAAACCTAATATTTTAATTATAATATTAAATTATTAAAAGTTAAAAAAGGCCTACTTTAGTTTATTACTACTACTCTACTACTTAGTAGGCGCTAATAATGCTAATAATACTAATAGGACTAGTAGTACTAGCAGTGTGCAGAACACACGTTTGCATCTGTCACACAGTTTGGCACAGTTTGTGATGATACAGCACATAAGTGTTCTTGCCTGCCTTACCACTTACCACCTTCTCCCAGTCAGACATATCTGCTGTTTTTATCTCTCCATGTCTGGACCTAAAGTTGTCATAGATCACTTTCTAAGACTTTCTACATTATGCAAGCCATCTTTGCCAATCTTTTTGGTAGCTTTCCCCTAGCACTCAAGAATATTGCTTGAAAATTAGGTAGAAAATTAAATAGCCCTATGCCTATTTTCTACACTTTAACCCATGTGCTGATTAGCATTCTTCCCAGGAGATCTGTACAGAGTACAGCATCCAGCAAAGCTAACTTTTTTTAATCTGTTACTATTGTGGTGTCTTGGTACAATTCATGAGGTGTGCATTCTCCATCTGTCCATACTTTGTTAGTATTTTGTATTTTGGCTAAACTTTGGTTTAACTGACACGCAGAGTTTTTCTAAGTGCCATGTTCGATTTAAAGATCTTTTTGTCCTGAATACGAAAATTGAGGTTTCATTGAGCGGTTCCATTTGTGTGATTTTTTTGTTAATGTTCTAAATTTGGTAATTTTGCATGTTTTATTAAATATTGTTACTTCCCTTGAACAGTTTGTGTTTATTGTGTTACGTCCCTTTGATTTGTTTATTTTTATTTATTTTTTCTTTTATCCCTGTAATATCAAACGCACTGACACATTCCATGGACCGCATGCTTGTCTCTCAGACCAGATTTTTTCCCCTAGATATGTTACTTTTTTTCAGTAGGTTTTTAGTAGTTTTCAGTAGGTTTCAGTAGGTTTTTAGTAGGTTTCAGTAGGTTTTAGTAGTTTTAGTAGGGGTTCAGGGTTAGGTAATAGGATAGGGAGAGCTTTGTAGTTTTTTTTATTTGGCTATACATAGCCAACCTGGCCATATCTTGGGACAGGAAGTGTAGGCGAAAGCATGCTATAAAAGCATGTCGGGATCTAGGCTATACGATTTAGTTTCTTTTTTTTTTTTGTGCTATTTATTATTAAATATGGTAAGAGTAATTTTATTTTTGTATTGCTTCTAAAGAATTCTGACTGAAAATTTTGGTACGAGGAGCTATTGATAGTGTCTTAATTTAAGAAGCGCGGCAGACAATAATGTTGTATTGTGTTTCTGTTTGATCGGCCTGTGACGTCCCAAGGCTTTTGTGAACACAATACAAATAATACATTTTTTTTCATTTTTAATAGTCTGCCGCTCTTCCTAAGACACTTATCAATAGATCCACGCCAAAAAATTTTCAGTTGGAATTTTTTAGAACCCTACTTTTCGTGGGGCAGGAATACCAAAATTTTACCTGTATTTTTGTTGCTGTTTTTTTTACTATTTAGCATGTTGTAGTTACTGAAGTAATCTATACTTTGTTTTCCCCGTAGACATTCTTTCTTTGATTTCTGTATTTGGATACTTACCTCATTGGCAAACACATTTTTTAAATATTTGTGACAACTGAATATCTAAATGATTTTTTTATATACCCCAAACCGGGTATTTTTTACATTAGGCAAATAGACCCAGGGCTGTGGAGTCGGGGGGGGGGCATTTTGGGTACCTGAGGTTGAAGTCGGCACACAATTCAGCGACTCCTAATGAAGTTAGATTGGAATTTTTTAAAAAGCATGTTTAAATGTCCCAATTCACAAAAAGTTATAATTGACTTCTCTACTGTAAGAATAAAGACCAATGCATGCAGTGCCTCACGTAACTGCAAAATGAACACATTAAGTGACAGTGAAGAAGCATGCTTTTCATGTGCCTCAATATATGGCAATACATCCGCATATTAATACAGAGGAGTCAGAAGTACAAAGAACTGAGGGGTTGGAGGCGGAACATTTGTCTACCGACTCCACAACCCTGTATAAACGTACTGAATGAAAACAAAAAACAAGTTTTTTATTCCAATCATGACTCATCTATTGATATATGTTGTTGTTGAACCAGGGCTGTATAGTCAGCGGGAAAGCTCACGACTTTGAATTTAAACTGTGTTTTGGATGTCGGCTTTTTAACATTTTTCAACTTTTAGTTAAGTCGCCGGTTTAGGCTATAATTATATACATGTGACTGCAGTTCTACCTACGTAATAATTAAACACTAGAATTAGAATACTCTAGATCAGGGGTTCCCAACCTTTTTTTTACTCTAGAGCACATTCTAAAATATCGGTAGGGTGGCGGGCACCACCTATTTAAATCGACAAACTCCTTCCATAACTTGTCATTTTCCCATAATTTATTTTCTTATTTTCTTATAGTCATAATGTATTAATAAATAATAAACAAAAATGTTTCAAAATAATAAAATTATTTGGCATTTTTTTCAAATTGCATGCACACAGAGAAATGTATTTACAAAACGTAAAGAAAGTAAACAAAACACGCAAATACAAAGAAAACATTTAATTTAAAAATATAATAAAGTCAATGTGATCTTTGGCATTGCATTTCATTGGCCAGAGCTTCATAATTAGGAGCGTATGACGATAATCCTGTTAGCAGACAATCATAAAGATGCTCATCGGTGAGTCGAGATCTATATCTTGATTTTATTAGGTTCATGTTTAAAACAATGATTCGCATAAATATGTCGAACTGAAGAATGATAACATTTTATATGCCACTTTTTTCAACAATGGGAACTTTTCTCTATCCACTGTATTCCAAAAGTCCTCTGACATTAAGGATTTTAGCAAAATATCATTCATAAGGTCCGAAATTTCTAACTCTAGTTCTTCTGTCTTACCTTGAACAAAATCTGCAATACATGCGGCTATTTCCATAACATTTATTTGGCAAGTAAAAGGATTGATACAGAAGGAAACTATTGGCTCAATATGTTTAAACTGCAAAAATCTCTCTTCAAACTGTTATTTTAACTGTTGAAGATGCTTAATAAATAATGTCCCATTAAATTCATTGTCACCTAGCATTTACTTCATATGTGATCTGCAGATGTGATATCAACAAATCCAATTTAGCTTTAAATGACTTTACAGAGCTTATCATTTCAGCTATGCTTTTGTCTTTACCCTGCAACTCCAAATTTTAAGAATACAATTTTTCCATGATGTCTGTGAGAAATCCCAAATCAATCAGCCAGCCAGAGTCAGCTAGTTCATCATAATTTTCCTTTCTATTGTTTATAAATGTTTTTATTTCTTCAATTAAACTCACAAATCTTGTAAGAACCTTTCCTTTACTGAGCCAACGTACTTCAGTATGCAGAATAAGATCATGTTCTTTATCATCAGTATCTTCTAACAGGGCCTTGAAAAGTCGGTGTTGCAAAGGAGCTGCTCCAATAGAATTGATTATTTTTGTAACTATTTTCATGACGTGTTCAAATGGCAAAATTTTACAACACAGAGCTTCCTGGTGGATAATACAATGATAGGACATGAAGTTTGAAAATGAATCATCCTTCATGCAGAAGGCAATAAATCCTTTGTTTTTACCCATCATTGCTGGCGTCCCATCATTGGTTATTGCAGACAGCTTGTGCAAAGGCATATTTATTGACTTGGCGTATGTTTTGAATGTATCATAAATATCCTCACCCCTTGTCTGTCCTTTCATAGGTAATATTTGTAACATATCCTCTTTTACTGTGAAGTTACTAAACACCATTCTCACCATAACTGCTAACTGTGCGGTGTCTGATATATCTGTTGACTCGTCAAATTGTAGCGAGAACCAGTCACATATTTCCAAGTCAGTTTTTAACTGAGTTTGTTTGTCTGTTGAAATTGCATGTATTCTTCTTGTGACTGTGTTATTTGACAACTGTAAGTCTTGTATTGCTGAGACAATCTCACGTTTGTTAGAAAATCCATCAAACAAACAATCGGCACCAGTCAAAAATAGTTCCTTAAACAACTCACCATCAATGAAAGGTTTCTTCTTTTTTGCGATCATGTGAGATAAATTGAAAGAAGCAATGGATGCCTTTTTAGAATTTTCCACATGTCTAGTGAAAACAGTCTGTTGTGCTGTTAGACTTGATTTTAGATTACAATTTTTTTTCTTTCTTACTTCAGATTTAAGAGGATGATTCACATTAAAAGTGCCATGATTTGTCTGAAAGTGTCGTTCAACGTTATGTTTTTTCGGCACTGCAATGCTACTACCACACAACAAACAAACGCATTTATTTTTCAAATTAACGAAACAATATGATTCCTCCCAGTCAGTGTTAAAATTATAGGTTCGTTGTCTTTTACTTGGTCCACTCATTTTAGGGCTAAAATAAATAAAAAAATAAAATAATAGAGCGTTCTCAGTAGGCGGAGCTTAAGTTTTTTTGTGTACATTTAGTGACGTATTTGTGTAAATATAGAACCCACTTGAGGTACAAACATAACGTGGTGAAAGTAAATTACTTCTTTATCATGCAAAATTCACATCTGAATATTGGCTATCCTACTAAAAAAATAAGGAGGTAAATAGTAGTACTGTAGATTAATTGATTAATGTGATTAGGCTAGGGCCGGCTAGACCTATTTACACTTTCAATTTCACTTTATAGGCCTACACTTTTAATGTTTCGTAGGCTAGGCTACGATGTCAAGTGATATTGTTGGTGAATAGGCTATCTAGTCAAGTCACTATTAGGCTCACATCGTCTATGATCTATGTCTATGATAATAATAAAATAGCCTATTTTATTTAACATACATAATACAGCTTAAATCTTAATAAGACTTAAAACACAACACATCATTTAAAAAAAGCTCGAGCCTATATGGAACTTTATTAATACAGCGGCCATATTTAATTGTACACCATTACTCAAAGTAAACACAAATCACGTGCTTTTTGTCACGGGATTGCAAACGCCCTATTGAACTACAATATAATATCAATGTTATAGCGCAAGTCTGTTCTGCATTTTATGCATAAATATATTATAACAAGAACTATAACTATCTCCTCAATAATAATAGTTTATTAATAGATTATCGCTTATGAATACAATAAATTACGCACCTCGCTTTTAGCCTGTAAATTTTTTTTTTAAATAGAAAACTCCTAATTCGTGTTTTGTCTACGAATATGTCTCTTACCTAACTGTCGCGACCCGAACAGGGCAGCAATCACAATGACAACAACGCGGTTCCAGGCGGTAAATGCTTTTTGCGCATCACTCCATGTACACGCGGAAAACCCGAAGTGAGCCGATGATCGCAGAAGCAATCAGAGTTATGTGCCTTGTGATTTGGCGCCTTCGGCGTTTATCGGATCAGTTCGTGGCGTTCGTTCCATTCGTTCACTTCGGGTTTTCTGCGTGTACAAGGTGTGATGTGCAAATGGCACTAGCCGTTCAAGGCTAGCGTAAATAGTGCAGTCTGGCTCGCCGCTAGACAAGTTGGGACAAGTATCAAACATATTTAATAAACCTAGGCAGTAAAAAAAAAAATGAAAACTCTAACAAATTAATAAAAATAAATCATATTTTAAAAAAATGTTTATGAAAAAAATTCTGTCTCTGTCGAATAGTGAGAGGCGGGCACATACGAATCGTTCCATGGCGCCCGCGGGCACAGGGTTGGGAACCTCTGCTCTAGATGATCCTGCTTAGGTTCTAATGCTAAAAATGTATTCTAAACGTATTAACTTGCTTTATTTATTATATTAGCGACATCAATATCAGTACTTCTGCGCATGTCGAAGTGTAGGTTGCCATTAATTAAGTTAATACCGATTTTGTTTATTTAATGAATAAATTACAAAGTGGGATCAAAATTTTTTAAAACAGACGTTGTTTTTAAAAAAAAAAAATATTGTTAGTTAAATAAGATTTCATTTATATTGAACAAGATTTAAGTCTATAAAATAACTTTGCATGTTTTTTTGTTTAATGTTAAGTGTAAAATTAGAAATAATAATAAACATAAATATAGTTATATTTTTTTGTCTCCTTTCCTGTAATGTTATGCTACGTTGGTTAACACTCTTTTGCACTATAAGTTACACAACCAGAAATAAATGCAGGTTCTCATGAAGGCGAGTTGACACACATTCCATAATTTGAATTACTGGAAAACGAAACATAAAAAAACCATCATACAAACGAAATTAAACAAAACGATTTAAAATACTTTAATATAAGAAAAAGGAAGTGGTTCGGTAAATATATAAGCTATATTTTGTTACTTTCCTTCGACTTTTTGTAAAGTTGTAATTTGTTTTTTAAATGCCGACTTTGACATCGACTTTCTCTAAAATCTTGACTTTTTCTACTGACGACTTCAACTTTAAATACGACTATACAGCCCTGTGTCAAACCATTTTGTTTTGTGTTTCTTAATTTTGTGTAATGGATAGCTTTTTTTATCAGATTAAATTTAACATGTCACTGAAAAATGGTAATTTAAATGGTTAGGCTATATCAAGGAAGGTAAAAAGACTTGCAGGTCTATAATTATGAAAGATAAGCATTTGCTTATATTAAGTCTGGAAATATTTGTGAAAATTGACCAAGGTTTAGAAATTGTAGACTAGGTAGCACGAAAAATATTTCTTTTACATTTGGAAAAAAAGTTAATAACTGTATTTAAGCTAAGGCTTCCAAAGTCGAATCATATTTTTTGTCTTAAATTATTCTATATAATGAGATATGAAAACTTAGAATTCAATAACTTCTATTAATTGAACAATTTTGATGATACCACTTTTATTAGAAATTGTGTTATAAAAGCAATTTCATCTATATCTGTTACAATTTTGTTGATTTTTGTTACAGGCTTTAGAAGAAGAAGGAAATGATGTCAGCACATATTTGTTTGAAATAACAGATACTCCCAAAAAATCTTTGAACTCATCCAAATCTAAATCAGACGGTAAGAATATAATATATTGTTAGGCCAAAGCAGTATTTCTTATGTTTAAAAAACAACACTTTCCTAATCAAGTAATAAATAATGAATCTTAATAACCTTTGATAAAAGAGAAACACTAAAAATGACCCTTTATAGAACAGCCTGCAACAGGTTAAGGCCACAGGGTACAACCACTTTTACTAAACTGTATGGAAGTAAGACATTGCTGGAAATCACATGCTGTTCATCATTGCCTTCCTTGTTAAATCCCCATCATCATTAACAGCAGTTTAGTACAAAGAAAAACACTGAGCTAGAGAGAACATTTTTAACAATTTTTTTTTTGTAGCCCTTTTACAAGTACAGCTAGAGAGAAAAGTAAAGAATATTTTCACTATGTTTAATTCTAATGACTATGATTTGTTTACATGTATTTATGCACTAACTTAATTTTATTTTTCTTAGATAATGATGACAGTGGCACTGAGAAAGGTGATGATGAAGAAATGTCTATTGAAAACAATTTGAATGCCGATGAAGTTGATCCAGTGAATGAAATGGCTGGCCTTGATGGTGGTGACACAACCTGTAATGCAGCTGAAGAAAAACTGCTCAGTGAAGATAAGGTAATTATATCATTAGTAGCTTATTGTAGCAATAAGTGCATTGTATGGAATGTAAGTTAACTACTGCAGTCATTTAATGTTACACTATATCTTCAACAGGAGGATGATCAGACTGCGCCAGCAAGTGAAGATCAAGACAATTCAGAAGGTATTTTATTTCTCAGAATGTTAACAACTTTTTTTTTCAGTTGCCTTGATTGGCTTTGATGTTAGAAAAATGTAGTAAATCAGAAGCTAAAAGATTTGTTTAAGATGTAACCGTTGGAATGAACGTTCACTGAGAGTTAGGTTAAAACATTCAAGAAATGTGTTTTGTCGTCTTGTACTTCAAGAATTTGAATCTTCACCTCTTCAAGACATGTAAGCATGGACACAGATGTGATGAAAATGAAGATAATTTGCAGACTTAGTAACAAGATTCCGTACAGAAAATAAAACGTACTGGGGGGGATGCATGACAAACAACTGTAGATGCGCATATTGACAGTTTGACAATTAAAATCTAGGATACAGGGTGGGCACACAACACATTTTTTTTATTGTTTACATGATGAATTAGTTTTGTCTCTTTTTGCCTGTTGTGTAAGATTGTGATTAGTATACATTTAAAAAAGATTATCTCAAACATCTGATATATCTGCTTCAAGGAGGAGACAGTTGATTAAAGATCATCCCAATAATCTGATGTTGTAAGTATGCTGGGTAGCTGCTCTGAGTCAGCGCTTGATGCCGCCATCCAGATTATATATAACCTTTATCTCATTTTGTGAATTTCTTTAGTTCCCCAAGTGGAGAATGATGGCGAAGCAGCTGAGGAAGACTCAACTTTTTTAACTGATGCTGGCAATGACCATGGTCAGGAAGAAATGCCAGAGGAAGCAGGGGAAGACTTTGATGATGATTGTGACATCGAGGGAAATCCAGATGAGGAGTCTGGAGAAATGCCTGCGGATTTCATGGAAGACTTGGGCGAAGAAGGCCAGAAAGAGGCATCAAGTATTGACAATGTGAATGAAGACTCTCAAAATCCTGTAGAATCAGATGAAACTAAACCTGAAGTGAATGACACAGTGGAATCTAAAACTGTAAGTAGTAACATTGCTGTCGCTGGCACTGTTTCGCCAAAGCAGCCAGCCACAGCTAAACCAACCAGCAGCTGCACTTCAGTTTCTACGAAAGTAGAGAAAACTGAACCTTCCGCTGTTACAGAAGGTGGAGATGAGTCATTTGTGGTGCAGGTGGACGACACGATGCTGAATGAAATCGACGCTGACCTGCTAGACGGTCAGCAGAACGATGGGAAAGTGGCAGACTCTGTTGTTAGTCAAGATGGAGGAAACAAAAAAACAGAGACAGCAGGAAGCACAACAGCAGCCGGGGATGCTGCAGTGAAATTGTCTGAAAATACTGAATCTAAGGATGCGGCAAAGACCACAACAGCAACTAAAGATGAAAAAGACACGAAGACTGCGGCCAAGAGGTTTGTTTTACGTCCTTTAAAATAAATTTGTTTGGTTGTCCAGTCAACATTCCTGGGATAGGTTATTTTCTTTAAGTTATAAGGTATTTTTTTGCATATTGTCAACAGGTGTTGGTGTAAATACATTTAATCCCCTGTTTCAAAAGCAATGGTTATCTTAGAATTTATACAATTAGCTTCTAACTGCGAAGGAAACAAATTGAGTCTTTTATACTTACATTTCAATGTTGGTTTATAACCTGGTCGTTAGACATCTATATCCGTTTTTTGACAGATTGTTTAAGCCATCATGATCTCCAGACACTAGTAACAAATTTGTAAGGTATCTATTTCCCATTACAACTGCTGGCATGACCGTATTTGGAATGTACAAATTGTATTAATTTAACTAAATTTTGTTTGTTTCAGCGCCGCTGTCAAGACTGTTAAAAAGGATGAGAAACGTAAGTAAACAAAAATAAATTAAAAAGATTTTATTTTCCTGTTAACTTGCTCTAAATGGTGTGAGATTAAATTTTTTTTCCTCTGTTCATTTAAGCTTCCCAAAGTAGTCGTAACCTGTGGGTAAGTGGATTGTCATCCAGCACACGAGCCACGGATTTGAAAACTCTCTTTAGCAAGCATGGGAAGGTGAATATGACTATTTAATTTAATGTACCTAATATTGCAGCACTTCAGTGCATTGAACACATAATCTATGATTCTACTTTCATCCTGGATTCAGTTTGGTGACATTTGGTGTATATATTTGTATTTCAGGTCATTGGTGCTAAGGTTGTCACAAATGCAAGATGTCCAGGGTCTCGCTGTTATGGCTTTGTTACTATGGGATCGGCAGATGAGGCAACCAAATGTATTCAGCATCTTCATCGTACAGAACTGCATGGCAGAATGATATCTGTAGAGAGGGTAGGTTGATTTCTTTCCAACTTTAACTTTATATTTTGTTTGTTTCCTGTACATCAAAAGGAATTGTAAACATTTGTTTGTTTTCATACAACATTAGGCAAAAACCGAACCACAGGGCACAAAAGCTAAAGTTTTACCCCCTAGTGGTATAAAGTCGCCTGTCAAAACATCACGTCCATCTCGGAGATCTGATACAAAGTCAACAGGTCCGCACAAAGAAGAAGGTTAGTCTTTTGTTGTTTTCTGTTAAACTGAACTGCAGGTAACATAGTTATTGTGTATCCAGTTTGTAAAGTAGGTTTTTGATACCAGAATACATTTACATTTGTTATCATAACAGCATTTAATGAACATGGCTTTCATTCTTTTAAAAGATAAGGAAGCAGCCAAAGAGCCTGGTAAAGAATTAGAGAAAGACAAACAGAAGATGGATGATAGGCCAGAAGAATCTAGAAGTATTTCTCGTCATAGGAGTAGAGATAGAAGGCACTCTCCCAGAAGTACTAGTGGTAGACCAGGAGGTACAATATGTTTTATTCTGATATCAACTATAGTGCTAGTGGTAGATCAGGAGGTACAAAATGTTATATTCTGATATCAACTATAGTGCCAGTGTTTTTTCAGTGTTCGTCATTGCAAGTGTTTATTTTTATAGAATTTACCATCATTTGTTTTTGCTTTCTTTTTCTATAGAGTTTTATCACCATCGCTCCAGGGAGAGAATCTCAAGAGAGCAATCTGGGCTTTCGGATAAAGAAAAAAAAGAATTGGATGTGTTATCCTTTGAAAAAATTAAGGTGAGTAATGTGCATTAAAAATGTTTTAATTTAAAAAATATATGTAAACATTTATGTGGCGTATTCAAGAGCTGTTGTTTTCTTCAGGCTGAACGTGAGCGTGAACGACTGCGCCGAAAGGAAATGTACCTGCGCCATGAAGAGAGAAGGCGTCAGTTGGATATAGAGAGAGAGCAGTTCAAGCAACAGTTGATTGAAAAACGACAGAGAGAAGAAGCTATGAAGATTGAGAGGGAAAAAAGAAGATTACGGTATGCTGAATCATACGGTCTGAAAATGTTTGGGAAAAACTGTTTTTAATGATTGGGAAAATTTACCAAGGTTTGGGGATGTTTATAATTTTGACTGAAGTAGACAAAGCAGCATAAAAGAAAATTTAATTGAATACCCATGTAGTTCATTTTAGTCTTTAATAAAAATCCCAGGTTGTTGTTTTTCTTAAAAAAATATTTGGACTACTTGTATATCAATGAAGAAATTCCACACATGCCTGTGAAAATTTTTTGGGGAATTATTAGTAACGTTTGTGAAGAAATGGAGAATTTTAAAATGATTCTAGGGTTAGAACCCTGAGTGTGTACTTCACATTTTGCACTAAAATGAGCTTTAAAATCCGCACTAAGATTTCTAGACCTGAATATTTTTTTTTTTGTTAAAAAGGCTGTTCAAATATTTTTCAGAGAAATGAGGGAGGAGATAGAAAGAGAAAGGATGGAGGCTGAACGTCTTAGACTTGAAACAGAAAGACTGCAAATTGAAAGAGAGCAAGACTCATACAGAAGGGAACAACAGAGGTAGGGAAGACGTTTCTTTATGTTTTAAATGTGGTGTAATTTATAGGCTGCCAATATTCTAATTGAGTCAACTTTCTTTCTTTTAGGGTCTTACAAGATCGCCGTGCAATGAAGCGCCCTGGAGAAAGACCAGGTTTGAGAGAGGAAGAATGGTCTAGCAAACGCCCAGTAACTGACAGATATGGGTCAGGAGAAAGGTAGAAATTGTCCCCTTTTATGCATTTTTAACTTGGTGAACAATAGCTGCTAATGAGTTAATAATAGGAAATTCTTTATGGGTTTATTGTATTTGTATGAGATAAATTATCCAAGTTGATCAACATATTTCAGAACTAGTCGATTTGAACGCAAACCAGAGAGGTTTGAGAGGAGGGAGCCAGAAAGAGGTGCAAGGTTTGAACGACGTGAAGAGAGGCCCAGGCATGAAAGGTATTTTTTTTTCTCTTTATCAGTTACCTAATGGAGACTTGTGTGCTTTTGCACTATAGCCACTATATTTATGTGGTTCTACATAATAGCTCATACCTGGGTACCTGTCCGTATTTCGTCGTATTAGTACGCTTTTGACACCCCCAGTACGGCGATACGGCCAATACAAAAAATACGGCAAAAATTTAAGTGAAAAAAATAATTTCTTTTTTTTTCCAAATTTTTCTTTTTTTATGGCCGGCCAATTGAAATTTTGGAAACATTCCCGCCGGCAAATCGCCTTCAAGCTAAATTCGTAATTTCGAGTAGATCTCGTTGCACCAAAATCGGCCTTTTTTTGGCCGTAACAAATTAAATTATCAACTTTTTTCTTTCATGAAACTTAAAAGGCGAAACAATAAAAAGAAGACAACAGGAAAATACCAAAGGATCCGCGCATGCGTGATTCTATATTTATTTTTAGTCAGAGTTTCCCTAGCTATTGTTTTCATCATCATCATCTGTCCTTTGGGTTCCTTGTGGAACATAGGGCCTCTGTCAAAGCACGCCACACCTGTTGTTGTTATCTTTCCTGAGGGTGTGTCCAATCCATCTCCACTTCCTTTCCATGATTTGTTGTTCTACTGTTCTTTGTCCACACCTCTCCCACAGCTTGGAGTTTTCTACCTTGTCGAACCATTTTATTTTGTGTATATTTCTTAGGCATCTGTTAACAAAGGTCTGGAGTCTATTTTTAGTTTTCTCTGTCGTTCGCCGTGTTTCGGACCCATAAAGTAGGACCGTTTTAATGTTTGTGTTAAAGATCCTTACTTTAGTTTTGATAGAGATGCATGTAGATCTCCAGACCTGTTTCAAGTTGGCAAAGGCTAGTCGCGCCAGGTTTATTCGATGTTCGATGTCCTTGTCTGCTCCTCCTGATGCACTGACCACACTTCCAAGGTATACAAAGTGATTCACTTGGTCTAAGCTTTGGTTTTCTACTTGTATGTCGCCATCTTGTTGGTGGTTTATTTTCAACACTTTGGTTTTTTGATGGTTTATACCGAGTCCTACTCTTTTTCCGGTCTCACTCAAAGCTGTGGTCTTCTCTTGCATATCCTGTAATCTGTGGGACAGAATGGCCAGGTCATCTGCAAACTCTAAGTCTTCTAGTTTTTGCATTAGGGTCCATTGTATTCCTTTTCCTGAGTTAGCATAAGCTTCTTTTGTGACCCAGTCTAGTACTAGAAGGAACAGAAGTGGTGAGAGAAGACATCCTTGCTTGACTCCAGTTGTAACATGGAATTCATCTGACATCTTACCATTATGTACTATTTGGCAGGTAAAGTTTTCATAGAGACCTTTGATGATGGCTATTATTTTATTAGGTATTCCATAGTGCCTCATGATTGACCATATTGTCTCTCTATTAATGCTATCAAAAGCCTTTTCAAAGTCCACAAATGTAGCATAGAGTGGAGATTGCCATTCAATAGATTGTTCTATAATGATCCGGAGTGTTGCTATCTGGCTAATGCATGATCTTCCTCTTCTGAACCCAGCCTGTTCTTCTCTTAGGAGATCATTGCAGGCTTCTTTAATTCTGTTGAGTATTGTTCTGCTGAAGACCTTGCTGGGTACTGAGAGTAGAGTAATTCCTCGCCATTTATCACATCTTGACAGGTCCCCATTCTTTGGAATTTTAATCAGTAGGCCTTTTTTCCACTCTGCAGGAGGGGTTTCGGTTGACCAAATTTTATTAAAGATATTGTGGAGTTGGTTAACAATTTCAGCTCCTCCTTCTTTTAGGACCTCAGGTGGTATATTGTCTATGCCTGCTGCTTTGCCTGTCTTCATTTGATTGATGGCCTTCCATATTTCTTCTTTGGATATTTCGGGTGGATTTAGAGGGGTTGGTCTGTTTAGCACTTCCTGGAAGTATTCTTTCCATCTTCTGAGCTGGTCATCTATGGAAGAGAGGAGTTTACCTTGTTTGTCTCGGACTGGCACATTGTAGTTAGCTTTCTTGCCACTCAAGAGTTTAGTAATTTTATATAACTGTTTTATGTCTCCTTTTCCTGCTGCTTCTTCTGCTTACTCAGCTAGTTTATTATAAAATGTTCTTTTATCATGTCTAAGCATTTTTGAGACCTCTTTTGAAATTGTATGATACTCTTGTTGTGTTAGTTGTTTATGTTTTCTTGTTTTAGCTTGGTTTACTGTTTGTTTTGCATGTTTCCTGTCTTCAATTCTTTGCCATGTGTCGTCGCTAATCCAATGTTTTTTGTTTTTTGGGGCAGGTCTTAGTACTTCATTACAAGTTCCTATAATAATTTCTTTGAAGTTATCCCAGGTTTTGTCTATGCTTTCCTCAGTATCATCTGGTTGTAGTGCAGAGAATCGGTTTTTAAGGGTTAATTGTAATTCACACTTCCTCTGTGAATTCTGGAGTTTGTCTAGGTCGAATTTGGTTCTCCTGTTTGTTTTTTACCTTTGTTTGGCTAACTTTATTTTTAGCTTGGCCACTACCAGGTGGTGATCTGATCCAATGTCTGCTCCTCTTTTGGTTCGTACATCCTGTAATGTGCTCCTCCAAGTACGGCATATAGCGATGTGGTCTATTTGATTCTCTGTTTTGTTGTCTGGTGAGACCCATGTTGCTTTGTGGCATTTTTTGTGTGGGAAGATGCTGCCGCCGATCACCAGTTCATTGAATGTACAGAAGTTAGCAAACATCTCTCCATTTTCGTTCATGTTGCCCAGTCCGTGTATACCCATTGTCTTCTCTCTCCCTTTGTTTTCATTTCCTATTTTAGCATTCATATCTCCCATGAGGATCAGTATATCTCTTTTGGGTATTCTATCCACTATACTTTGAAGTCGTTCATAGAATGCCACTTTATCTTCTTCAGGTGCAAGGTTGGTGGGAGCATAGCACATGACGATGTGAACATTTTGGAATCTTGATAGAAATTTTGCTCTAATAATTCTGTCTGAAAAAGGCTCCCATTCCAGGAGACTTTTAAATGAATCTTTGTTCAATAGGAGTGCCACTCCATTTTCATGGGTGTCCTCTTCGTTTTCCATTCCAGAAAAGAGCAGAGTTTCACCTGTTTGAAGCCTAGTTTCTCCAAAAGTGTTCCATCGTACTTCACTCAGTCCCAAAATTTGCAATTTGTAGTTAGCCATCTCTTTGGCGACTTGGGCGCATCTGCCTGGTTCTAGCAGGGTTCGGACATTCCATGTACTTAAGCTGAAGGGTGCCTTTTGCATTAGGAAATGTATCTTTTTCGTCGGTTTGAGTAGGGTGGTCGGCCTTGTGGGATTCTTTTGAATTTCCCCACACAGCTTCATAAATCTCCTTTGTGGAGCCCTACTCTCGCCTCTGACTGTGTTTTGTAAGTTCGCTTTGATTTTGGTTTCTGTAACGTTTTTTTTTTTTCCATGGCCTGGTTGTTAGCCCTGCGCACAACCGTCTGGGATGATTCCCTTTACAGCTCTCTGGATAGCTGCCTTATTTTCGGGTAAGGTTCCCTAGCCTTTGTGGATCCCTCCACTTCCTGCAAGGCAGCAGGTTCTGATTTTGGTCCGCCCCGGGTATTTGATTTCCCCGGTACCTACCATATCTGGTGGGCGTTCCCCAATCCGCCACCCGGGGAGGCGCTCGATGGGAGATCAGAAACTCCACACGAGAGCTATTGTTTTGGTCGCCTGGTATTTTTTATAGGCCTACCACTACCAGTCAGTGGTAACCAGTGCCTCCTTAGTTTTAAACACTTTTTTTATCGCAATCCTGTAATGTAGCTTAGGTCTATTTGACCCGGTAGTGACATAGAATATATATAAATCTCAAAGAAGCCTACTTTTTATGGTCTGACACTGCAATCGGTAATGCGCCTACTTCGCGTGAATTAGTTTTTAGGTCAATCTATACGTCATAGACTCATACGTCACGTCAAGCGTTACTCGCGGCTTTCTTTTAAATTCTCGACGTTTTATTTTACTAATGGAGAGATTAAAACTCCTTGTTTTCATTACAGTAAAACTTTTGTTTTACTTATCATGTTTTTGTTATCAGCCTAGGCCTACTAAAACGAAAGCAACTTAGATCGTCACTAAACTTGTTTTTGTAGAACACTGAGTCTGAGCTCGCTGTAGGCCCTACGCATACATTGTTATGTTTCACGACGCGGCAACCTTGACATGATATCCTTTTTTTCGCTCTCGCTAATGTCTGAATTCGGCGATTGTAGGCTATTTGTAAAAAAAAATAATAATAATTGCGGATATGCGAGCTTGTTGTTTTTTCCCTACAATATCGGACATGTTAGTAGCTATTTGACTTTGACTAATGTAGGCTAAATTCATATCACTGAACTATATAGGGCTAAATACTATATATTAAAATATATTATATATATATATAAGATGTGAAGTGTTTTTTTTAGCTGTTACAGTTAGTGTTAGTCGTTAAAAATTATTGGGATTTAAGGCACATAACAGAGTTGTTTTTTTTAAACAAGTTACCCTTAATTAATTAAGGTAGCCTATTTCAAGCCTGAGAATTGAGATAAACTATTTCATGAGATTTATTGGTCATTGACATTGGATTGGCCTAAACCTAAAATTAAAACACTGACTAAAATAAAAATAGTGAAAAAAAAATCTGCACAATTATAATAATATTAAGTTAAAAAATAGAAGTATCATAATTTAAATCTGCTTTATCTCATTAGTTTTAAATCAGTTACAAATAATATCTTTTTATGTAGGCCGAATAGTAGGCCTATTTAAGTGACAATATTTTTGTCATAAAACGTTAACAAAATCCGCGACACGACAAAATCTGGTCAACAGTCTCAAAATACTCTTGCCAGCCAATGAAAATACTCTCAAGAAAAAATTAAGGTACCCAGGTATGATAGCTACATTATTTATGTGGTTCTACATAGTAGCTACATTATTTATGTGGTTCTACATAATAGCTACATTATTTATGTGGTTTTAAACACTAGCTACCTTGGTGCTATTTTTGTGGCTTAAAGCGAATACCTTAGTGGTATTTATGTGGGTTTAACCAAAAGCTGACTTTATGAGACTTGTCTAGCTTTATACTATCATTTTCCAAAAAAATAGATTTGAGGAACGAGAGAGAGCCCCACGTGCAGAGCCTAGAGAAAGAGAGTACAGAAGAGGAGAAGAGCACAGGCCATTTAGAGACGAAAGACCAAGGGAGCCTAGATCAAGAGATGATAGGCAAGGACGTGATTCTGCTAGGGGCCCGCCTAGACATGATTCTCGTGATTGGAAGTCAGAAAGAGGTAGGCCTCCTGCATCTGTTAAAAATATTTAAAATGTAACAATGTACAGCAGTGTTCCCTATATTCCCTTATGCAATCTGGTTCAGGTTGTAATCAGTATATTTATAATATTGTAATATTTGAATCTGATTTGGCTACAGCGTTCGCATAACGCAATGAGTCTTATCTGCTAGATAGTGAGTCACAAAGAGTATAAAAATAACCAGGTTACGAAAGAAAAGTTTGGGAAATAATGTAACACTAGACTATGCGTCATTGAGTTTGGTGAGCCAGATTTGAGTCCAGAGAATCAAATGCATGCACTAAAATACCTCTTGGCATTTAAAACAGAATATATCCTAGTTTTTTTTTTGCCTTCAGTAGTAGCTAATGTAACACTAGAATATATATTGTGTGATAAATTTTGGTGAGCCAGACTTAATTTTGGAGTATCAAATGCATACACTAAAATACCCCTTGACATATAAAACAAAAGGCCAGACTATATCTAAGTAGTAAAGTAGCATGAAATCTGTTCTAGTAATAGTATCACAGTTTAACATTTATAAAACATCCAGAAGATTTTAGGCTGTCAAGTATTTTATAAATATGAGTCCATTATGAGTTGCCAGACGTTTCTCCAGACATGAGCTGTTATTGGTACCATCTCTCTTCCACAAGATTATTTGTACACAAGTTAACAAGTACTGAAATACCAGCTGTTAGCATCTATTATAACTATACATCTGTTAGGGCATCCTCCAGCTAATGTACATATTTCTATAATATCTTTATATGATGTATTATATTTTCTAATAGAAATGTATATGACATAGACCATTCACTTTTTGCCTATCTGCAGACAAGCAGTGCCCATGCTACTGAGAAGTTTTGTTTAGGTAGGCCGTCCTACCCGTAGTCTTCCCTAATAGAAATAAATAAAAGATTGTCCAATCTTAAAATTGCATATAAATTATGTTTTCTGATTTCACAAATGTTTGATTACTCGTGTAGAAAGTACTCCGCTATTGAAATATTTTACACTAAGCACTCAGCTATGGGGCTCAGCTTTGTTTTAGTTTCAACATTCTTGCATCCAAAAGCTCTAGGAATGTTTTTTTTTTAAATCTCTCTTTTTCTCACCTTCACTTTCCCTCTAAATCTACCAAAGATTTGTACTAACCCTATTGTTTCTTTTTATGTATTTGTAGCAACTAAATGATATATTTATTTGTGGTCCATGTCAAATTATTTATTAAAGTTGTTTTGACTTTACACAAAATATTTCAAATTGTACAGAATAATTAACTGTACTAGAAATTTCACTAGAATGTATCTTGTATTTCTTATTTAATGACTTCATACATATTAAAAATGTGTTACCTTATTTTATTTACAGACTCTAGAGGAGGATCTGGAGGAGGGTCTGGGGCTTGGAATGGACCTGTTGAACGCTCAAAGATGGACAGTGGCTGGAGTCCTGGAATGGGTTCTGGTGGGATGGGTCAAGGTGATGGATGGGAAAGTGGTGTAGTCATGTCCCAGCCTGGGGGCAGTTTCAGTATTCAACAGGGTCCAATGATGGCAGGAGGAATGGGTGGTGGGCCAGTGTTTATTGCTCAGCCAGCATTGTCGGGCCCTCCGGTGATGATGCAGGGCACGTTGAGACAAGGAGATAGCAGATTTGGAATGGCGGCTGCAACAGTTCGTAGATTTTAAGAGTGTTCAGTGCAAGTTCTATTTCTGTGAATTGTTTTATTGCTTCTATTTGTCCTAAAGTTTTAATTGTACCGTAGATAAAAGCACATGATCATTCCACCAGTAGGTTAGAGCTTGTTCTACGCTCATTCCCTCATTGTCATGTCTATTGTCTGGTTTAATGATATCTTTTAAAGTTTTCAATTCAGTTCAATAAATTCTCTTGCAACTTCATGTGCTTGACATAAAACTTACTTGATGTTGTATAGCTCTTTAGTTAGGATTATTTTGTGTTTGTGTTGAATATGAGTGAAGGTTGTTGTAGTGTACCAGGATGTTATTGAAAAATGTGGTTATATATTTCAGCAATTTTGTTTTGATTTTTAAGATTAATTTCTTGTATTAAATGTATTGCATCCAGATTCGCTTGTTGTTTTTTTTATTTCAGTGATTCATTTATTTCATACTTGCATTTCATTTATTTACATGAATCATGAATGGGTGATTGTTTTTTTTCTTTCCTGGATAAGGTCACAAGACAAATACAAACTAGATTGGACCCGTTCTCACAAAAGGTGACAATAAGTGGCAAATATGAATTTGTGCTGCGAGTGTTTTTGTGTAGTGGGGGTCTTTCCGGTGAATTTTTTTTTTTTTTTTAAATACTAGGTTATCCATTTCTAAATCCTAATTTATATGTTTTTTATATTTTTTCTACTTAAAAATACTTTTATTAATTATTTTGATCAACATGTGATTTAGAATTGAGCATAAGTTCACTAAAATTCGACTTTATTTAACCTATTGTTTTGTACCTAAACCTTGACAGAACCCCATAACATATTATATCAATGAAAAGGGCAGACTCTGGAATTTCCTTGTCATCACTATTTATTTATAGAAACCAATCAGAAAATATTTAAGCCTGAAGTTTGGGATAAACAATTTCTTTCTTTCTATCCTATGAAAATTCGTTTATAAATTGATCATTGGTTACGATACCATATTTTTCCAAAACAAATTCACTGATTAGTTATTCAATTTATTGGAATACTAGGAGATAACGATTAGGCTTTCCGTTTTCGAGATTATGAAAAGTTCACAAAAAGGAAACCCATGGCTTCACTGCTAAATTCTTTGCAAGATGTGAATATTTTTTGTTCAGTTTTATTATAAAATAATATCGTATATACCACTAAAAGGATAATTGAATGCCCTTTCGATTGGTATGTAAATATATATATTACGATTCTGGTTGCTACGGAGTTTAGACATTTTCAAATAAATAAACTTTAAAATTTAAAACTCCTTTTCTCAAAACTCCGTTTTTTGTCTGACTAGTTCTAAGTGATAGTAAGTGTCATAGAAAAATGAAATATTGACGTATAATAATAAATTTGATATTTAAAAAAGCTTATTCAAACCATATATAGAGCTCAAAATGTTGAAAAAAACACTTCTGTCACCTTTTAATAATATATTATAATAATATTTGTATAGCGCTACCAACAAACATAATGTAAGCTCAGAGCGCGTTTAACATACAACTAAGAATACGGATATTACCCTAGGCCAGGTGACAGCTAAATTAATGATTAAAAAAGACAAAACAAATAAATGTAGCACTAACCGACCCAACCCATAAATAAGACAGTAAGTTTCTAAAGCATGTTAAATGTTATCTAAGGTAAATATTGAAATAATGAGTTTCTTTTTTGGGAACGGGTCACATTATTTAAAACTTCATTACCAGAACACTAATCTAAAACCTCATCAGTCATCAAACAACCTAATCCAATGCCACGCATTTTACAGTGAAGCAGAATAAATAAGTATATAGCATTGCCTGCTATTATTGATCAATTTGCTTAGAAGTTTTAGAAGTCTAGTTAGAGGACTATAAAAATGTATGAGATATTTTCTACTACTATTGTTTTGATTAATTTTTCAACATCAAGTAATACATAAATAAAAATTTAACATCACGCGACTAACACTTGAGTATTAATTATCGCCTGTTCACTTTTGATGTTAAAAACGGATTCTAAAAGACTAGAAGTGGCCGTCGAGGTTGAAATCAATTGTCAAACACCAGCAAAAGCATGCTTTTTTTTGTTTATTATTTTAAAAATAGAACAGGAAGTTCACGAACATTCGTGTTCAAAAGTTCACGCCTCATTAAGACTTGTCAATTTAGCAAAAAAGGTATTTGCAAGAGGCTCAGAGGGGCATGAAAATCTGGTATGATAAAAAGTCTCACGCCAGAAATTTTACACCAGGAGACAAAGTGTTGGTTTTCCTTCCAATCCCCGGTCAATCCCTCAGTACTAAGTTTATGAGACCCTATACTATAGATTCCAAACTTGGGGAGGTGAACTGCTTAGTATAAGTAAATACACTTGACCGTAGGAAAAGAAAAGCGTGTTTGCCTTGTTAATATGTTAAAACCATATTAGGTTAGGAAGTCAGAAAAACCCAAAATCACCATTACTGTGCCTCCGATTGGCACCAGTGATCCAAATAACGGGAGAAAACCCTACAGTAGATTGTAACTAAACCTAAAATATAGTACTACCTTGCAGAACTTCCAAAGTAAGGTTGATCATTTATTAAAAGATCAGGGTGACGAAATATGGGAATTGATTAATGACTTCTCTAATCTTTTCAGTGATGCTCCACGTAGGACACATCTGATTGAGCATGACATTGCTGAAGGTTCGAATAAAGCAATAAGACAACATCCCTACAGTGTAAATCCAAAACAACTGAAAACCATACGTGACGAAGTACGTACAGTATATGATTGACAATGATATGATCGAGACTAGCAATAGTGAGTGGGTCCCCTTGTCTCCTAGTTCCCAAGGGGGGCGGTACGTACCGTTTCTGCACGGGAAACTCAATACCAAAGTTAAATCAGACTCTTACCCCATACCCAGGGTGGACGACCCGATTGACAGGGTGAGTAGCTTTTCAAAGTATTCCACCCATCTTCTCTTCTTTCCTTTGTCTTTGCTCTCCTTCTTTATCTTTCAACGGTCTTTCAGGTTTACTAGACTTCCCAGATAACGTCTTGGTGATGGTATACAAATCTTTCTTATTTCCTTTTCCGGCTGCCTCCTCAGCTTCTGAAGCTAGAGCATGTGCATAATTATTTTGGTCAGCTTTGAGGCTTCCTTACATTTTTATTTGCCTGTATGTATTGTTCCTGTGCCTTGGCCATTCTACACGTTTCCGGCTGTTGTTTAATACCGGGTACTGCCTTCATTCTAGTCTAGGAAACCTCTGAATGATGCTCTGCAACCTACCATAAAACTCTTCTTTCATACAGTCTTCCTGTAATTGGTAGGGGCTAGCATTGAATGAGGTTTATGTTTATCTTCGTTTTCTTTGTTCTGAAAGAAGTGATAACTCTTGGACCATGCGCCTTCCAACCAATGAGTGCTCCTTGTGCAACCTTCGAAAGCATGAAAGCCACTCCCTGTGGGTGTGGTCCATTTTATCCTTGTGTCCTGAAAATAGGAGTAGCTCTCCTGTGGAGAGCCTCTTCTGGCCGGAATCGGTCCATCTGGCTTCGCTGATGGCGAGGATGCTGATCTTTAAGTTCCTCATCTCTAATGCCACTTGTGCTGCTTTACCGGCTTCAAACATGGTGCGAACATTCCATATTCCGATGGTGAGTGTGGTCCTGGTTGAGATGATGGCCGTATGCCTGGCAGCTTCCAATAGCTGGCTTTCACTGCTCGGCATTATATCGTACTTCCGACTGGAGGGTCCATCCTCTCCCAGTACCGAGTTGTCTGTTAATATCCTTGTTTGTGTTTTTTGTAACGATTGGTAGTTTGACTTTGAAGGGAAGGGGTCGCTAACCCCTCGCTCAACCCTCCTCCTTTCTCACCCGGGCTTGGGACCGGCTATGGCGGAGTTACAGTCTAGTGAATAAATTTGAAGAGAATTATTATCCGGATAAATTATCTTACTCAACACATTTCACTATCCCGTGGAGACTACCCAGAGAATTTCTTTCGCCTTAATTAATAAGGTTAATATTTCTTGACCACTAGAGGTAGTAAATACCAATGTAAAGACGTTGTTACTATACATTTTTGAAAGAACTGCCAGGAAAACACATCTATACATAATACATGTGGTATTTTTTTAAAAGTAGGATAACATTTTATAGGTATGTGTGAATCCTACTTTTTAATTCATTTTTTTTTGGGTTTGAAAAGCTGTTCCGGGATTTTGCTATATGATGGGTATGTTTATAAGGCAAATGTAAATTTAATTAACAATATTTTACATTGAACTGAATTGTTTAATAAACATTACTAATTTAACCAACTTTGTGTTGTTTTGTTTACATTTTTCTTTTTTTAATGTTATTTTGTTGTATTGAAAATTGTGGTACATTTCAAACTTAAAATGAATATTGAAGATATTCTTTTTCTTTGTTCAAACCTATTTTCCCTTGTTTTTAAACATCTTTCCTACATACCTGCCAAATTTCATTACAAATATCAATGTAGCCTATCACATATTCAATTTTTTGTATCAAAAATGTAATCAATTGTCACGCCATATTTACATAATTTAGCCTAGTTTAGGTCACTTAGTGGGAGGAGGCGCGTGACCATTTTTCAAATACGTGATTAGTTAAATCTGCCAACTAGCTCGCCGATATTCGCAATTTTATAGAAACAATTATAAAAAAAATAAATAATAACAATGAAGTGTGTGCGTGCGTTCGTGCGTGTGTATTCTCTCCAATCTTGACTGCTAGTGACGGTCTGTTCCAGTTAGCATAGACATGCGATCTTTTTGGGAAAGTGATGCGGTAGAAGCTGGGGGAGGGGGGATGAAGGCCATTGAAGGGAGCAGGCATAGCCCGCCGCATAGGCCTATTTTTCTTACTCAACATTCTACACGGACTTTTAATGTACGTAATATTGGGGGTTAGGGTTGAGGGAGGGGGGGGGTCTACAGCAATGGACTATAATCAGTAAAAAGCAGGTTTCTTTCTTTCTTCATTCTAATAGTTAAAGGTTTATGGAGGTTATGAGGGGGGTACAGATCAGAAGGGGACTATTTCATCGGGTAAAAAAAAAGTGGGGGGCATCATTTTTTTTCATGAGAAAGAGATGATGGGAAGGGGGAGATAGGGCTCATTTTTTTTCTACACCAACCAATTTGTAATATTTTAACACTTAGACTTTCTGTCCGTAAGAACGCCACTGGCGTTGATCGGCAGTACTATTCTGTCGTAAGTAAGAACGCCATTGGCATTGATTTGGGTAACATTGTTTGTATCGCTATTAAATCCAAACCAGCTTTCTAAAATTAATTTTAACTTCCTCTGACTATTTTTAGATATCAGAACTCTTTTTAACATAAGTTTAAAGGGGATTTGACGACCTTTTATGCTTTTTTTTCATTGTTTATAGTGGTGATTATTGATTTGTTACGACGGTCACAAGAACACAAATGGGGGGCCTAGTAAAGATCATCTAAAATACTGTCTGCTAGGCCTTTTTGAAGACATTATTAAATAGAAATGATACAAACTTATCTTATTTTATTATAGACACACATTTAATACAATTTATAATAAATATATAATTATATCGGTCTAAAACTACATCGAGTCGGGAGCATCAACTCAACCGGTGAAAAATAAGCGTCATCAATTACTTCAACTAGACTAGGTCCAACTAGCTAGGACCTAATCACTAATCTTTCCGATTTTTTCATCATTGATTTATTCTGTACACTGTTTAATCTTTTATATTTAAAATGTATATTTTACTCTCTTAAATTTGATATAGGGCCTATAGCATGTAGGCCTACCTAACTTTAAAAACAAAATAGGCCCTGTTTATTTTCTGAAAACATAACCACTCCTAGGCCTAGTACTAAAAAGGAATGTGAAAATATCATATTAATTTATCTATGTTTTTTCAAACGGTAACAGTAACAGACATTAATTAAAAGGATTATCTGTTAATTTTTGTAATTATGTTGATAGCCCCGTGGATTTATTACAATACTTCTTATAGTTAATAGTTTGTACTTAGCAATTTTTATAAAAAAATTTTTTAATAGACCTAGAAAAATTTCATTTTTTGGTATTTTTACTAACATTTTTTCTTTTTTTATTATTTACATAAAGAATTTCAGAACAAAACATATTTTTTTTAGATTCAGTATTTATTCACCTTTAGTTTGATATATAACACTTGGTACATTTAATTTAAAAAAACGGTATTAAAATATTTTTTTTGACATATGCATTTTGTCTATAAGAAAAACTCCGGCAGAACCTGAAAAAAACTACGGACAGAAAGGGTTAAGGGGATGGTGACCCATTGTGGTTAGGAGAAGGTAGGCAATATCAGTGAAAGTAGGAGAGGGATGAAAAAACAATTGAGGGGGGGGGTGAAGAAGGGAATCAATTCATTTATTTGTTCAAAGACTCTAACAATCTTTATAGGGATGAGGTGCTACAGTAAGAAATACCAGTAAAATATTAAATTACATATCTTATGGCCTTATAATGTCTAAAAAGTACCATTTTAGTTTTTTTATAATTTGGTAAAGAAATAAAATGTAGAAAGGGAATTATTCAAATTTTGACTGTTTGACTGAGTGAACAATGTAGCCTACATATAAAATATTTAATTTCATCAAACTTCATGTTATAAAAAAAAATAAGAAGACAGGTAAAGGTGATTCGTGTATACAGGTAGGGTCCTTTGAGGCATTTGTATGAACTTTAATTTGATACCTGTATTGTGCAATTATGGTACCGGTAGTTAAAAGAAAATGACAAAACTATGTCTCTTTGAATAAATTATGTACTCTTCTTAAAATGTCAAATTTTATCCAAATGTCATGTTATAAAATTTTTGTAATAAGCATTTGAACACTGATTTATCTATAAATGTATGACCTTGGTACGGCATTTAATTTGATACCTGTATTGTGCAATTCACCAGTTTCTGTGCTTCATCGGACCTATGGATCAATTCGGTCCGACGAGTACTTTACTTACTTATTGTGCAATTACTAAAATTAGGTAAAAAAATATTGACAAAGTTATGGCTGTTCTAGTGAAATACGTACTCGTCTTGAAATGTCCAATTTTATCCAAATGTCATAACCCTCAGTGTCGGCTTATTATCAATTATACATTCATAAACAGAACTAATTCAGAAAAGAACTGTAAGGTTCATTATAAATATATGGGGGTATGCAAACATTTCAAGTTAAATATCTTCAGTTACATCATAAAACTAGTAAATCCGTACACAAATATAGTTTAATAAGCAAAGTAGTTAAGTAAAGTACCCTTCCGATCAAATTGATCATAGGGCCGGTGATGCAGGGTTCACCAATTTCTGTGACCACGTATCCATGGTTAAATTCGAGTCCTGCAATTTGATTAGTGTTTTAAAATGATGTTAGATTGTTGATTGTCTTTCTTTGTTTAGGGAAATCTAATAATTTCCACCGCACTTTTCAATATAAACAAAATTGTGTCTAAAAATTTACTGCGCCACCGATCTATAAATAGATCATTTAATGTAGAATGCTGCCATTTTACACAAAATGCATATGAATTGATGCTGTCAAGCTTCTGACTTCTTATTAACAATCTAAAACTAGCAATAATACTATCGAAAAAAAAAAAAAAAATTACAAAACAATTTTTATAAAAAGTTAATAATAAAAAAAAGTAGACAGCAATATTTCGCAGTATGGGAAAACCCGGCCCCGAAACACACTGAATTTGAAAGCATTTCAAAGAGACATCATGGCGCCCGTTTTATAACCTTAACATACAGTGATTACTTCTGATTAGTAATAGGTCCAAATTTTATATTTTTAAATTAACGAAATAAGCAATATTGTTGATATAATAAACATTTCTTTTGGAGGACGCTTCCAATTAATATATTTCACTTTTAACCCGATTGGTCAAACGGCTTATGAGATTATAGAACATAAACAAACATCTAAATAACTAAACTCACGGTAATGGTAATTATATATATTGATCAGTGAAAGTGGGGAAAAAAATGGCGGAAATTTCTTCAAGGATGTTACTTCGGTGCCTAATCCATTCTTTTTATAGATCAGTGGTACTGCCACTGACAGAATTAATTCAACGGTTCCGTTACGCTCCTAATAAAAGTTAGCATACAAGTGTACATATTATTCTTGTATTATTACAATTAATTTAATGTTTGACCTCTTACTAACCAGGACACGAAGAGAGATGTCCTACTTTCCGTGCTAACTGTCCGCTCATCTATCTTTACCCTTGACCAGAATTATTTGGTATGTGGACACTACTAGCTACTACATAATTCATCATCATTTATCTTCAGAAAAATAGCCAGCATCCTTTTTAAAATTTTGTAGTCGCACTACATCACTTGTTATCCCTGGCAACCCATTATCACTGAAATTTGGGGGCATGTGAAGATAGAAGAAAAGAAAGTATGCCACCAACTGAAGAATAACAAGAGAAAAAGGTGTTTACAAATTAAAAAAGCTAAATTTCCATCAACCAGTCTACCCAGCTCTGACGGGTATTTGATCTTAGTTGAGGTAAAGTAACAGCGACTGTGCATAGAGCTGACCACACAATCACCTATTATGCCATAGCCGCCGAAACTGGTGAACGCTGCTTTACTAATCCTTAGTAAAAGACTTACTAACTTTTGCATCAGGGCTTAACATAATTCTTGCGTTTCTCTTGTCTCCCACGCACAAAGCGAAAACAAAGCCATCTACTTAAATTAAATTAGCTTAGTTCAATAAAATCCCATTATATTAGTAATACGTTTCTTTGGATCGTGAGAGTTTAGTGTCAACATAAATCTTGGCCATTATGATCTTTTCTAGAAAACAAGTTCTTTGGCTTTTTTTCTAATTCAAATGACACTCATCAGCGAGCCTTACTTGCTAAAGGCTAAGCCACACTATATTCAAGAATCACGTGTTTACTGTAATCGTGATTCAGCGAATCACTAGAATTTGTTTCAGAGCGAATAAGAAATACGCTGTTTCACAATCAGCCATGCCACACGTAAAGCACGATTGACAGAAAAACAAAGAAATGAGGCAGGGCATGATGGGAAGTGCTCTCATCAGCATCATGAATGAGGTGATTTTACAGAATTCATATAATTTATACACTATTCATACCATATGATATTGATTTTATTTTAGTAAAGTGTAGCAAAATGCATAATTTTGTTAAAATAAAGTGGCCAATTACAGATAACAACAGAAGTGTCCAAGTTACCCCAGTCTCGGTTCCTGCCCCGCCCTCCGGGACATGATATGCCACTGAAGTTGTCTGTGCCAAATTTCCACCCCAGAACCTCACATGAATGGTTGAAACAGCACGGATTAAAATGTAAATTGATACAAAAATTGTTAATTTTGCATCACAGATGTTAAGATTTCATAAGTTACCTTTAGCTAATTTTAAGCCTACATTTTGTTGGTATATTAAATGTATTTTAACTTTAATTTAATAAAATAAAATATAACTGAATTATGAGATTTTTATACTTGCTGATTTATTTTTAGAATCAATTTTATATTGCTAAAAATGTTGATAGTAATCAAATCATTCTATTATTATCAGCCAAAAAGCTGGACTTGTATCAAATACTAGCACCAAATGCTTATTCCTACAAGGAAAAGTTTATTCCAGTCATCAAAAAAGCCGTTCACTCCCAAGTTCACAGGGTAAAATTTCTCTTAACAGTTACTCCTCTAACAAATTAATTATTTAGTTTGAATGCTCATTGGTGAAGACTATATATTTTGTTTTAAGTTGTACTACTTATTTATATTTTAATCATTTTTATTTTAACTTCATGTCAATTATAAAATGATAATGATAATAATATTGTATAGCGCTGCCAACAAACATCATGTAAGCTCAGAGCGCATAATTAACATACAACTAAGAACAATTTTCAGATAAAATACATAAACCTTTCAAGAGAATGATACCTCAAAATTTAGTTTACAAATATTTTTTGGACACATTTTTGAGTTTAGCTAAAATCATTTCATAATGAGAAATAACTTTTGATTAAGAAATTTAACTTAAGTACAATAAATAAATTAATTATTTTCAGCATGCTATGGTTCAGTTTCCCTGGCATGATGGATCACTAAAAAATATCCATGTGGACATGACTCAACTCTACGACTATCAGAAGCGTCAATGTAAATTTTTTTCAGAGAAATGAGGGAGGAGATAGAAAGAGAAAGGATGGAGGCTGAACGTCTTAGACTTGAAACAGAAAGACTGCAAATTGAAAGAGAGCAAGACTCATACAGAAGGGAACAACAGAGGTAGGGAAGACGTTTCTTTATGTTTTAAATGTGGTGTAATTTATACGCTGCCAATATTCTAATTGAGTCAACTTTCTTTCTTTTAGGGTCTTACAAGATCGCCGTGCAATGAAGCGCCCTGGAGAAAGACCAGGTTTGAGAGAGGAAGAATGGTCTAGCAAACGCCCAGTAACTGACAGATATGGGTCAGGAGAAAGGTAGAAATTGTCCCCTTTTATGCATTTTTAACTTGGTGAACAATAGCTGCTTATGAGTTAATAATAGGAAATTCTATATGGGTTTATTGTATTTGTATGAGATAAATTATCCAAGTTGATCAACATATTATTTCAGAACTAGTCGATTTGAACGCAAACCAGAGAGGTTTGAGAGGAGGGAGCCAGAAAGAGGTGCAAGGTTTGAATGACGTGAAGAGAGGCCCAGGCATGAAAGGTATTTTTTTTTCTCTTTATCAGTTACCTAATGGAGACTTGTGTGCTTTTGCACTATAGCCACTATATTTATATTTGTGTGGTTCTACATAATAGCTACATTATTTATGTGGTTCTACATAATAGCTACATTATTTATGTGGTTCTACATAATAGCTACATTATTTATGTGGTTCTACATAATAGCTACATTATTTATGTGGTTTTAAACACTAGCTACCTTGGTGCTATTTTTGTGGCTTAAAGCGAATACCTTAGTGGTATTTATGTGGGTTTAACCAAAAGCTGACTTTATGAGACTTGTCTAGCTTTATACTATCATTTTCCAAAAAAATAGATTTGAGGAACGAGAGAGAGCCCCTCGTGCAGAGCCTAGAGAAAGAGAGTACAGAAGAGGAGAAGAGGACAGGCCAATTAGAGATGAAAGACCAAGGGAGCCTAGATCAAGAGATGATAGGCAAGGACATGATTCTGCTAGGGGCCCGCCTAGACATGATTCTCGTGATTGGAAGTCAGAAACAAAGAGGTAGGCCTCCTGCATCTGTTTGACTTAGAAATATTTAAAATGTAACAATGTACAGCAGTGTTCCTTATATTCCCTTATGCAATCTGGTTCAGGCTGTAATCAGTATATTTATAATATTGTAATATTTGAATCTGATTTGGCTACAGCGTTCGCATGACGCAATGAGTCTTATCTGGCAAATGGAGTTCAACGTCGATAAATGCTTCCTCCTCTCTGTTTCCAGAAAAAGAACTAGGATACCCACTAGCTTTACTTTAAATGGCCACTCTCTTGCAAGGGTGTCAGTAGCTAAATACTTGGGTTTGAACATCACAGAAAATCTCCACTGGGGCATACATGTTCAATCCATTGTTGCCAAGTCTAACCTGCGCCTTCATTCATAGAAACCTAAAGGGGTGTTCCACAAAAATTCAGACCCACTGTTATAAAAGCTTAGCTCGCCCCATCCTAGGATACGCCTCGCCAGTTTGGGACCCCCACCAGCAAAACCTGATTGTCAAACTGGAGATGACGCACAGCACGTCGAATACTAGAGGACTACAGCACCAAATCAAGCGCCTCTGCCTTAGTAGCAAAACTCCACCTAGATGCACTACAACAACGAAGAGCAATTGACAAAGTGTCCATGATTTATTAAATCATCAACGACCACGTGGATCTTTCGACCCAAACAAACAGAATGCAGAAAGTGTCCCGCTCTACTCGGTGCCATCAGCTCAAGCTGCATGTCCCACATGCACGCACCGACGTCTACAAACATTCTTTTTTTCCGTCAGCCATTAGGCTGTGGAACACCCTGGACCAGGCCTGCATCACTGCCCCTACAGTTCCGGCATTCAAATCGTCACTAAAGTGCTGGTCCAAAAACCTAAAGTGACACTCTTTTATCTGTATATAACTGTTGTTTGCTATGTTATGTTTGCTATGTTATTTTATGTGTATTTAAATTGCGGACTTTCCTCGGTTCTACAGGGTCTCCACAGTATTACGAAGAAGAAGAAGAAGAAGATCTGCTGGTTAGTGAGTCACAAAGAGCATAAAAAAAAACAGGTTACGAAAGAAAAGTTTGGCAAATAATCTAACACTAGACTATGCGTCATTGAGTTTGGTGAGCCAGATTTGAGTCCAGAGAATCAAGTGCATGCACTAAAATACCTCTTGGCATTTAAATCAGAATATATCCTAGTTTTTTTTTTGCCTTCAGTAGTAGCTAATGTAACACTAGAATATATATTGTGTGATAAATTTTGGTGAGACAGACTTGTTTTTGGAGTATCAAATGCATACACCAAAATACCCCTTGACATATAAAACCAAAGGCCAGACTATATCTAAGTAGTAAAGTAGCATGAAATCTGTTCTAGTAATAGTAATAGCATCACAGTTTAACATTTATAAAACATCCAGAAGATTTTAGGCTGTCAGGTATTATATAAATATGAGTAGCCAGACGTTTCTCTAAACATGAGCTGTTATTCTCTTCCACAAGATTATTTGTACACAAGTTAACAAGTACTGAAATACCAGCTGTTAGCATCTATTATAACTATACATCTGTTAGGGCATCCTCCAGCTAATGTACATATTTCTATAATATCTTTATATGATGTATTATATTTTCTTATAGAAATGTATATGACATAGACCATTCACTTTTTGCCTATCTGCAGACAAGCAGTGCCCATGCTACTAAGAAGTTTTGTTTAGGTAGGCCGTCCTACCCGTAGAATACAAGTTTTGTCTAATAGAAATAAATAAAAGATTGTCCAATCTTAAAATTGCATATAAAATATGTTTTCTGATTTCACAAATGTTTGATTACTCGTGTAGAAAGCACTCCGCTAATGAAATATTTTACACTAAGCACTCAGCTATGGGGCTCAGCTTTGTTTTAGTTTCAACTTTCTTGCATACATAAGCTCTAGGAATGGTTTTTTTTTTTAAATCTCTCTTTTTCTCACCTTCACTTTCCCTCTAAATCTACCAAAGATTTGTACTAACCCTATTGTTTCTTTTTATGTATTTGTAGCAACTAAACGACCACTAAATGATATATTTATTTGTGGTCCATGTCAAATTATTTATTAAAGTTGTTTTGACTTTACACAAAATATTTCAAATTGTACAGAATAATTAACTGTACTAGAAATTTCACTAGAATGTATCTTGTATTTGTTATTTAATGACTTCATACATATTAAAAATGTGTTACCTTATTTTATTTACAGACTCTAGAGGAGGATCTGGAGGAGGGTCTGGGGCTTGGAATGGACCTGTTGAACGCTCAAAGATGGACAGTGGCTGGATTCCTGGAATGGGTTCTGGTGGGATGGGTCAAGGTGATGGATGGGAAAGTGGTGTAGTCATGTCCCAGCCTGGGGGCAGTTTCAGTATTCAACAGGGTCCAATGATGGCAGGAGGAATGGGTGGTGGGCCAGTGTTTATTGCTCAGCCAGCATTGTCGGGCCCTCGGGTGATGATGCAGGGCACACTGAGACAAGGAGATAGCAGATTTGGAATGGCGGCTGCAACAGTTTGTAGATTCTAAGAGTGTTCAGTGCAAGTTCTATTTCTGTGACTTGTTTTATTGCTTCTATTTGTCCTAAAGTTTTAATTGTACCGTAGATAAAAGCACATGATCATTCCACCAGTAGGTTAGAGCTTGTTCTACGCTCATTCCCTCATTGTCATGTCTATTGTCTGGTTTAATGATATCTTTTAACATTTTCAATTCCGTTCAAAAAATTCTCTTGCAACTTCATGTGCTTGACATAAAACTTACTTGATGTTGTATAGCTCTTTAGTTAGGATTATTTTGTGTGTGTGTTGAATATGAGTGAAGGTTGTTGTAGTGTACCAGGATGTTATTGAAAAAGGTGGTTATATATTTCAGCAATTTTGTTTTGATTTTTAAGATTAATTTCTTGTATTAAACGTATTGCATCCAGATTAGCTTGTTGTTTTTTTATTTCAGTGATTCATTTATTTCATACTTGCATTTCATTTATTTACACGAATCATGAATGGGTGATTGTTTTTTTTTCTTTCCTGGATAAGGTCACAAGACAAATACATACTGTATATTATTTAAAACTTCATTACCAGAACACTAATCTAAAACCTCCTCAATCATCAAACAACCTAATCCAACGCCACGCATTTTACAGTGAAGCAGAATAAATAAGTATATAGCATTGCCTGCTATTATTGATCAATTTTCTTAGAAGTTTTAGAAGTCTAGTTAGAGGACTATAAAAAATGTATTTGATGTGTGACAATTTTCTGCTATTGTTTTAATTAAATTTAACAGCAAGTAATGCTAATACTAATACACAACAAAAAATGCATTTACTAGAAATATTATTCCCTCATTAGTCATTAATTGGTAAATAGTTTTAAAAGGAATTCCTTACAAAACTTTGAGTGTTGACATTTGTTTATTTTCCTTTAACTTTAAAATGATAGATAAAAATTACAGGCTTTTGACCAGAGAAATATCAACTTCCTAATGAAATATAAGGAAAAATAAAACAGAAATAATACTGAGAGAATTCAACATCTTATGTTGAAAGGATTCCAATGTACAAACAGCAACAAAAAGTAAAAAAACAAACAATTGTGACTAACAAAGTAAAAATGTAGATATTTACTGAGCAGTTACAAGCACAGAAAATGTAAACAAATACTTGAAATAGATGTTAGAATTTTATAAAAATATTCACAATTGTTTTATTACTCACAAAGAACATCTTTTAGGCAGGGAAAAATAAATTGCTTGTATAAATAATTTGAAAAGTGCATCTTAATAAGATAATATAAAATTCCAATAAGAAAACAAGATATATTACATCCTCCTCTTTTGATGTTTATTTCACCATGACTTGGAAACCTGGTGCACTTTTCTTAAAGAAATGTTTTATATAGTTGCATCAAAAAAGTCATTTATATTTATTCAACATTCTAAAAAGTGTATAAGTTATAAGGTTTTTTAAAAAAAAAAAGTTCTACACTATATCTCTCTACCATTACTGGTACCCCTGGAGTTTAGCCCGAGAGGGCAAACGGTTTCGAACTGTTAGGCATTTGTCACGATCAATGAAAATGCTGTTCTTCTTTACGGCAATTTCTTTTTCCAGAGCCATCCTGTTGTCCTGGAGGTCCTTCAGTGAGTTTTGTGCATCATTTAGTTTCTGTTTAAGTGCATCTATGGACTGGTTGATCTCATTCACCTCACCAACCAAGCTGATAGAAGAATAAAAATGTTGACATATAAAAATCTGGATAATTTCTTATCAATAGTGAACTGTTTTTTAAATGTCACTACTGATAAACTATTAAACTAAAATATTTTGTAAAATGTGAAAATTGGAAAAATTTTAAAACAGATTTTTTCCCTTTGGCTAGTGTAGCCAATTTCACCACATATATCCCATTTCAATTTAGATGGTTAATTGTGTCACTATTACAATACACAGCTGTCCTATGATGATGATAGTATCTAGCTAGTTAATTGTGTCACTATTACAATACACAGCTGTCCTATGATGATGATAGTATCAAGCTAGTTAATTGTGTCACTATTACAATACACAGCTGTCCTATGATGATGATAGTATCAAGCTAGTTAATTGTGTCACTATTACAATACACAGCTGTCCTATGATGATAGTATCAAGCTAGTTAATTGTGTCACTATTACAATACACAGCTGTCCTATGATGATGATAGTATCAAGCTAGTTAGGTTTAGAGGGGCTCCCGCCAATGCTAAATTCTGTTTCAATTCAATATGGAGTTTCACACTAGTTTTTGTTAAGGAATAAACCTGTACATACTGATACTGAGCAGGATCTCTACACAGCTCAACTCCTGGTCTGTATGTTCTGTTGTACAGACGGGTCTGTGCAACCTTCAGAGGATCTTCTTTATCTCTTATTGCCTGTTGTAGCTCCTCCATGTTTTTCTCTTGATCCTTGATCTGCTTCACTACCTGCCAAAAATAATTTTATTGGTATAGAGTATAATGAGATATGCATCTATTGGTTTACTAGTCACTTAAAAATAGCACATTCTTAATCAAACTAAATATGTAGGCCTACTAATCTTAATATATGGGGCACGGTAGCCGAGCGGCAGCGCGTTCGAATGGCGAGCCGAAGGTCCCGTGTTCGAATCTTGGTGCAGGCTAGGATTTTTTTCCGGGTCTGGAAGGTGTCCCTGAGTATACCCAGCTCTGATGGGTACCTGACCTTAGTTGGGGTAAAGTAAAGGCGGCTGTGCATAGTGCTGGCCACACAATCACCTAGTATGCCGTGTCCACAGAAACTGGTGAATGCTGCTTCATCGGACCTATGGATCCATTTGGTCCGACAGATACTTTACTTTACTAATCTTAATATACAACTTCAATCTGGCAAAAGCCTTTGTGTGGTTTTGGATCTGATATTGATATAGTCTTTTGATATTTGAAATTGTACAAATTAAGAATCCAAGTTCTATGAAGAATTTTTAAAATGTTAATGATTTAATTTCAGTAGGGCCTACATTTTCATTTACCGGTACTTTAGAAACTGTATATTTATATCCTAGTACTATGGGACACAGTGAATCTAAAGGCAGTGCGCTTGTGTGGTGTACGATGGGTCCCGAGCTCGAATCGTGGCGAAGGTTAGGATTGTTCCCAGATATGGAGGGTAGCATATCTCTGATTCTACTCAGCTCTAATGGATGCCTGACATTAGTTGGTAAAAGTAAAGGCAGCTTGGCATTAAGCTGGTTGAAAAATACCTTGTATATCAAGGAAACAAGTGAATGCTGCTTCACTGGCTCTATGAACTAAATTTGTTAGACAATTTCTTTTTATAGACATTTGGTAACCTACTTTAACTAGATTTTCTTCCAGTTTTGTTTTGGCATCTTCCATCTCTGTAATTCTCTTGGTGAAGTTTACATCCACCTGATCAGCCTGTTCCAGCATGTCCCGTGTTGTGTCATCCAGCACATTGTCCACGAGTGTCCGCAATTGAATGCTGGCCATCCTCTCATGCTCGGCTCGTGCAATGTTGTCGTGGGTAAACTGAGCCCAAGACTCTGGTGTTGATTGGCTGATTTGTTGCGAAAAGATAAAATTTAAACACTTTACACATTTATCTTCAATCGTAACAAAAATAATAGATGCTTGTATAAATAATTTGACTAAATTAACTAAAGACGAAAGTAACGATATGTGAACAAAAATTGTACATTTCTTCAAATTTAGCAGCTCCATCATGGAATTGTTTATTTGTGTGATGATTGCGAAGAGATCCACTTTTTGTTTCAATTTCTAAAGCTTCTTTTTTGTCGCTCCAGTCCATCTCGAGGTTTTGTTTAGCGTCACGATTGAGTCTGAAATGTAATTTTTTTTTTCAAAATTAAACTAATTCATAGAATACAAGATATATTTTAGCTTTTGGCAGTTAAAAATAAAAACAGTTTAATTGCCGGTAATACTTGCAAAATAAAATTATTCTGCTATTAAATAAAAAGTAGGTTTAAAAAAATATAGTTCAGCCCTTGAAAATAGCATTTCTCACCTGATTTGCCTCTCACATTGGTTGATGGTGTTTTTCAGGAGATCTTGTACACAGTTTATAATTTCAACCTCCTAAAATATTAGTAATAAATGTCAAAAATTACATTTTCTTAAACTAATGTTATTTTTTAAATTTAAGTGGTCTATGGAGCCAGTGTCTATGGCCAGGGCATATAATTATAAGTAAGGCCTCAGCTAAAAATCCCATTTTCTTTAAAAGTATTTGTCTCAACAATAATAGAATCTATGTATGAAAATAATTTTTTTTTTACATTAAATTTCAATGCTGATGTTGTAAGTGAGGGCATTTAGTTAAGGGACATATCTGTGTGTTGGCAGGAATCAGATAAGATATATCGATGAGATTATCAAGAAAATAAGCTTTGATTATGATAGTGATACTTCAAAGTTATCAATGCTAGTAAAAAGTAAAGTATCCCATCGGACTAAATTGATCCATGGGGCCGGTGAAGCATTGTTTACCAGTTTCTGTGGCCACAACTAATAGTACTAAAATAGTAGGCATACATTCAAATACTCAGAATTGGTGCTCCTTTGAAAATATCTACTTGGTTAGACCTTAGATGATTTAGATAATTATAAGGGGGGGGGGGGGGTAGCCATCATGATCCCTGGTCACCTTTTCATTACCCAATCGGATGTCAGGTATTCATCAAAGATGGGCAAACTATGGGAGACCCTCCAGACCTCAAAGAAAATCATTGAGATTTTACTTGTATTTGACACTTTGACCTTTGGATTTGTAATTGATTGCATTGCCACTCTACCAATGTAACTTATTAATCTAGTCAGTGATTTATAATCTTTTTTAAATGTACCGTAATATAATGTTCTAACAGTATTAAATTACCTTAAGCAAACTTATTTCAACATCATCTTGCACAAGATCTACTCCCAAGCGCCTCTGGCGACAGTTGAGGTTATCAGTAGCAATGTGAAGGGGAATTTCTGTTGCTCTAAGGGCATTCTCCAGGCGCTTCTTTTGAGCCAGCAGCAGATCTGTTTCATCAATAACATCCTGAAAAATAGATAATTGAATTTGACATACTAACTAAATAATCAACATGTACTTGATACTTTCAATAATTGTATCAAATCAATGTGATATAAATGATAATGATCAGGTTTCTTTATTAATTTCTATTGCAATTTGATTGGCATATTAAAGAAAGTTTGTGAAAACATACAGCACCATAAATGAATACAAAACAGCTATCAACTTTATTAAGTTGATTTTAGGTAAAAATAATAGATAGAATGCCCACTGGCAGGTATTATAGTAATTAAAGAATAAATGAAATCATTTATCTTTTAGATGCTTAATAATTTTAACTTAGAAAAGTGAAAAAAATAACTTAAAAATGCTGATAGCTTGGCTAATATTTATGTAATTTGATGACAATTTCTTTTAATGTTTGACCAATAATAGTATAATAATATATATTAAATGCCACTCAATAGAGAGGAATAATAAAAAAAAGTTTAAAAAAATGGATTGTTTAAAATATGCTTTGCATGTATGATAAAAATAAGGTTAAAAGATAGCCCTAAACAAGTCCAACTTACTAGGAAAAAAAAAGATGAAAGTGACTACAATTATTTCATGTAGTAAATACAGTAGGTCTAAAAGTCAACGTATATGATAATAATATCTTTTTTTAATATGTTATTAATTAATTCATTGGTTATGTAAATGTTGGGCTTACATTTAAATAAATTTAAATATTTGTATGCAATTTTACATTAAATGTATGCCTATAAAGTGGTAAAAAAAAGGATGAACCACACGGATTTATTATACAGTACTTACTGAAATCTCTCGGTTGAGCTCATATTTCCAAAATTCAATATTTTTAGCACTTTCAGCTAATTTTTTAGTGGCTTCAGCTTGGGTTTTGTTTGTTGTTTCCAGAGTCTCCTTTTCAGTACGCCTTGATTCGTGAATTACTCTTTCTGCATTGTCTCGATCAACAAAGGATTGGTAGAACTTGGCATAGTTTGTTTCGTGCCACTCAGATGGATTATACTTAGCTGATCGAAACCCCATTGTATGTATACCCATATCGTTGCCTGTATTTCCTGTGTAAGTAATCTCCATGTTGGGATTCGGATTAACGACTGGGGCTGGCGGCTCCGGTGGTAATTCTCGACTGGCTAAGGTTGCTGTAGCAGGTCTGGCCTGCTCCATAATTATAGCTGCCATCCTATAAGAAAAAGCTCAGCGTGGAGTCAACAAAAGTATTGATGCTTCGTTATCAAATTGCCCTTTTTTTTTCACGGCTGCCCTAGTCGTCAGTGGTAACGTTTACCTCTTTTCGTTTCTAAGGAAGTAGATGTCGCACATTCTACAAGATTAAAGGGAGGCTACGTTGAAAAAATTGATACTATATATTTTATATATAATTAGATTATTGATTAGAAAATGATAAAGTTGCGTCGCTTTTTAAATTTATAACATCATTCGATACACAACGAATAAAAAACACCATAATATATAAACAAACAAAGAAAGAACACAAGAAAAAAAAAACTAATACCTTTCGAAAGCAACCTAGATATCTAGGTGTGATTTACTAAAAGAACCAAATTTTAATTATATTTATTTTTTACTCTCATCGCATTTGGTTGGCTGAAATCAAATGTACCGGTACCATAATATACATAAGCATAACGCGACATAATATGCAGCCAATGCGCATTCTACTTATACATCATAGCAATAATCTTCTTTATAGAAGGAGCGTCTGTAATGTATAAGATAAGATTTACAAACCGCATTGTTCCTTTCTTTATATGAATTATTTTTACTATTCAGCAACTCAACCTTCTTTTACTTGATCTACCGGTAGGCTAAGAGTCTACCTAGTGCCTACAAAAAAAATAATAATGGAAACCTCTATGGAAAGTTGGAAGGAATAGGTTATAGAGTTATAGGGCTATAGGCCAACAATTTAGACTAACAATAATATTTTCGTTAAAACTATAATATAGTATATTCAGTAAAGTAGTACTGGTAGACTATTGTAGCTTGTTTTATCATTATCACTGACTTTTCAGATAACATCAGACACTGTAACGTCCCTACCTTTCCCTCCTGGGTATCCCATCCTTGGGGAAATTTAGTTGGTCTAAGTTGCTTCTTTATAACTTTATAGAAATTTACATATCTAGTTTAAGGAAGTGTAAAAGTAGAATAATATGACGAACAAGTAGCACCCAACTTCAACCTTTTTTCTCGTTTTCTGTCATTACATTTTAAAATGTTCAATTACCTGCACATTTATTATAAAAGGTATAGATTCCCAACTTGCATGTAAAGAAGAGAAATATTAGCAAATTACTTTTTCACAATAAACTTTCACCATTAAGTGGATCAGATCCTGAATTATTTTATTCATTTAATAATTGTAACTATAAATAGTGATAAATATATTTTTGAATTGATTTTTATCTTTAAATAAATTGTCATTTTTTAAACAAAATTGTAATATCAAACATTTTATTTAGAAGAAAGCTTACCAGTTAGAAAAGCAGAAATTGAATTGTGATAATTAGTAATGAAATTACTAGGGGAGGAGAAAGTTTCTTGTGTCAGGAAGGCAATTTGTCAGCAATCAAGTTCTGGCTTGCGAATACTAAAATTATTTTATATTTTCATGTCTAAAATGTCTTTTACTTTCTTCTTTTTATATGTACCAACTGTTTCAGCCTGCATTCAATTTAAGTCCTAAATCATGAAACTGCTACTGTTTAGACCAGGCTTGACAACCTACACCCACACGACATACTTGGCAACCTACACCCACGCGACATACTTGGCAACCTACACCCACGCGACATACTTGGCAACCTACACCCACGCAACATAATTGGCAACCTACACCCATGCGACATACTTGGCAACCTACACCCACACGACATACTTGGCAACCTACACCCACGCGACATACTTGGCAACCTACACCCACGCGACATACTTGGCAACCTACACCCACGCAACATAATTGGCAACCTACACCCATGCGACATACTTGGCAACCTACACCCACGCAACATAATTGGCAACCTACACCCACGCAACATAATTGGCAACCTACACCCATACGCCATACTTGGCAACCTACAGTACACCCAGGCAACATACTTGGCAACCTACACCCACGTGACATACTTGGCACACAGAACAATGTTCAATGGCACGCGGAATACCCCTGAAAAGGCAAGTTGCATCTACAAGAAATTTAGTGCTAGAGAAGGATGTCTCTTAGGATGTTGGCAAGCCGAATGAACTAAACTCCAACTTTGGCTTACTGGTAATATTATCAAAACGTTGCCGTCTCTTGGTTTAGACTGCACATTTCTCAAATAAGACAATATAATCACTGCATAAAACATTAATTCAATATGCATATCTTTGAAATAATTTTATTGGCTGAACGTGTTTTCAAACTAAACCGAAGAGTTTCATTCAGTGGCATTTAAAACAAAACAAAAAATGGCAAGACACAAACAGAGGTTTTAAAAAAAAGCAACTAAAAAACTCTTGCATTAAAATGAAAACATTCAAGTGTATTATATACAAAAAAAAAACAAAAAAAAAAACATGACTGGTGGCAGGCTCCATGATTGTGTGAAGCTCAGATATGAACACTATATATATATATATATATGGTGTGTGTTTGTGTGGGTGTGTGTGGCATCAGTACTGCTTGTACTAGAGCAAGCTGTTGGCAATGACATGATGGAGTAAATAACTGGTAAATGGAATAATGTAATAAGATTATAAGTAGAACTAAATGTACAATAACGAATGAGCTGTGAGGAAGCAAATGATACTGGATTATCACACTGAACTAGTTCACATACTTATAAATGTTATGTACAAAAATGAGGAGGTTGATTTTAAGAGCTGATTTTATCAGTTGAACGATATTGACACATTTCAAATTCAATGGCTAATAAACGACAGGACAAGCTAAATAGTACAATAGTATCTTTCATTGAAGCCCTCAACTCAAATTACTTATTGTTTGATTGACTTCAAAACTACAATGCATACTCGAGTAAATATTAACACCATCATTATAAAAATGTGTTTTCTTTCAGATTTGTAAAAAGTAAAGTACCCGGTCAGACCAAATTGATCATTGGGGTCGTGAAGCAGCTTTCACCCGTTTCAGTGGCCACAGCATACTAGATATGTGGCCCGCCGCCCTTTTGGCCTTTGCTATACCCAAATAATCTCAGGTAGCTATCAGTCAGAGCTGGGTAGATTCGGGGACACCCTCAAATCCAGGGAAAAAATCCTAGCCTTTACCAGGACCTACGGTACGCCAGTCAAACAAGTTGAAGCTCGGCCACCGCACCCCGTGTAGATATCTTCTTTTTTGCAAGCTCAAGAATTCTGTTTTTTTTTATACCAGCTAGTTTGTTTTAAAGTAGTGACCTACTAACATTTATATCCCCTACCTTAGCATATAAGTAACATATAAAAGATATGAATTTTTAAAACTTTCTGAGACTAATGACATCAATACTGATGAACTGAAGTTAAAAACAAATGGACAAATTTTTTTTTATTGTCCGCACTGAGAAAATAATTTTTGTAAAGGACCATTACAATAACCCGACCTATATCTTCTTTTTATATCGTCTACTTTTTTTTTGTGGCCAGGTAATGTGGTGTTTCTGGCCTTGTACCAGATGAGATCCCAACCTAGAAATCAAGAAATGGTGGGCTAGATATGGTACGGCATACTAATAGTAATAGATAGCTGAATGTGAACTGGGGTACATGATGCCAAGGAAAGTAAAAGCAACTGGTTATTGCGCCGACTACACCATTGTCATTAAATGCTACACCAAGAGATACTAGTGGGCCATCTTCACCTGCAGTTTTGAGAAAAGATTCAATTAAAAAAAAAAAAAGACAACTTTGCATCAACAAATTCCATAATTTTTTTAACATTGATAAATTGCCTTCAAAACAAATTACATTTGACTGTTGTAAAGCCCGAATTCAACATTTTAAAATAATTCCACTTTGAATTATGGAATTAGTACTGTACCGGTACCAGTTAAAAAAAAAGAGAACACATCGATAGGCATGTTATCTACTGTGTCCCTGTATTATTGTGTAAATCAAAGATCTATTTATTTTGCACACATTCAATAGTATTGACAGAAAATGCTTTAACTTTATGGTCATGTTTCATGGTTATAAACTGCGACACTGAATAAAAAGTCCAGAAAACACTTTATGTTATTCAAACAAAACCTTTTTTTTTAAATATAACAATTAAATACAACAAATAAAATTGTTAAAAAAATGTTAAAATGTACAATTCAAAATATTTGAAACTGATTACAAAATTCTGCCGCATCACAAAGTCCTCAATAATTCACACAGAACCATAAGTCTGTGTGGTGGTGGGGGGGGGGGGGGGAGAAGGGGGAATTGAACAAGACAAGAACAAAATCTTCAAAAATTGTATAGAATGGACAACGGGCAAAAGAAAAAAAAAATGAACAAAGTCAACACATTTGTACAAAATGACAACAAATAAAGAATAATGTCCCTAAGTAACATCTAGTGATGCTGAGTGAATAGCAATGGCGTAAGCTTTTCCCCAATAGAAACACCAATGGGTGCTTTGATAAATCGATACACCAACTATCTTTACAATGCACAGTAAAATGCCCGTAACAAACAGAATAATTCAAGTACCGTACTACATTCCAACGGTGTCACAAGACTGCAGATTTAATGACAGCAATAATCTTATTCAGAACTGAACAAAAATGTTGTGCTTTTCTCTAAAACTGCTGCTAAATTATTATAATTAAAAAAAAATAGCACTCAAATAATATATGAAATACACATAAAAAGTTAGAAAATGTTTTGTGTCAATTTAACATATTTGGCATTTTTTTTTACTTGACCGGCTGTAATTAAAATGATAATAAGCCAATTTGTACAGCAAAAACTCATCCAAATTCCCCTCTGTGTATACATTTGAGACATTTGGTTTTATTCTAACATGAGAAAAAATACAACGGAAAGAAGACCGTGACCAGGAATATTTTAGAAATATTACACCTGACTTTGTTTCTCCTGTGTACACATTTACAAAATAGAATAAAGGGTAATTATCTTGGGTTGGTAAATGATGAAGTAAAGTGACATGAATGATATCTGATGGTGAAACTTACCACCAAATAGTACTCTTAACTGTAATAAAAACTACTAAATTAACAGAACAAAAAATAAACAGCGTACATTAATAAAGTAAACATGAAGGGTAAAAAAAAATGGTTTTGTAATATTATGACATTTTTGATGTAAAAAAAAAGGGGTGGAGAAGTCTCATAAACAATCATTCTAGTTACCTCCCATTCATAGTGAATAGAGGTTTCATAAACAATCATTCTAGTTACCTCCCATTCATAGTGAATAGAGGTTTTATAAACAATCATTCTAGTTACCTCCCATTCATAGTGAATAGAGGTTTTATAAACAATCATTCTAGTTACCTCCCATTCATAGTGAATAGAGGTTTTATAAACAATCATTCTAGTTACCTCCCATTCATAGTGAATAGAGGTTTCATAAACAATCATTCTAGTTACCTCCCATTCATAGTGAATAGAGGTTTTATAAACAATCATTCTAGTTACCTCCCATTCATATTGAATAGAGGTTTTATAAACAATCATTCTAGTTACCTCCCATTCATAGTGAATAGAGGTTTTATAAACAATCATTCTAGTTACCTCCCATTCATAGTGAATAGAGGTTTTATAAACAATCATTCTAGTTACCTCCCATTCATAGTGAATAGAGGTTTTATAAACAATCATTCTAGTTACCTCCCATTCATATTGAATAGAGGTTTTATAAACAATCATTCTAGTTACCTCCCATTCATAGTGAATAGAGGTTTTATAAACAATCATTCTAGTTACCTCCCATTCATGTTGAACAGAGGTTTTGATAGGAGACATGACTGGCCACAATTATGTTCTGCTTGATCTAAAATGTTAAAATGTACATGATAGGCTATATAAAAATAGCAATGGTGCAGATGGGAGCAAATTAAATAGTTAACACATATCAGCTTTAACCATTACCAAACAAAGCTACCCGGGCCACTGTGGTGAATGTGTACATCTTTCTTTGAAGACATCTACAGAATACTGATAGGATTCTTGCTAACAAAAACCTTCTTTATTACAGGGTTCTTAGGACCAATTGGCACTGAAAATATTGACCTACTAGATGACAGTGCATGCTGAGTATGCATAAAGTTGCAGTTACACAAGCGGTATGTATCTCTAAAAAGAGTTGGAAGTAACAAGGGAGAAATGTATAAGTAATATAAGAGAACTGCGTACTAAAAAAGAGTTGGAAGTAACAAGGGAGAAATGTATAAGTAATATAAGAGAACTGCGTACTAATTGGGGGGGGGGGGGGGGGCCCTCGGTACATTTACCATGAAACTTAATATTAAAGAACACTCAAACCCATGTAAAGCCTCAAAATGATTACCGGGGTATTTACTGTGAACTAAGCAGCCAAGTCTCGTACCATAAAAATGACTATAAATATAGAATATGAATCATCTTCAACTACTATGTAAGTGAAAAGTCCTGAATCATTGTTTAGCACTATCCTTTGTTTCAATGGCAAAAATACCAAAATGATGAAGTCTGTGTGCTATAAACACCTACCTCCCCCAAGTGCCAACCCACTCAGGGGCATTACAAACTGAAAACACTTTGAAAAAAAAATAAATGCTTCACCAACTTAATGTGAAATACACATTATTTATTATCTCCGTAAAATTACTATAACCATAACTGCTTTGATAATTAAACACTGAAAAAAAAAATATATATTGCATTCATCTTTTTGTCAACAATTTGTTTGAAAAAGGCAAAAAATTTGACAAAAAAGGGAGAGAGGAGAGGTAATCACTGGGAATAGAACAAGTAAAAAAAGACAACCCTAAGACATTTTTTTGTTTAAAACAGAGAAATTACATCAGCTGCCATGAACTGTTCACGAGTGAGATTTAGAGTAAAATAACAAACTAGGCCTGAACAATACGCTATATAACTATAACAACCCACATTTGTTTAGCCAGTGGGTTTCATACTGCCAAATACTGGGTCCAATTTGTTTCATACATTAATGACAAAACTTAAGTTACAACATGCCAGTTAATCATAGTTTAATCTATCTAAGAAACAAATATTAAAGAAGAAAAAAAAGAACAAAGAACACAATAAAAAAAACACTTTCATCATTTGAACAGTCAATCAGAAAAACACAATACATGCAGCTACTTTGTAAAAAAAACTGTATTCACAACTCTATTGACTAAATTATAATTTGAGGCAGCATTAATTCAAATAGTTGTCCAGATAACAATATAAAAATAGACGTTAAAGTGTAGTAAGAATGGAGAAAGAAAAAAAAAGAATTAGCAACTGGGGGTAAAGAGAAACAAGAAAGTCATCATGTCCTGAAAATGTTTAAATCATTTCTCTAAACTTATTGCCTGGTTCTATGGTCCTTTCATAGCCTGAACAGTGACTGGCTAGAATTACACGATAACTTTCCTTTGGCATGTTCCCCCTCAGTGAACTCATAAAAACACATTGTTTCTTAACTTTTAACAAAATCTTCTAGTCTAGCTCTGCTTTCACTGAAATTTCACCATCCTCATCTATCTTCAATCGTTTGCCCGATACATCCATGTCTTGAGTGGACAAGTCTTCTGTGGCCCTTTTCACTTGCATGCCCAGTTGTTGTGGCATCTGTTCACAAACAGAATAAAATGAGAATGAAATATGGGCTTTGTTTAAACCTATGTAATATTTCTTCCGCGATTTGACTTACCTTTCACTTGTGAATTCATTTAGTAAGAAAACAGGGAACCTAATATTGGTAAATAAAATGACATAAGAAACAATTACCAAGACATGAACCGCAGACTTGTCCTGAGAGAGCCAACCATTATCACCGGCCTGCTGATCCGCTGGTTTCTGCTGAAGGATGACTTGCTGTGAATACAGCTGTGGCTGAATTACCTGAACATGCTGACCAGTTACCTGTTGAGGGATCAGAGTGACTTGCCCTGACTCATTGCCCACAGACTTTGCCATCATCACCGGCTGGCCAGCATGAAAGTTCCGGACTAAAGTCACAGGATTGATTGCCCTTGCCTGGAACTGAGCTTGACTCGCTGTGGCTACGATGGAAGCAATTTTCTGAGAGGCTCCAGTCAATTCCAAACTAACTGCTGCAGAGTAATAATTGATCATATTTATTGGCATTCATTCTTGTAAAAATTTTTTCCATTGAAATACTAAATGTTTAATCTTTTTCATCAGCACTAAGAGATCAATGAGAATGATTTAGAGCTCCAACAAAGGGTATTTAAAACAAACAAAGTAAGCACACTGCCACTGCTAAAAATAGAAAAAACCTGTTTCACCTTCACCATTCTCTCTTTTGATCTCTAGATGTGTACCATTAGTCAGAGTAGCGCTGGCTGGACCATTCAACAAAACCTGACCAGGGGTAGCCATAATTATTTTAGGTTTAGCTATGACTGAGGGCAACTGATGTACTGCTGCTGTGCTGGTAGACACAGTCACAGGTGACATGACTCGTGAACCTGCAATAACAAAGAATGTAGTGAAAGATTAATGGAAAAGGTGTACATACATTCTCAAATGTCCATTTCTGCCTCATATAGAAAACAATAAATCCACCCTGTCCAATATTAGCCTCTGAAACCCCAACCTACACAAAAAAAAATAATTCAAGATAACATAGAATGATATATGGCAAAAACAAATCAAATTGCAGTAAAATCTCACTTAAGCCATAACATGAAGAGAAATGGCAATATAAATTGTAATTTGCTACATCTTAACTTGATATTCAACAGTTTGCTTCTTTTATATCAGCTGGAAAAGTAGGTTGTGGGGATTTTAATTCAAATAACTCTCAGATATGTTGCTTTTAACAATTTTCTGATTACTATAACAGACTATCAGCTTTGGCCACCGTCTGGTTAAATCAATAGCTTTGGTAAAGGGGGTCTGTCTGTTGTCGGGTCAAATGGGTTCACTTTAATGGTAGTGAAACTATTAACATATCTTTTATATTTCAAAGCAACACTATTACTATGTACAAACCTGATGGTGATCCTGGTGCTGACTGTGAAAACCTTAAATCTGTGACTGAAGGATGAGTGTGTTGATGATGTCCCTGCAAATGAGCAGTCTGTGATGTAGAGTGGCTTACTTCAGTTTCCATGCCAGCTTCTGGTATTGGGCTTCCTTCTCTTGACAGACAATCTGGTGTGTACGATCCAGCCAAATGACTGGGACTGGCTGGTGCAGATCTTAAACAAAAATTGATTCAAATAAATATACAAAGATACATTCAAACCCCATGTTTCAACTGATTTGCAAGATCACATCACATATGGACATTTACCTTGATGAAAGTCCCCCAAAGGGAGTTCTAAAACAAGGCACACCCCGCTGCCTTCTTCGCCTGAATGCCTGTGCTGTCAGTTTTGTTTCTGAAACTGGGTCAATGCGCCAAAAAGAGCCCTTTCCTGGTTCTTCTTGCGATCTGGGAACTTTGATGAAATATCGGTTCAGAGAAAGATTGTGCCTAATAGAATTCTGTAAAGGAGAAAAAAAACTTTTAAAAAATGTATTCAATTATTTTATGTGAATTACTGAGCAGGATTAACATCAGAAGCTCAATATATTTATATATCCAAGGGTGTAATTTCATGCAGAACCTAGTAAACAAATAAAGGAAAGAATTTAAAAAAATAATTATACACACATCTTAAACTACTCATGAATTGTGGTGGAACATAACTTATTACTTCAATACAAGTGCTCAAATGCTTACTTTCTCATTTTTCAATATAATATTTATTAAACAAGTACCTTTCTTTGTAAAAAAATGTATAAAGACAAATGAACTAAAAACTTCTATTTTTTTAAAAAAAACAGACCCACCTGCCAGCCTTTGTCAGCAGTTCTATAATAGGGGTAGTTTTTGGTAATATATGCATAAATTCCACTGAGTGTGAGTTGTTTGTCAGAAGCCGATGTGACAGCCTGCACGATAAGCTGGGCATAGGAATATGGAGGTTTGGATTCATCTCTGGACGATTCACCAGTTGAGGATGTTGTTGAAGCTGGGGTGGAGTTACCGTCGCGCTCGTCACGGGGATTGGCCGCAGCAAAAGCTGCCTGAAGATCAGGGATGAGTGTAAACCTGTGATTGTGTGTGGAGCCACTGCGAGGACTAGTGGGGCATGAGTTTGCGGCACTGTCAAAACAAATGTATTTAAATCTACTTTCTCCAATCAACACAGAGACATATTAAATTTCTAGAAACTTTGAAATGAAATCTATCAAGAACAAGTAACAACACTGATTAATGAAACAACAACAAACAAAGTACCTTATGGTGCCTGTCGGGGATGGACAAGGACTGTTTGAAACTGTTTCCTGAGGTTCTGGGATGTTTATTTTTAGTGGGGGTATGAGTTTCTTTTTAGGAGTTGTCACAGCAACAGGGGGAGGTGGGATAGCTTCATCAATTAATGACTGAAATTTTATCTTTATGTTCGTGCTTGGAAAACGTAGTGTGCAGCTGATGAAGAAAATAACAGAAATTTTTTATTCAATAATCTTTTGATCAACATCTTTAATACATTTAGATTGGCAATTCAGTTAGACTAATTAGCTACTAAACTATTGCATAAAAAAAAACCAGATGATCTTTATTCTATTTCTTATGGGAAATTGAAAGATCAATACAATGAAGGACATTGACATAAAATTAACGCTACTGGGCATAATTTAACAAATTAAAAAAACAATATCAACTTTTAATAAAAGTATTACTACATATAAAAATATATTTAAACTGTTGGAAATATTACCATAATAAAAATTGAAAATGTTATATTTGGCATTGTGAGGAATACAATAACCTTTCATAGACATCATCTATAATACAAGTTTTATACAGGCTAAAATCCAGCTTGAACTAGAAATGCAACCATTTAACTTATTTTACTTCATATGGTCATTTAACTTATTTTACTTCAAATGGATATTTAAAAAAAAAGCTTAAATTGTAATTGTATACCAAGTACTGTAAGTTGCAAATCAGCCAAGTCGGAAATTTGGTAAAAAATTATAAGGGTATCAAAACCGCTGTCAAGAAATTCCTATTGATGTCTAAAATATCTTGTAGTATTGTCCAATCGAGATTTTCTACAATTTCATTGTGAAAAAACAGCTAAGTAGATTCTTTCTTAAACAACCTATGAAAATTTTTTGAGGACTTTATCTTAAGACTTTTATACAGTTTGTAATTTACAAATTACATTTATAATATGCTAGTAAAGTATAAAAAAAGTTGTTTTTTTAATCGTAATAAGCAGAAGTTGGCATTTTAAATTATGTTTACAGATTGGTTGGCTGTCATTGACAGTAATCCGGGAACAGGAAATGTAAAAATGTATTACTTATCATCAGGGTTGACACGATTTAAATCAACAAAAATCTTGAATTTAAATAATGAAAACTAACTGATTTTTTAAAATACTTTCAAGGCATAACTTTGCTGAAAACAAATAAATGTTTCTTCTTACTTTCATAGCCCAAAATTTTACAAGCCATTATTATAGAACTCTTATTTTAATTCTTTTGTTTTACTAGCTTCATACATGTTTTAAGAAAAAACAACAAAATAGGCAGCCTATTTTATTAGGCTACCAAAGTTTTTTTGGTTCTCTGTGAAATATTTTGTAAGATCCATGTCAAATTTGGACAAATCAAGTCATTAAATGTCTCGCAAACAATATTTAGACTTACAAAAAAAAGTATTTTTATTCGCGATTTTTACCAGATCTATTAATATAGCATAAAACAACGTTATTTTGGCAATTGTCGTCAATGGGTTTCCATCCCTAACCTATATAAACTAACCGATACTAACCATGCGCTATTAAAATTTCATTCATTTTAATAGCGCATGGTTAGTATCGGTTAGTTTCTCATGTGAAGTCACAATCCAAAAATGCCAAAATGGCTTGTTTATATATGCTATATTTAGGCCCCTATAGTTAAAAAAAACAAAAAATCGTGTTTAAAAATATATTGTTTCCATAATTTAAGTCTAAATATAATTTGCAAGACATTTCATGACTTCATTTGAGTGAATTTGGCATGGATATTTAAAAATCTTTCCTATAAAACCAAAAAATTCAAAAAACCTGTGGGCTAACGCAGGTAAAGAATTACATTTATAGAATAACACATACAGAATTAATTTTAATAAGGTCATTATTTTAATTCATGCTTGCTTGATTGTTGGTAAAGTACCAGCCCAGACTCAAAAGTAAAAAAAAAGTGGACAAACTTAACTAGGTCTAGCTTGATCTAGTCTAGTGACAGTCTAGTCTAACTAATAATAATAAAAATTCAAAATAACTTCTAAAAAGTGGTATAATATTAGGCGTACATTTATATTTATAGGTTATTAATTTGATGAAACCTAAAAATTATGACTCGTATAGATCTAGTACAGATTGAGTACCCTTATTATTATTCGTTAACACATTTCCCCTTGGAGCCGTTAATAACAACAATAAAGCTGAAGCTGTTTACATTTCCGCCATCTTGAACAGAGCACATGGTAACAAACAATCGTTCCAGTCGCGTAAATAAATACCAATAAAAACACTATATCCGGTGCAATATAAGTATTATTTACGTTCAATAATAAAAACAACAACCTATAGCGCATATATACAAAACATTTCAACAACAATAATAAAGAAAATATTACTTAGTGTTGGTACGTTACAATGATTCAAATAAACACTCTCCTACACGATAACTCAATTTAATCTCTACATTAACCGTCGGGGCCGGGGACACAGTCAGTAAAAATAAACAAAACTTACGTGCACGGTAGCTGCAACGGAGGGGCTCCCTTTCTCTGAAAAATACCATCTATAAACACTCCGTTTTTACCATTACATTTCATGAAAAAATTAGGATGCTCAGAAAATATTTCTAAATGCACTCGAGAAATAAAACTTGAATGACCCATGTTGACATCAACATCTCCTTTGCTACTATTTCGTCCGATAGTGATGCGTGGCTTCCTCATAGTAAATTCGAAGTCTCTGCCTTCTAACCGAGCAATAGCATCGCCATCTGAGCTCCATGTCGACCTAGAGGGGCTTGTTGGAGCAGATTTAAGAGCTAATAACGCAAGAGCGTGGTTGTTTGTTGGATGCTGTATTCCAGACATAGCAAAATCTAGCACCGCTAAAATGGCAGCTCATGGAGAGGAAAACAACATACCCTGTACCTGTGTTTACATGATCCAACTAGGTCTCCCATAATGCATTGCGGAATTAATCATGCCGCGTGTTTGTCTCGACCGCAACGACAGTGCTGTCAATTCTACAGTTTTAGGCACATACACAACTATGGGCATTTTCTTCAAATCAAGTCGAAGCATCCGGAAAATGGTGAAGTTTTATTTACTATTTGTAAGTCTTACAAATTTTTATTTAAATTTAATACATTAGGCTATATAGGCTATATTTTGGGTTATTTTTAGGCTTTATACTTTATGACTATATGATCTTATTTATAATCGTACCTGGTGATTTGAATCGAGGACTCTATAGGCTTACTATTTTACCGCTTTTTTACTTTTAAGCTTATGACTTATGACCATCAATTAATGACGATCTAGCGTGTTCGGCATCTCATAGGTACATGCTCTACGACGCGTACCCCCCCCCCCTTTTTTTTTTTTGTTTACGGAATTTCCCCGGATCAGTGACTCGTATACCGGTACTTGATTTTCGCTAGGTACTAGGTAGTATAAATAAAGATTCTAATAACACTGGACTTGGCGATACGGGTAAGACTACTGTTGCGCCTTTATATGTATTCCTCCCCACCGAGTTTCGGTGGACTCTCGCTTGTGCAATATGATATTCTCGAATACAGCTAATTAAATTAATAATAATTACATTCAACTCTTGGATATATTCAGATTTGCAATAACAACATTAAAAATGGTAGCTATCTCGAGTTTTGGAGTAGATGATTGGGAAAACTAGACATATGGGTTATCTTTGAAGCAAACTATTAATATTTAAACGAATCTAAAACAAAAGTTTACGAATTTACAATCTCAGAGTTGGCAATACTGCTCAGCGCTCGCAGACAGCATACCAGTGACCTATTTGGTGCATGACCCACATTTACATTCAAACATTTCTTTCTTCTGCCTGGGTAAAAAACAACAACAATGCAATCCTACTGTGCTAAAACTATAGTACTAAATAGTACGGTACAATCATTGTACATTAATTTTAGTCTTTTAAACCAATCCTTAAATCGAATAGTCGCAGCAACTGAAGACATCCAATACTCAAATTTATTATAATTTAGAGTATTTAATTAATTTATTGTAATTATTTGTGATAGTGTATAGATCTATATAGATTTACTCTAGATCTAGATCTAGGCCCATTTTATTGACATTTCAGGATTTATACGTTGTTGTTTTTTACCATGTTTTACACACACAAAGAAAAGAAAAGATTATGTTTGTGTTTACAAATAAAAGTATAAAAAAAGAGACAATGCGTAGATCTATATATAACTTATATTTATAACTCATTATTTCAAGATTTAGGCTACGTTAGTTAACATTTAACATGCTTTAGACCCCTGGGTCAGTTAATAATGCTACATTTATTTGATTTTTAATAGGCCTATTTGTTTATTATATCACCTAACCCTAGCCTATAGAGTAGAGTAATGTCCGTGTTCTTAGTTGTGTGTTAAAAGCGCTCTGAGCTTACATTATGTTTGTTGGCAGCGCTTTACAAATATTATTATTATTATTATTTAGGCCTACATAGATCTACTAGCTCAACTGAGTTGATCACATTTTCTGTTAGGCCTATGTATTATCAATTATTTTTTTAAAGCCTAAGTTAAAAGTCTGTCGGCTTGTTCGTATTCCCTACTAGGCCCTACAGACGCCTACAGTGATTCTCAAAGTGGTAGTCCGCGGTCAGATGCCGGCCCGTGAGCCTCGGTGGCCGGTCGGCAAAGGGTGTATAAACTTTCATTGGTAGTAGGCATAATAAGTAACGTACAGCATGCTATGATTACTGTTCGGTAATTGACCGGGCGGAGTTTTAAAAAAAAGGTGTGTTTGCCCAATACATTGCTCATACAACTTTTGTACAAGAATACCAATCAAAGCAGCGCCATGAGAGTCGTGCCACCAAAATAAATATTAAGCTTATATCATCAACGCATGTGAACAATAAGCTTAGTGAAGTTCATCATCAGACCCGTGACTTTCGTCGTGGGGGTGCTACGACGATGCGCGCAACCAGAAATATCCATTCGTCCCGGTCAGAGGCTGTTTGCAGAAGCGTATCAAGAGGTAGTTTGGTCCACTCTTTCAGGTTGTCCAAGCACTTCATTTTCTGGCGACCTTTTCTGTTGCACTGTGGCCGAGCCGGCAGCGCGTTCGGTTGGCATATCGAAGGTCATGGGTTCGAATTCTGGTGAAGGCTAATATTTGTTTCCCTGGTCTGGAGGGTGTCCCTGAGTCTACCCAGCTCTGATGGTACCGGACTTTAGTTGGGATAAAGTAAAGGCATTATACTGGCCACACAATCCCTCAGTATGCCGTGGCCACAGAAACTGGTGAACGCTGCTTCACCGGCCGGATCAATTTGGTCCGACGGGATACTTAATTTACTTTGCTGCGGGCTCCTTCCACTGTACCTTGTAGGATGGTTTTGGCCTTACGTTACACTGCCATATAAGCATAGTATGACCAAACCATCTCAGATTTCAAAAGTTTTCAAATTGCGAACAGAGCTTCACACTGTTTCTCGCCTGGACAAAAAAACAAACTTGATTGGTATTTCGTAATGTGGATTGGAAAGCCAAGTTTGCCTACTTGGCAGATATCTTCACCATCTTCAATGAGTTCAATGCACGTAGTAATAAATCGTGGTGACGTCATGCTTTATAGTGGCCGACAAGCTCAGTGGACAGATTAGAAAGATAGAAGCACGGATAACAATTAACCCTTCCCGTACCGACCTACTTCTATCTATGCTGCCTTCAGTTCCGCTATATACGCGCCCGGGACTGTAAGGGTTAAGTAGTAAGGTTGTCTCGGTATATTTTACAACTTGCCAGAAACAATCGCTTATGCAGGAGACGTTTTAGATGTTCCGTCCTTATGAAATTAATGTTAATTGATCGTTTTGAGTGTTGAGCTAGACGGTTCAACATCAGATTACCTTACCCAAAGATTCAAAGAAAATGAACCAGAAAAATAAAGTTAGCCCTATTTAGCATGGAAAGATTATTTAACTGTCCCTTTTCAATTGTTGGAACTATATAATCTTATAGCTGCTGACAAATTATTGAAAATTGTGTTCAGTTGTGCAACGGCGACATCATTTGCAGCTTTTTGGATTCATTGAAAGTGAAAATGACCTAAACTTGCGGTACTTGCTGTGAACTATCTTCTCCCATTTTCTTCATATTACCTTTGCGAGGAAGATCACATCCTTAACAATGAAACTAGAAATAGAATAGGTTACAGGAATAAATATCATCATAGACAGAAAAAGAAAGTGAAAAGGAGATGGCTGGGACACAATCTTCGCTTTGACAGAAAAATAAGGTTATCTAGCATAGCTTCAAGCTGGACACTAACAGGAAAAGAGAATTAAAGAGAAGAAGACCACTGGGAACATGTAGAAATAAGAACCAAGTGAAAGATTTTCGCTCCGTTTGTGTGTGTGCGTACCGGTATCTTAAAATGTCTGCAATAGTTGAACTCAACTTGACACCCTTTACGGATTGCCGACCGGCCGTGGACTCACCGGTACGGGTCCGCAGACCACCACTTTGAGATGTACTGGCGGTCGACACTGTGGCAGTGCAATATTATTTCTTTAACATCATATAATTTTTCTTTCAGTAAATGATTCGAGAATTTATGTGATAAAATATTTGTTTTTCAAAAGTGCAGTTTGAAATTGTGTACGGTGCTAGTTCAGATTTAGCCTGTGCCCCCCCCCCCTTTTTTTTTAGTTACACATTAGGCTTTCCCTTCCCCTAATTTGCACTAATAGGCCCATAGCCCCCACCCTCCCGGACCTTGCAATATTGGCTAGTAATACTAGTAAAGTAGGCCTACCCTTCGGACCAAACTGATCATAGGGCTGGTGAAGCAGCGTTCACCAGTTTCTGTGGCCACCGCCTACTAGTGGATGTGTGGCCATCACAATACCCAGCCGCCTTTACTTTACCCCAACTAATGTCAGGTACCCATCAGAGCTGGGTAGACTCGGGGACACCCTCAAGTCTTGAGAAAAAATTCTAGCCTCCACCAGGATTCGAACCCAGGACCTTCGGATCGCCAGTCGAACGCGCTGCGCAGCTCGGCTACCGAGCCCCATGCAATTTTGGCTACGCCACTGCAAAACTGGATTTATATATCATGTTCTCAGTGCCAAGTTTATTTGGTGGCCATTCTTCCGTTGCGGAATCTATTACCTCTTCTCTTGTTTTACCAAATAGAGGTGTAGGCCTATATTATCGTACTGAAGTTTCTAAATATAAAAGTAAACAGGGCCTTTACGGTTAAGACCACGTTAGTTTATGTGGCTGTTGAAGAAACTCGCCGGTTTCTATACCTACGGTAGGCCTACTCAAGGGCTGTCCCCCATGCTTAAACCCACCGGTGTACTATTGATGGCAGCGTATCGGTGGTTTACACACTTCGCCAGCTTTGAGGCGCATGGGTATAGAAGTGCAACTGCCCACCATTAGGGGATATCCATACATTTTTAGCACATTTAAAAAAAATCAAAAAGTCACACCTCCCCCCCCCCCAGTTGCATTAGGCCAATACATTTTTTTTACTTCCCTATGCACATATTATTTGCTTCTCTCCGGGTCTCCCCCTTCCCTTTTTGTAGTCATATATTCACAAGGCACTTGTTTTACAATTATTTTTTTTTCATAACGTGTTTACTCTCGTTGAAATTTATTAAAGAATGATTTTGGAGCTTTCACGTTTGAGACAAACGATCGCTTACATTAAAAACGAAGACCTTGCACTACAAACACTGCTTAGCGGCCTTGCTACACCGCAGTATAACAGATTTCTTAGCAGTGGCACTGTGTTCGTTTTTTTTTTAAATTATTTTCCCTTGTTAACCCCATCATGCAGTTATGAGTTCGAAGACCGATAGTGGATCTGCTAGGAAGAACATACACGTATAACAGTGGAGGTAAACAAACAAACAATTATGAAATATGACAATGGCTTAAATTACGTGTCTGCGACATCGCTAATGAGCGTACAGCATGCCGAAATCAACTACCAAGCTTATCTCCACCACCTTAAAAAATTACTAAAATCAGTCGATTTGGCTAAAGGCTTAACTAGGCTAGGCTGCAGAAGCAAAGACCTCAAATTTTAGAGAAAGTATAAAATATTATTTTTATTTTTTTGTTCTTTTCTTTCTCTTTAATATGTAGGCGAAAGCAGGCCTACACATAAGTTTATATCATATAGGCCTATAATTTTATAATATAATAGAACATAGGCTAGGCCTATATTCTTTGCGTTTTGCCAGGTAGGCCCTAAACGACTGGATGTTAGGAAAATTTTTTTTCTTATATCTTGAAACGGATTAGAGTGAAGCCGGCTGGTCCAGCGGTTAGTTCACCGGACTGTCAACCAAAACCAACTGACACGTCGCGGGCGGGTTATTTCCCTGCCACCGAAAGATCCCTGTCGCCCTGCTGGAGTTTTGGGCCTAGTGGACGTACCGGTAATAATCTTCTATCTAGAAGGAACGTCTGTAAACTTATAATTATAAGATTGTCCATAAGGATTGTCTTTATGTCATTGATTTTCAACGTTTCAGGTTACGAACCGAGTTCAGTAAAGAATTCAGTTCGTAACCCGAGTTACCACTGTACTACAAGTCTACAATAGATATTATAAGCGAATGAACAATAACGATAACCGTAGTCAACATTTAAATACAGTTATCGAACATGATTCCAAGTGCCACAGTAAACGACAGCGCCATATTTGTTTTCCTTGGTAACCCTTGTTTGAATCGCTTCTAAGCTTCTTGAGCTAGTAAAATACAAGAATGGCAGGCGACGATAACATTTTCGATACGAAAGAGTTAGAATTAGAAAGAGTAATTGGATTTAATGGTAAGATGAAATTAGATAATCTAATGGTCTAATCTAAATTATATTTTACTTTTATTTTTTTCAATCTTTTATTATAAAAAAAAATCTACGGCCGACGATGATCGATCTAGCAATCTAGCCGAGCGTCGCCGTCTACTCTAGCCTCTAGCCCTAGCACTCTACTAGGACTCTAGGCCTAGGCAACACTAGGCTAGCCTACGGCTACGGTACTTTGAATTTTCAGTAATTATAATATACATATACATGCTAACATAGCTGGATTGGCTTAACTGCTTAACTTAGTTTAGAAAAAACACTTTGGCGACTTTGCTAAATCATTTTATTTAGTCCTAATTAACTACACACTTGGACTTGCGTGTAAATAAACTGAGTGATTGTATTAAATTAAGTGGTCTATCATGGTCTATTCTATGTTACACTATTCACTATTGTAAATGTAATAGGCCTAAGTAAAGTGTATGAAATTGACCTGTTACACAGACCAGAAACTTGAGTCAATGTAAATGTTGGTGCTGGTTTTAATGTCCAGAAATGGTTTTGTTATTTCACTGTTGACACTGTCACAATCACAATGTAATCTTGGACCTTAATTTTAATGTTAGAGTATATTACCATGCCATATATAAGTATAATAATACAATTTTTATTAAAATTATACATGAATATGAGGCCTTATTATGGCTTTTGTACAGCAATAAAATTAAGTTTGATTAGAACTTTTCAAAAGACAATAAAACTATATAACTATATTTACAAAGCCTTTATATTTATAATTATAAACTAAAAACATTTTTTTCTGTTGTTTTTTTTTAAGTTACTAATATTTCAGTTTGCTCTTACTTTTCTTTTTAAAGGTACTGTTTCAGGGGGTCTCATTGTTCATCCTGATAGGGAACATATTATTTATCCACTTGGTTGCAATGTTATTATTGAGGATATAACTAAAGAGGCAAAGCAAAGTATTTTATCCAGCCACACCAACAATGTCACCTGCCTGGCAGTTTCTAATGATGGTCGTTACATTGTATCTGGACAGGAGACATATATGGGATTCAAGGTAAAGAGCAACAGGTTGCTAGTGAGGTCTAATTTTTCACCCAGTTGTTGTCTCTTGAAAATGAAAAAAACAAAACAACAGTGCTCATGAAGGTGTAAAACATATTTATCAGTATAGTAAGTCAATGTAAATGCTTGCTACAAATTCTGTAGTGGTTTATAAGTTTGCTCACAGCTTATCTTGTATGAAGCCCCAATGCCCCAATGGTGAAGATTACAATATATAGGAAGTGGCACTGCTCACTTTCTTGTTATCGATTCCCTTAATTAATTATGTGCAACCTTTTGTTTCAGATTATCAATTTCAATCTGTAATAGACATTTTATCGTAGTTTTTATTTTGGATATTAACTAAATTTATCTGATTCAATGTTTATTGGTATACAAGATGGATGAAATGTAAAACACTTGTAAAATTACATTTAAATAACATAAATACATGTACAATATTTTTAGAGGCATACATTTTGTAACTGAAATTGCAGGGTGAAGTGTTAGTGTAAATGTAAGTTAACTTGTTCTGCTTTTGTTCATAATTTTGATTTTGATTTCCCCATTTTATCTTTGATCCTTTTATGATTTATGAATTTTTATAATAAATAGTTTATTTTATGATGGTTTATTTTTGACAACATTTTTTACATTAATTTATAAACAAATCTTTTAGAAAAAAATATCAAGTTTATAATAGTAGTTTTCAAAATGTAAAATATAATTATGGTATATGTATAATTTGCATTATCAAACATATACATTTGTATCAATACTAATAAAGTTTTCTTTCTTAAAGCTTTCTTTAAAAAAATTATTATTATATACATAGTAATTATTTACAGCATTTAAAGGAAAGATGTAACAATTTCTAATCTTTTGTTAAGAATTATGAATCTACAAATTGTGCTTATTTCATTATTCTACATTACAGTATATATTGTTTGATCCATGATATATAGGCATGCATAACACTGTGGGACTATGCAACTAAAGCAATTGTTCAAAAATGGGAACTACACAAAGTGAAGGTGCAAGCCCTGGCTTTCTCAGCAAATGGGAAATATGTTTTTTCACTTGGTGGACAAGATGATGGCTCGTAAGTTTTTCAAGATAACAAATAATCAACATTAGCTTTGTGGACAGAAGAACAATATATTATTTATATTATATTTATATATTTAATAGCAGCATTTAGATTATTGTTTACCTTTTGTTTAAAGTTGATCGTAATAAGTAAAAAAAAATAGGTAGCTAGAAGAAAAAATTAATCAGGGTAGGAAAATTAATTTGAAATTAAAGTCTTTAATGTTGTCATAGTAATAGTTTATTGTTAATACAAATGTTAAAAAGTAAGAATTACAGTTAAGTAATTGGGTCTGAATTCTATTCACAACATACCTTCTTAAACAACAAAGCTTATAAATGAATACAGTTTTTGAAAGTGATTAAATATATTATATATATATTTTTTTTATTTCCAGTGTTGTTGTTTGGGATATGGTAACAAAAGAACCAATCTGTGGTTCCCCTGCTCAAGTTATGAGCGCTGGCATCACAACTTGTTTGGCAGCATCAAAAGTCAGTGACGATGTGTTTGTGACAGGAGGAGAGTATGTTGATCATATTGTTGACATAATTAATAGGACTATCAGTACTTTATTTTATGTATAAGGCTATTAAGAATTATGCAGGACCATGCAAAAAAGAACTAACACAGAAGCACATTGTACAGAAATTTAAACTGGTGGTGATGGAGGCCCTAGCAGAGCTGTTATATTTATATATGTTTAGATAATACTATTATTTATTTCTTGTTTAACTTAGACACAAAATATGTAATTCCCTTTTTCAGCAACACTCTGCGCATATGGACACTGGACAGAGAAAATCGTAAGATCAGGCCAATAAATACAACACTTGGTGGTGTCAAGCGTGTTATAACATGCATTGAGGTTATTTTTTCTTTTCCCTTTTATTCTCATTAATATTGCAATTACATTTCAATAATGTCTAAGACATCTTTTACTGTGGCTTTTGTTTCTTTCTGAATTTAAGACATGAAGATACAAGTAATGATTTTCTAATAGATGGTAATGAAATACTATCATATTGAGGCTCCCCTTTGTGCATATAAATTAGAAGCAACATATTATTGAGCTACAGTAATAAAGGCATTATGGTCTGCCAAACCACTTCTCACCCCCCCCCCCCCCCCTAACCTCCCAATGTTGGGAATACATTAAAAAAACATTTCTGACAATGATAATTTCAGGGTTTATTGTTTCCATATAATCATAAATCCCGATTGGTGTATTACATATTACAAAGTATCAAATGTGAGTGTTAATGACTGGTTAAATATATTTAATCACTCTATTTTTTCTGATATTTTTTTTAGATGGTTGATGACCAGGACGAGAAAATGTCTTACTTTTTCTGTGGCACTACAACAGGGGACATTTTGTGCATCAACAAAAACACAAATATTTTACAATTTGAAGTGCCGGCTAAAAATAAGTTCAGCCTTGGGGTTACAGCCCTATCCTTTGTTAAAATGTCAGACAAAGGTTTCAACTTACTTGTTGGCACAGGCAGTGGTATTGTGGCCAATTATGATATTGGTGTGGCTTTTGAAAATGGTAACAGGGTGAAGGCCATCTTCAAACACAGACAAGATGCACAGTAAGTTTAAATAAATAAAGTGCAATTTTGTTCATTTTAAAATTTACAATCAAATAGTATATAAGAACTTTGTGGTCAACGTCTTTAAAGGTAGAGAAAGAAAGACTCCTTTCATATTTTGAGCATCAGTCTGCACAACAGGCCCAATGAAAGTACTTAAGAAGTTATTTCAGACACCTGAACTGTGAATCTGCTTTTCTTTAATAATTATGTCAAATATAATAGGTCAAGACAGTAGACTTTTCAGAGTTCACACATTTAGCTTGAGATGTTATGTAAAAGAATAGCATGGCTGAAACACATTTACATTAGAGTGTAAATATAAAGGTGAATGGGACCTATATTTATTATTGCTTTGTACAGATAGAGATATTTGTCTACTTCTAGGCCTTGGAAACATGATGTTGAGACAAGTGCCATCACATCCATTGCCAAGAGAGGAGCTGGACATCAGGTAAGCAAAGACTGAAAAATAGATGGATTTATTTCAATGATGAAAATGGAAAACGTAGATCCCTAAAACCAAATGGATTTTTTGTTAAACTTGTTAAACTTTATGTGCATATATACATTACCCTTTATGTTAGGCCTACAAATGCTTCTTCTATACAGAAGATTATTGCATATATTTGGCTTTAGTTTATAAAATTGCATATACATTACTGTTCTAAATGATGTTAGGTTACAGGTTTTCCTGGTTTATGGATTATATATTTATTCTAAACAATCTACGACAAAACTATGAAAATGTAATAGCAATGAAAAGAAAAAAGATTTGCTCTATACTATAATATAAAAGAATGCTGTAGAGGCTGATGTTTTTTTTATTCTCTCACTCTCAGTTTTTTGTGGGAACAGCTCATTCTCAACTGTACAAGTTCCAGTATTCAAATCTAACAGCTGAGCTAATTAAAACATGTCATTCAAGTCCTGTCAATGATGTTATTTTTCCATTGTAAGTAATTTTCTATTTACAAATTATCTACCAGCCTTTTTAATTCAAACAAAAGTATCTATGTGAACATTTTTTTCCAAAGACAAACATTGTGATTTAAACACTTTTTTTTTCTCTCTCTTTTCATGCTTAAGACAATTAAAACGTATAATTTTTTTTTCTTCTGATTAATTAATTAGTTTATTAGCTTTTCTTCAACTTTGTTTCCTAAAAAGGCTTAAACAGCATTTTTTTTCATTTTACTTTTTAAAATATTTGAGTATTTATTATTAGCATTTCAATTGAAGTACTTTTGCCACTTAAAATAGTAATTCTTGCTGAATCAGTGCTTTTGCTACTTTGTGTTGTCTGGCAGTTTTAATTTACCATTCTGAAGGTCTTAGTTCAAATCCTGGTAATAACTATAAACGCCAGGATTTCCCCCCCAATGTCTTGAAGTTATACATGATTCTATACCTAGCTATGTTGGGTACCTGACACTAGTTGGGGAAAGTAAAGGCCACTGGATAATTTTGCCAACCACACAATTAATCTTGCTTGGAATGGCCATCCGCTAAAATTGGTGAAAACTGCTTTTTAAGCACTATGAATCAAAACGATGTGAAAGGGACAGTTGCCATTTATTATGATTCATATCAATAAAGACTCACTAGAACTAGAACAATTTCTAATGCAATTTCCAACTCAGGTTTTTATAATTATGATCCTTGGTATGATTTTTCTTCCAAACAGTGGTGTTTCTCAGCTAATCATAACTTGTCAGGAAGGAGAAATCAGAGTATGGAACTTATCATCTGGCAAAGAACTCAGAAGATTTGTTGTAGCTAACAAAACCTGCAATGCATTGGCAATATCACGTGATGGGAAAATAGTTGTTTCGGGTAAGAAACTGATGCTCTTAAGTCAGGATTATACACATTTTAGGTTTATATTGAAAGTTGTAACAAGGTCATTTGTTAGCCATCGCAATACCTGCATGACATGGTGGCTTGTATGGCCATTGAAATGTCTCAAGTTTGGATACAGGTTAAGCACTTTAATTTTTTTCCAGGACTGGAGGATGTTTCTGAGTTTATCCATCTTTGATGTAACCTGACACAGGATGGGGAACAGTAAAGGTGGCTGGGCATTGTGCCTGCCTCAAAATCCCCCTTTTGTTTAGTTACTGAAACTGGTTAACATTTCACTACAAGCCACATGGGATACTTTACTTTATAATTCCCACCTACTCTTTACTTCTGAAAACCTCTTGGACAAAAGGACATATTGGTATTGGATGCCTTGTAAAAATAAATGGATAAACTAGCTTGTACCAATCTACTCCTTATAGATAAGATCACAATAGATATTCTCTCCTTTCTGACAGGTTTAATATGGTTCTCCAGAAGAACAGAGATTTTGCTGAAGCCATTTGAAACCAGTCTGTTGAACTTAATTACCTTTAGTTTTGTTTTAAATATTGTATAGAACTATCTTCTAATCTCAGGGTGGAATGATGGGAAAATTAGAATATTTGGATTTCAAGCTAAAGACCTTTCACTGGAACTGAAGCATGTCGTTCTTGATGCCCACAACAAAGGTGTTACAGCTGTGGCCATGACCAGCACAGGAGACTGTATTATTAGTGGAGGTGGGGAAGGCCAGGTAAGAACAAACACTGCTTCTTTAGGAGGGTAGATACATTATAAGGATGTCCTATATGCCTCTAAGTTTAAATAAATACAGAAAGAAATGTTAGTTTGCTGTTCAAAGAAGTTATATATGTATCTGCAAAAAATAAAAATGTCAACTAAAATGTTCCACCTTTTTTAAAATCAAAATTATACTTTTAGCACGATATAAATGTTTTTTTTTTTTGCAAAACAGACAACAGCAAATTCATTTGATATAATAACATGAATATTTAGCACACTACTGTTAAACCTATTATTATTTTTCTAAATGACTGGTTTCTATTCTGAAACATCCATGCAATTTATTTGCCGACTATCAGAAACTAAAGATACATAGTAACAAAAATACAACACTGATATCTTTCTCAATCTTTAAAATTAAAAGAATATATTAACTGTATATATTTCTTGATGATATTATATAATAGCTTTGTTATAAAAATGACATATTACTTCACAGGTCCGGGTGTGGGACTTGATTGTGGGCACAGACCATAATGGGAAAAAAGAAATGAGAGCACAGTTGCGCCACAGCATGAAGGAACACAAAAACTTTGTGGCTCAAATTGTGATTCGATCCAATGACAAGGAGTGTGCCTCCGCTGGTGGAGATGGAACAACAATCATTTGGGATTTGACGTAGGTTCAGCCTCTTCTTTATACCCCAAGTAAAATATTTCATGGGATAACAAAATAGTTCTTAGTTTACATTTCTTATCGTGGTCAAACATGCTTATCCACACCTAGCTATGAATAATATCTGTTTATTTATTAGCAACGGTCATTTTGGATTTGACGTAGGTTCAGTCTCTTCTTTGTATCATTTGTAAAATATTTGATGCGATGTAAAAAGTTATTAGTGTACATTCCTAACCTTGGTAAGATTTGTTTACCCACATTTAGCTGAGTATAAAATGTATTTATTTGTTAACAGGAAAGGTATTCGCAAAAATGTGGTCTTTGCCAACACACTATTTAAAAGCGTCTGCTATGGCGAAGAAGAGCTTCAGATTATAACCTGTGGCACAGACCACAAGCTAGGCTATTGGGAGACTTATGACGGCTCAATGATTAGAGAACTGGAGGCGGCCAAGGCTGGGGCCATCAATTCATTAGACATAAGTGCTGACCATAGTGCATTGGTCACTGGAGGAGAAGAAAAACTGATTAAAGTGAGTCATTGGTATCATATTTTTTTCATTATGATTTAGGCTCATAAAACTTCCAACATGTAGTAATCAAAACTATTTTGTTTTAGGTTTTCAGTACAAATCTATTTCATGCGAAATGTCAATCCTTTATTACTCTACCTATACTTGTATATAACTAATTCACTATAACATGACAATTGTCAAAAGACTTCAAGATTTAATTTAACTTGAAAGATTTTGAAGCAGACAAATTTGTATCTCTTTCCTCAGCTCTGGCTTTACAGGGAAGGAGTGGTCACTCATGTAGGTCAAGGCCACAGCGCAGCCATCATGAAAATCAGAATAGCCCCGGACACCAAGAGTATTGTCAGTGTTAGTGAAGATGGCGCCATCTTACAGTGGCGATTTCCCAAGATGTAAAGATTTCTATACCAATCAATAATTTCTGTAATGTCCTTAACAACTAGATTTTAAAAAAAGGATGCAGATGAATATTTTTTTTCTGGAAATAATTTTTGTCATATCATATGAATATTATTATTACTAATATTACTGAACATTAAAAAAAATTTTTTCCGTAATTGTTCACATTATCACTATACATTTTATTTCTAGCGTAAGAACTATAGCTAAGTTAAATTGCTTTAGAAATAAAATTTTCAAGCTTTTTTTAGACAAAATGAGATATTTTTTGGTAAAAAACAAAAGCGGATTAAAACATGCTGAGCTTTTAAAATACCTATGTAAATGTTATTTATACTTACTCTTGCAAAACTGTATTTCACTATTTTATTTTCTATTGTGGCATATTTTTAAAAATTGTAAATTGTTGATTCCTTTCTCTTTGGTTTTGAAAATATTTATGCTTAGAATTAAAATATGAATAGTATTATCTTCAGACTTCATTTTATTTATGCCTTACAACAACAACATAACTTCCATATAGACATTGACTTTATTCATGCATTGACTGAAGTAGATCTGACTTGATGTTTGACATATAACATTCTCGCTGTAACTTCAATTGATCTTTTTTTTCTTGCTGTTGTGTTTATGGCTTAAAAATAGTACTTTTTTTTTTTACTATCACTAATGGACGGTTATGATATTTGTAATTAAAAACATTTTTGCAAAGATCCTTTTAAAATTAAAGACATTGTAAATATTATAGAGTGTGCTCTTAATTTATTTTATAGGACTAGAGTATAAGTATAATAAATGAAAGTAAAGCAATAAAGAGCTTGTACACAGTGAATTAATTTTGTTAAAGTTTTAATGAATAAACCAAGCATTATAAAAAATGTCAGGCTTACACTTGCAGCATATTATATCAATAGTCATATATATATAATATTGAATACAATAAAAAGGTTGTATTCAAAATAAAATTAGCATTAAAAGCTCATGAAATGCATTCAACTTAAAGAAAAACATTTGAAGAACATAAAACATTGGAATAATCTAATGGGCTGTCTGATGTGTTGTTTCTTGTCATAATAAAAAAAAAATTATATTATATTCAGGTGAGCTAAAATATTTAAAAAAATTTTTTTTACAACCCCTGACACTGACATATATATACTTGAACTTTTAAATATATATATTGTTATAGTATTTTTTTCTAATGAACAAAATACAAGTTTGCACATTTAAATACTCAAAGAATGTAATGAAAACAAAACAACAGATTCAGAGACCAACAATCTAAATTTGATAGTACTCTAATTAAAACACACAGAATAATTTTTTAGTTATCTATGATTATGATCAAGCCGGGAATCTCATGAAAAAAAAATACCTTGATAAAACATATATGATTGAAGTAAACTAAAATTAAGTAATAGGTAACGCCAACTATGGACCAAAGATATTTACAATACATAATAAACAAATAATAACAAAACAATTTCAACACAGGTAAATATAATTTAGTCTATTCCCCAAAAACATTTACCAGGTAGATAAATTTGAAAACACATTTTTTGACACAAGTAAGAAAATGTTTTTTTTAAATTACAATTCTAATGGTAAATAATTGAACAACTTTTTTTATACAACTCTAAGGAATCCTCATAGTTTATTTCACACTTCAAATAGAATTGCAGATTAACACACAAACATACAAATTATATTAAGTGTATTTACAGTGACAGGCATTTAAATAGTGTTGAAACAGGAGCTTAAATTAATGAATGATGATAAAACAGTTTGGAGGACTTCATTCAAACAGCATGATGAAACATTCAGACTAAACTTCCTTGGTAGGCTTCTCATCCCCAGGCTTGTGACTTACAGTAATGAAGAACTAGTTTACCGTCGCTACCGAAACACTATGAATACAAACATATATTGCAAGAGTCAAACCGGCTGTCATAAAGCCTAATGTTCAAATATAATATTATTCTATCACTGCTGAGCAGTTCAGTGAATTTACTTTCTACATCAAGGTGGAATCGAACAGATGAAAGAAAAGTAAAGTGCCCTTCGGACAAAACTGATCATAGGGCTGGTGAAGCAGCGTTCACCAGTTTCTGTGGTCACGGCATACTAGGGGATGTGTGGCCAGAACAATGCCCAGCCGCCTTTACTTTACCCCAACTAATGTCAGGGACACATCAGAACTGGGTAGACTCAGAGACACCCTCAAGTCCCGGGAAATAATCCTAGCCTCCACCAAGATTCGAACCCAGAACCTTTGGATCGCCAGTCAAATGTGCTGCCACTCGACCGCCGTGTCCCCAATGAAAGAAAAGGAGAATGAAATTTGAATAAAATTACTTACATCAAATATAGATCCTATATCTGTGTCTGGTGAAGGTGCATATGATTGATTCACATATAGAAACTGTTTGGATAAAAAAGGAATAATGCTAACATAAAAAGAAATATGACGAGCTGAAAATGTGTTTAAAACTTATTCTTAGCAATTTCTTTAAAAAATATTTGTTAACAAATCATTACCGGTATGGCAAACATTCAATAAAAACATCCTGAGCAATAAAAAGCTTTACTATTTATACTATTTGTAAAATTTAAAAAAATGTATGAAATCTGAACCACAATAAAACAATTTGTCGACAAAGTGTTACCATGTAAGGAAAGTATTTCTAAACATATTATATACAAAACATTAAGCAGATTAAATTGCATATTTTTATCCAATACTATTTATGCCAGTAACTTATAATTTATAAATACAACTGCATCATAGAAATGCCCTATGTTATTCATTACTTATAAATCACAACTATACCATAATACTATATAGTAGGCTACTTATTCAAAAATAATTGTTCACACATACCAATGAATCTGATGGCTCTATTTTGATATATTTTTTTATAAAATCTGAAACCCAGCAAATTTTTTTCGTTCTATCAACAGTCCATTTCTTTTTCTTCATGATAGGAGCATCACCCGCTGGCTTTAAGAGTATATCAACTGAAGACAGAGTACAAATAATGTAACAGATTACATGCCTACTTAATACACAGTCTGATATTTTTACAATAAAAAGCATTTAAGATTTCAAAACCATTCTTTTTCAAAAGCAACCGACAGCATAAAAAAAGTATGTTAATATTCATCAGTAGAAAGAATATTATTACATTGATAGTCCTAGCCTCCAGCAGGGCAGCATGGTTATTTGGTTGACAGACCAGAGTACTAACCACTGGTCCAGCTGACCTTTCCAAATTACCAAACAGATTTACAACAGTCACGGTTCATCCTTAAAGTAAGTCTTTTACTAATTACAATGTGTTTCTCAAGGCTTAGGTCACATATTGACATTATAGCCATTGAATTTTAAAGTGTAACGGTGGTTCACTACTCTGTCATTAAGTTGCAAATATCACTTGTATTGGTGGTTCACTACTCTGTCATTAAGTTGCAACTATCACCCATATTGGTGGTTCACTACTCTGTCATTAAGTTGCAACTATCACCCATATTGGTGGTTCACTACTCTGTCATTAAGTTGCAACTATCACCTGTATCAGTGGTTGTAATGATGTAGCGTTATTAAGATATTGCGTAGGCCTAAATTTTACATTAAGACATTTTTTTTAGGTCTTATGACCTGAGACCTATTTTTTGCTTTCAATTAGCAATTTCAATTGACCTGTAAATGTAATAGACTCTAGCTATATATAATTGAAATGGACAAATATTTTAGGTTTTCAGACACCCTTTTCTTTTGAACTTTTCAACCCATTTTGTATTGCTGACATGATCGATGAAATCATTTTTCTTATTGATCATTTATTGCTGGGATCCATGTTTCTGTCAGAAAGTTTGTGGCTTGGGGTAGTGTATAAGTATAAAAATCTAGTTGAAAATGAAGGTCTTCTAATGACTCTTATTCTAACTTTTGTTCATGTTCGTGTTCTCATACTGGGCTTTCAGGCTTTAAAATTGCGTATAATAATATATATAATATATAATATAGCTGCTATTTGATCTTCCATACGACAAAAAATTAAAACAGCAACCGTGACAATAAAATATGGCTCAAGAAATTATACAAGTACACCAAATAGATTTTGAGTGCGGATTAAGCAAGCGAACTACAATTTTACTTACATTTCACCTTCCAATATCAATCAGATACTATCTGAGATAGGTAGGGCCTATGGACCCATATTAATTATGATATTATGTAGGCCTACATATAATCATATAGTATATAGTATTGATTATAGTTAATTATAGTAATAATTATAAGTTATAAGTTATTTATAACAGAGCCAGTCACACACACTTCACACAGTGTCACCAGTGGTAAGCCTGGCAAGTAGCCTACATTATTGGTAAGGTAACCAACCAAATTTTTAATAAGGTGTGTTAGTATTAATATTATCATTAATGTCATTATTCATTATAAAAATATCATTAATATGATGAAAGACCAGAAAGAAGAATCGTAAAAGTAAAAATTTAAAACTTTTTAAAAACTTTTTACTAAAAAGTCAATCATAGATCTCTAGATCTAGATTAGTAACTAATAGTAATTATTGTATTTTTGTACCTTTGGATGATAATTTTTGTTTAACGTCAGGAGAGACTATCGATTGCGGACTTTCTGTTTTTTCATCTGTTTCCAACGTTTCATTTGAGGCAGAAGCAGTGGATTTATCTTCTGGCTCTGTCATGTTTGTTTACGCCCTGACTATTTATTGGTAGTCTCCCCTAAAAGAAAATTAAAAAACAAGTGCCAAGCATCCTGTTTAGAGAACAAATAATGGCTAAAACACATCTATCCTAATAATGGCATTCTTAAAATCGAATCTTATTTTTAAAACATAACGATACTATTTAGTTCAGAAAAGTTATTTAAAATGTTTTTCACTCGTTATTTTCTCTTTTTCTTTGGCGATATAAATTTGAGAACTTGTTAGTAGGTAATAGTCTCAGTAATAGTAACTTTAAAAGCAAAGTTGCAATTTTATATTTCCCCACATTACAATTACAGATCCTAACATGAATTCAACGAATAAAACAGCAGTCGAAACTTTCAGGTGATTACTTCTTTTTATTTAAATGATAACGACGATAATTTACATGATCGGTGAAATAATAACATTAATTGTTTATATTTTTACTGCGATTTTCTTTTGCATTGAATATTGAATTAACCTCATTCCCTCTGCTTTACCAACCAACTCATACATTTTAAAATTTTAAAAATTGTTTATATTAGTTACCATGAACTTGAACCATGAAAAGAGTTCTTAGTTCTGCAAGCTAGACAGAGAGTCTTTCAGTCTTTTTACTTTACAGATGGAATAATAATATACTATACTTTTGGCCTGTCAGCAGTGGTGGTTCCCGAGATAAATAGTTCTTATAAAATGGGTCATCAGTATCAAATGTAAATAAAACGTAAAATAAAAGCTAAGCGTCTAAGCCAGACAGACTCAGACAACCACTTGAACCAGATTGGCAGATAACCTGATAATGGGCAGATATAGATTGTCTGATTGTTGATGAGGTGATGTCTTAGTTGAGAAAAGAATGATACATGGACGTCATAAAGATGATTATATCAATATCAGTCTGGAAATATTTTATAACAATAAAAAATAATACATCAATATCAATTTACTACCATTGTATGGTGAACGCTAAATTAGCAAGATTTCTAAAATTTAGTATGAAGTAAATTAGTAAAGATTACTGGCCCTAATACTAATAGCCCTAATAAATACACCTTTAAAGTTTTGGTTTAATTATAATGAAGATACCACTATGGCTATGGCTCAAAGGGAGCAATCTTATGTTTGTGATGATTCAGGGGATGTGGTGGGGTGTTTGAGGGATGTGATAAAACATAAAATAAAAGATGCCACTAAAACAACGTAAACTACATGCTGTACCTAATTGGATGTAGGCTAATTATTATCACACATTTCAACACAAATCTTTTTTTGTACTTTTGCGGCATCAGATCATACTAAAAATTTTGACTAATTTTTATGCTTTGTAGCGATGCTGACAGTTGAAGGGGAGTGAAGGCACCAGGGTTTCAATAGAATTAAAAAATAAAATATAGATTGGGCTTTTATTTCCTGTTTAAAAGTTAAAATAATTAAAATGTTAAAGTGTGTACTAGCAGTGCCCTCACATGTGCCCGGGGGCAAAACGTCTAGGGGTGGCAAATATAATCTAAATATAGCACTAAACAAAGCAGTTAGTATGCAAGGGGGGGGGGGGCGTCGCTGCAACTTTTGCTCTGGGGCACTACATAGGCTTGTGTGGGCTCTGTGTTCTAGTACCTAATACATTATAGTGATATATACCAACCTTTCTTGTACTTTTATTCTTTAAGACTGCACACATTTTTACACCAGATGATTAAAGAAGTGAATGTACAACAGCGAGCTCTAGAAACAGAATGTGACATACTCAGAAGTTTGTTAAAACCTTGGTAAATACTGGCTATTTATTTCTTTTTCTTATAAGTTTACATGCGTTCCTTCTAGATAGAAGATTATTACGTCCACTAGGCCCAAAACTCCTGCAGGGCGACAGGGATCCGTCGGTGGCAGGGTTAGAACCCGCGACCTGTCCGTTGGTTTTTGGTTGACAGTCCGGTGAACTAACCACTGGACCAGCCGGCTTCACAGATCCTTATTGCATTTGAATTTGCTTAAACAGAAACACATATTATTTACACCTATTCTTGTATATTTTACCTAGATCACTGTATACATTTTGTCTTTTCAGGCCTATTAAAAAGAAAACTGTTGACAGTCACAATGAAGCAGAAAGGGATACAAATATAAACAAAGGTACTGTGACCACTAGAAGTTTTACATGATATAGAAAATTAGCCAATTAGATCTAAACATTTATTTTTCTTAATTTTGTTAGCATGTTTACTTTTTATTTTAAATTACATACAGCACAACATCATCCAGAAATTGTCCTCAGTGCTGAAGAAAGGCAAGCATTGTCTCAAGTGGAACAAATTTTAAATAAAGCCAGAAAAACACTAAATTCTAAAGTAAATGTCATTTTGATCATTGTATTTAAAATTGTGCGTGTGTGATTATTTTGCCACTGGGATTTAGCAATTTTAGACATTTTTATATATTATACTATTTAGGATTTTTTTTTACCGTTGGGTATATTATACTATTTAAGATTTTTTTTACCATAGAGAATATATGTTGACATCTTTGTAACTTTTTTTTTTAATGTGCAGCAAAAAGAATGTGATAAATCTCACACTCAGCAAGAAACAAATACTGACAAAAGTTTGAAAGCAGATACAAATCAGTTAAATTCTCCAAGTGACAACAGAAATAATTGTACAGAAAATGATACATTAAATGAGAAGAGTTATGGGCCCTATGAAAAAAATGATGTAAAGAGTTCAGTTGTTAGATTGAGAACAGATAAAGTAATGAAACCAACTCAGTCTGCATCTTCAATTAAATCCAGTAGAGTGACTGAAGTACTCCCACCTTCAAAGAAATCTAGTAGAGTCGCCGGAGTACTCCCTAAGGCAACAGAGAACCAAAGGCCAGCTTCTGCTCAAAAATTGCATCTACCAACAAGACAAGCTTCAAGCAGGGGTCATGTACCTGCACACCTGCAAGCTCCTTTTAAAACTGAGCCCAATATAAAAGTGCAGAAGTACAACAAGTATCAAACCCTAATAAAACAAAGACAGGCAGGTAGGCCTGCATCACGCACAGTTAACAGCCTGCAAGCACTCCCTAGCATTGCTTCAGAACATAAGAGTTCAATTCAGAATTCAGAAAGTTTTAATGACATACCTCACAACAGATCTAATAATTCCAATAAGGATGGCACAGATTTCAAAGAATTACCTCCTCAGAGTGAGAAGCTAGAGCATCCTTTGCAACTCAATATTGAACATGATGGCAATGTAGATGCTAAAAATGGCCTGTCAAGCAATGTCCAGAGACAGGCAGAGTCTAGTGCTCTTACTACTAGAATAACATTTACCCTTCAGGAAAATGGGTAATATATTATATCTATTAATCTATCAGTTATCAGTTTTTTTAATACAATATTTTGACTGTTACCTTAGTAGAGGTTGAGAGTACATGCCTACTCCCTCTTTAGAACTTGTTTTTGTCTAATAAAAAAATTGGTTCTGCCCTATCAGGTGATTTTTTAGAGACGCAGATATTTGGGAGGGGGGTGTGGCAAATTCAATTTTAGTACCGGTATGTCTAAATGTAAAAAAGAGGTTTTAAAAAAACCCACGAGAATTAGGGTAGTGCTTATGCCTACACTGTGTTTTATGTGTCGCTATTTATTCACCATGGGTGATGATGATGTGTCGCTATTAGAAAATAGATTTTATGAACCCTTTATGATGGAAGGGATTTTAAAAAAACCTATTGCATAACCAGTACCATAGCAAGGGTGAGGCTGAGGAACAGGTTGTAAATATAGAAGGGGCGGGCACACATTTCAGGATGGAGTAAATATTTCTTTTTTTTTTTGCCATTATTTAATTCATAATAGAAAAGTCAAAAAAATATTCAAAAAATGCAATAAAAATGGAACTTTTACTTACATGACAGTTCAGTTTCTTGTCTATTAATAAATGTATTTTTTAAAATTTAAAACTTAGGCCAGTTATCAGTTAACAAAATGTTAGTTGCTGGGGAAAAAGGTACAAGGAAAAAGGATTTGAGAATAAGGCTGAGAATAACACATTAGCATAACACATAAGCAAGGACTAATATATTCATCATTTTAAAAACTATTATCAAATTGCAAAACTATTTTTAAACAGCTCAGAGTAATCTTCTCAGTAGAAGGAACATCTTTCAATTATAAGTTGATATAGTTTTGGTAAAAACATAATACATTTTATTTTCTATTACTGTTTACCTTTCAGTACTACATTAAAACTACCTTCAAAGTTGAGCCAGTTAGTACGTAAAAACCAGAAGCTGAAAGAAAAGTGTTTGGCAGCCAAGATCCATAAAAAGGTAACAGAACAGGATGCAGCCGAGCAGTTTATCAACAAACTTGAAGGAGAAGTAAGTACATTTATTTATGTAACTACATTTTTGTTTTTAACGTACATTTGATTATGCAAGAACAAATGCATATAAATATAAATTCTCTTTCTTCCCAAGTGGCATTCGGGCATGAAATGGCTTGCCTGAACAAACCTGGCAAACCAGTAACTTAACATAATTTAAAACATTAATAAAATGCAATACTACACTCTGACCATGGATAAACGTAGGTCGCAATAATCTTTTTTATAGAAGGAGCGTCCGTAATATACAAGATAAAATTTGTGCCGTTAAAAGTGATGCTAACAAAACATCCTTAACCTACTGCATGTCAGGTACTCATCTGACCTGGGAAAATTCAGGGACACCCCCTCAGCAGAATTCAAACCTGGGACCTTTGATATTTCAGCCTAGTGCCCCATTTACTTTTTTCATTAAATTTACTTTGTAAAACTTCGTATGTAAGTATGTTTTTAGTGGGCAAAGCATAGCTGCAGAAAGCTTCCTGCCATGCTATCAGGTAGGAACTTGGCATATAAAGATGTTTCAGGTGGCAGCACTTTCTATCAAATTTTCAGATACATACATCCACCTCTACCCATAGGATCAATTTAAAAATGTCTTTTTTATATTACAGTTTATGGTGATCATTCTTATATCAATACATTTGTTTTCTTTATGACTATTAACAACATAATATCACTACAGCATTATGTTTTTCAGTCAAGTTTTATAAACCTAATTATGTGCCTTTATATCATATTACGTTCGCTTTCATTCTTTTCTTTCATTGTGGGTGGCATATAAAGGATTTAAAGGTTTAAAAAAAAAAATGTATTACAAAAAAGTACAGCATGAGTAAAAATGCCCAAAATGATGACATTTTGTGTTGGGAAAAACAAAATACGTACATATTTCAGCCATTAAATACAACATATGTAAATAATGTTGAATAGTCTAAAGTGAAGCACCAAAAGTGGAATTTATAGTTGAATAATACCATATGTCTAAGGGAGACAAAAATATTCTAAACACTTCTTACTCAAAGTTACTCTCCTTCCCATTTATTATTTCCATCATCTTGATGGATATAACAGTAATAGCTAATAATTTTAGAATATTGGCAGAAGACAACAAAAAATAGAAGACAAATATAATATATAGGTTCTTACAATTTTTTTATAATTATAATAACAGATGATTATAATTACAAAAGATTTAGATGAGAGGTGTGCCACAACACAACCTGCCAACCCTTAAGTGTGGCCCCGAACAGCACATAAAAAAAATTCATTGAATTGATTAAAAAAAAAAAATTAATTCCTTGTGCGCACCCCTGATTAGTAAAGTAAAGTACCCTTCAGACCAAATTGATCATAGGGCTGGTGAAGCAGCGTTCACCAGTTTCTGTGGCCAATGCATACTAGGGGATGTGTGGCCAGCACAATGCCCAGCTGCCTTTACTTTACCCCAACTAATGTTAGGTACCCATTTAATGAATGTTGAACTTATATAGATGATCTTGAAATAATACACATTGTGTTATTATTTCTTCTTAAGTTCTTCCATTATAAAACTGTTAGAAAGATGCAACCTTACTTCATTATTATTTACGGTATATCCATGATGCTGTTAGTGTGTAATACTCTCATATGTATTAAGTTGCAATATTGGGCCAATAGCCAATATGCTGTATAATACTAAATATTATTTATACTTTCTATATTTCCATCACAGACTGAAGTTAGTCCAGAATTGTGGACTAGAGTAAGAGCTTTAACATGTCTGAGTTCTCATAAAATCTTAATGGAAACATTAAATTCTCTACACCTAGAAAAAGTGAAAGGTATAGTTTCAGCTTACTGTATTATGCTGTATATTCATTTAATGAAAATTACTGTTAGTACCAATTTCATATTCTCATTACTGCCCCCCCCCCCTCCCTTGAGCACTAGTACCAGTACATTATGCAATATAGATCAGCTAAGAGGCATCTTTGGCTTCGACTGACAGCTCTGCAATGTACTTAAGAAGATTGTGCAGTTAGCAGATAATTTCATGCATTTGCCTATCTGTATGAATGTATACGTTTAATTGATAATACTGTTTGTTGCATTATGGACAATCATAGTCAAATTAGTTAATACTCTATTCTTTTACTTTTATTCTATACACGTGTTAACATTGTATTTGGGCAATCAATGGCTTCTTGACATTAGTTCATGCATTTTTTTTTAGAATTGAATTGTGATTCTATTCAGTTTTTACTATAACATGCAAGTTCTTAGTTCAGTTGGTTCTATGATGTGCTTTTATTCTTTAATTATTAGAATATAATAAATGACAGTGACAATATTTTTAACTTGACATGAATGGTTTTGCCCCCAGAAACTTCATCCCTTTGCAATATATATAGAGCAAAGAAAACTTTAGAATTCATTTTGTCAACCTTTGCTGAATTGCAAACTGAAGCAGAGCACTTTTCTAAAGGTATGTTGATGTTTACTGCATGAATAATATTGTTATGATATAAAATCTAAATGCTATTTTCATTACCTATAGATTTAGTTGAAAGGTGTAGCCATGAAATTAAGTATTCTATTAATTCTAATTAAACTTTATTTATTACTTTAGTAATCCAACAGCAAGAGATGCTAAGACACCTTGAAATAAAGAGTTATCTCCACTGTCTTCAATAATATTTTTTTATGTATTATATTATATTTATATACTGCTGTTACTGTTAGTTTTGAATAATTAAGTAATAGTATAGAAAATATGGCATGCCTATCAAACAATGATAAATTTATGAAAAATCACTTTTTATCAACTTAGCACATTTTGCAAGTGAACTACCAGTAACCGAACTCACTTGTTACGGTTATGTTTAATATAAATGGTACCAGTAATATTTGTTATTTATGTCTATGTGAACATATTATCATATAGTTATAGTACAGTATTGGTAAGCTAAGTTTTAAGCTAAGGAAAAAAAAGTTTAGGAGTTATAGTTTTATTTGTGAATAGAAAGATACTGTATTATTAATTATTGTATTATTAATTATGTCTGATCAATTCAATTTCAATTACTTTCCCATTTCTTCATCACAGCTAACTTCACAAATCCACCTTCTTTCAAATCTCTTCTGAAACAAGAAAAATATCCTGAAATACCTTGGTTTAACATTACTGACGGTACATTAACATTTTAATTTAAACAATATTCTAAAATGTTTAGCTTGATATTGTCAAAGTTTAACAAACATTTTTTAAGTTCAAGTTGTTTCTCTTTCTGAGCACTGCTCATATGGAGTGAAACATTGCTTTTTAAAAATGTTTTTTTAGTATTACTGGTACTAATTTTCCCACTAAAAATTCTTTTTTTTTTTAGAGAAAAGAAATTATTTACTGGAGATAATCCTTAATTCTGACAAGAAGTGGACTACACTCAAGTTTGTGAAAAATTACGTACATCTTCAAATTTTACTTGCGGACATAGTACAGCTTCAATGGGGAAGATCATTATCACATAAACAACTGTAATTATTTCATTTTCTTTTTTTTATTTTTAGTTAATAATTTATGTATGGGGCAGCAAGTTAGTTACAAATTCGGCTATGTTTTTTGAGCAGTCTATCAACTACATTACTAATAAATGCTTATTTTATTTTTATTTTTGTATTCAGTGACCCCAGTTTTATCCAAGCACTTCATGGCCTTATGACTTCATCTGGATTATTCCTACCTGCTCTTATTAAAAATATACAATACATTCCTTAGATGAATGTGAATTTATCATTATGAATATTTTGTTAAGAAAATAAACAATTACTACACATAAAAAGTTCTTTAGTTGTTTCATGATAATTTTCAGTTACCACTAAGTTAAAATTCTATATTTTTGTCATATTGATTTTAGTTTTTATAATCCTTATTTAAGGAGGTAGTTCTTGCGAGAAATACATAAAAATTGATACCAATATCAAATTAAAGTCCATTCAATAGTGCACAATTCTATGTTTAGAGTTTCTGATTTTTTCTGTAGAAGTTATTTTTTAAAGAACTTTAAACAATGTAGGGGTATGTTCGTTTTGCTTAGAAAATTTAAGTGTATGGATTAAAATTTCTTCTTGTTCATGAAAATTTGCGATTCACTACACTTTTGCAACCATAACTTTTTAAAATATAAACCGATTTGCTTGAAATTTTCTCTACTGATTAAACTGATTTGTTATACAAGTATCTATGTCCGGTACTAAAATGAAGTACCACAAGTACCGGTATTCATTTAAAAAATCAAAAAAAAAACATTTTAATTTAACTTTACCAAATTTACCCAAAATATGAAAATAATTATAGAATTATGTAAAAAAAATTAATAATAATTTTTTAATATATGGTACCCTACTGTTTATAAATTATTTTAGTACCGCCTTATACTTATATTATATATACTGCCTTATACTTATATATACTAACTGGTTTTAGTACGGTACTTTTATTGCATACTGAACAACAATCAAAGGAATGGACTTTAAAATAATCAAAGCAGAAGTGATGTCACTATTTTTGAAATAAAATATTATAACTTGATAATCTGTACTGTAGCATTATAATTATAATACAACTTTTAATCACTTTTATTTTATCACAATCATTATTTATTTTTGTGAAAAGTTGTGATCATAGTATCTTGTCTGAAAATATGCATCTCCATTGGTAATTAGTTGTTCTTTTTCTTACACATAAGTAACAAGACCCCTTTCTGGGTGATACTACCCCCTAAATGTGCTCAGGGATTTTTTTAAATGTTTGTTTTTTTATCATAATAAATTACATCTAAGTACCCTGGTACTTGTGATACTCAAGTGAAATATTTGGTAAATGTGAGAATGCTTGAATTTTAGCATGTTGACCCTGTGTTAAAATTGTAACATTAACTAAACATACAAACTGTGCTATTATCTAACACCACTAATTACAGCTTTCTGTAGTTGTAACTAGCTTAGACTATCCTTAGATTAACTGTTTTCATACTTAGATTATACTTAACCCAATCGGGATCAAGTTAAAAGGTCGTAAAAGAAAGCAATGTTATGCTAGAATTTTGCTATTTGAGGATGAAATGTAGCCTGCGTTTCTGGTAGAAACTTTACATTTTACATGCTGGGCAATGGGGAGCAATAAAACAGCAGACTTAAAAAATAAAATTAAAGTACAACTTTGAGATATTTATTAACTATATATTCTTGGAATATTTACTAAAATATAGTACACAAAAAAGTGGCAACATTTTCATTACACAATTTATTGCCTGTTAAAATTTGGAGCTGCTTGACCACAAAATATTTCTTCAACAAATGAATTAGATGACTAACCTAGATAAATGACATACTGACAAGAAAAAAATATATAAATATACATTTACTATCAAGTATCAGTGTACAATGCCCTCATCACCGACAGGAAGGTCAAATTATAAGCTTTCTACTGAGTTGACCGCAACCTCAGCTCTGCTAGCTTCACCATGCCTGGGCAGCAAACAAACCAACACCAGACCGCAATCACACGAGCAACTGGACTGCAAACACACCACCAAAGCCGCAGGCTGTCAGCCGGGACCGGTCAAATTTAATACAGCATGCTTATTGTCCAGCACCCTTCACTCCACCCCGCTGCTATCTTTACACAGCCACACCCGACAGCAACACTTGGCAACCAGTGCAGCAACAGTTACAGCAATCTCTGCACTGCACCGCCATATCACCACTGTCTGCCTCAGCTACTAATTACCCCGCCTTACCAGCTCCTACAATTATGGGAAAACAAGAAAAGAGAGAAAATTAATATTTACACTTGTTTTTTATTTTCAAACTCAATGAGTGCAATGAGGTGCTAAAAAATTAATTGCCAATTTCGTTAAAAAGATTATAAAAATTTGAATGGAAAAATGTTTTAACTACCTGTGCATCTAAAGAATTTTTATTTCTCATCTTTTTTTTAGAGCACAGTATAAACCACTAACATGCACATGAAAGGATGGACATGAATACAAAAAAAAAAAAAATTGTGTTTATATGAAACAAACAGTATTTACACCATGAATAAAATCTTCTGTTCAATGACAATGTTTTAACAGCTTTTTTTTTTGTAATTTTTTTTTAGAAGCACCTTTTTTATGTTGGTGTGCCAAAAGTAGTTCAAATGAAGCTGCTAAATCTGGCATACAGTAACATTCCAAATAAAACTCAGTCTGAGGCATCAGCACCATTTTGATCAAATGAGCGAGATCTGCTGCGAGAACCATCAACCTTGCCTCGGCTCCTGCTACGAGAACGACTGGCAGATCGGCTGCGGGATCGACTTCCAGACCTGCTTCTTGAACGTCTTCTTCTTCTGGGAGAACGAGACCTGGATCTGAATCGAAAAGAAAAGCAAACAAAACATTTCTCATGAGATTAATGTTACTAATAATACTAACACTCATGAGACATGGGGGGGGGGGGGGTAATAAGAAATATTTATATCAGGCTTACCAACACCCATTTTTTTTAAACTAATAATTAATTTGGTCATTGACTTTATCACATACACACACTGCACAGAATGAATTTTTTTTTTTTTTAAACTTACCTTCCTCTCTGTCCGCCACCATAACCTCTTCTTTGAGGGCCTCGTCTGTGTGGTTCTGTTGGCCGTCCATATCTTGCCATCTGACATCTTACTTCTCTGCCATCCAGAAGAGCACCATCCATAGAATCCATCGCGTCTTCTGCATCCCGTTTATCGTAAAACCGAACAAAAGCAAATCCTCTACTTTCTCTGGTAAATCTGTCTCTTGGAATGTAAACATCTCCTACGTCGCCATATTTCTCGAAGGCACGACGCAGATCATCCGGCGTTGTTCTGTAAGTCAAATTGTCGACTTTTAGTGACACCATTCCTTCGATGGCAGGTGGTCCTCGTCCGTATCCTCCGCTCATGATATGAGCCTATTACTTTTAATCTAATAATTAGCAAATGTAAACAATAATGACAAACGCTCAATTGATTTAATCCACGCTGTTGCAGTTGTAATTTCAGGAAATGGCTTACCGAGTCTAGGAGGCGGGATGAAGTGCGCATGCGTTCATAACTAATATGAGTGCCCTCGTGACTAGAAGATCATGTGACGTTGAACAAGATGGCGGACAGTATCTTCGACCGTCGCCTTGTCAATATAATTATTTTGGGTGTATCTTTTATGTTTATTTTTACAGCCTTTCAAACATGTTCTATGGTGGAAGTAAGTCACAGTTAAACTACCTCAGATATTTAATATATTAGCTAGGTCTTAAAAAAAGAAATTCAGAAACAAATCAAAAGGAGTAAGTGTATGAATGTAAGTGACAGTCACTGAGGAGAGTGACTCAGTGACTCAGTGGAGTCACAATATGAAGTTCATGAACATAAATATTGAACATGTTCATGTAACATGATGAACTTGAACATCACTGTATCAGTCTCAGTAGTCTCTGTCATCTGTGATTGTGTGCATTGGGATACAGTGCATTGGATCCCCAATCGAATAACTGAGCTATTGACCTGCAAGTACGAGGTTACTCAAGTTACTGTGTAAATGTAAAGTATGTAACTGTAGTATGTAGGCCTAACTATGCAAAAGCCTGACTGCATGTTTCGGACGTAAAATCTGAAGCCTACAGTGGCCTACATGTTCACATTCCTAACTTTTTGAAATGATCAAATGTTAACAAAACTAAAATACTAGTCACTAGTAAAATGCTATCTAATATAAAATAATATTAGACTGGTAATCTTTTTGGTTCTTTAGAAACTATACTATAATATGTAGCCTATCTGCTGTAAGAGACCAATTAAGTAAAGAAAACAATAAGAACAGATTCAGAAAAAACAGCTGCAAGGTTTATTACTAGTGAATATTCACCACTGACACCAATTGATTGCTAATAGTCACTAAACTCACTAAACCGACCTAAATACACTAGAAACTAGATGAGAGTAGGGCAAAGGGGGTAAAGTAGTAATACATCAGGCATTTAATTCTAATTTAGAAAGTTCAAAGTAGGCCTATAGACTATAGAAGGAGCGTATGAAACATATTTAAGATAAGATAGTGATTTATGTAGATTGACATGGCTTTTGATGGTTCACTGACAGCTAAGGTGGCCACACATCAGCTAGTCAGATAAATGAAGTAGCAATAAGTCTACAACTAATTTCTTTATTGCTCTCGCATAAATCAGGAGCAGCAGTGTGTGGTGTTATCGCTATGACAAGCTGTCAAGTGGTCCAATGTGTATTTTTTCCAGCATATAATAACAAGCTATCCAGTGGTAGAATATTAACATTTTCAGTCCCATCCACAGTCATCGCAATCATTTTATAAGTTTACAGACGTTCCTTCTAGATAGAAGATTATTACGTCCACTAGGCCCGAAACTCCTGCAGGGCGACGGGGATCCGTCAGTGGCAGGGATAGAACCCGCGACCTGTCCGTTGGTTTTTGGTTGACAGTCTGGTGAGCTAACCGCTGGACCAGCCGGCTTAACATTCTTTCTTGCTTTTCAAGGAATTAATGAAGAAATTCTTGTGTTATAAGCTTAAAAGTCTTAATAAAAAAAAATGCATATAAAGGATTTGTACACAAAAGGGTGTTTGTTTCTTAAGATATTTGTTACTACTCATCTTCCTCAGAAAACTGTACTTGACAGTGTTGGAAATTTTACTGGAAATGGCTATACAAGGTAGGATTAGATATTTTTTTCACTTCCCTTCACCCAGGACATATTTTTGAAATAAAAGCTCCTGACAGTTAATGCTTGTTATTGTTATAACCAGAAAACCATACCAATGCATTTTTTTTTATAAGGCATAAATTATGCACCTTTTTCATTGTATTTTTTATTGTTAAAATGTTATAGACAACAATTTATACTTCCTTGTGGTCCCAGAGCAAACGGCTAGTGAAATAGAGTTAAATCGGTTTACCACCCCCCTGTTTTGGGCCATGGCATACAGCATACAAGAGATATTATGTGTCCATGATAAAACCCGTCTGTGTCAACTTTCCACAACTGATGTCAGCTACCCATGAGAGCTGTGTGGGCATTTTTACAGAAAATTTGAACTACTACTTTCAGATTGGTAATCAAAAAACTCTAATGCTAGGCCATGTACTCCTTGGTTATTCACAAAGCAAGGAAAGCTTAATTTAAGAAAAGGGATTTGATTGTTAAGGTTTGGAACAGTTTATAAAAACTTACCAGGTAAAATGGACAAAGTAGCATGTAAACGCTTTAAAAGTCATAACTATGTAGTAAGTTTATGGAGTCCTGAAGTCCCATCAGGTGTTTTCATAAAATTATTCTATGAGTACTAAAAATATCCATAAACTTTGTTTACTTTGATTACCTATATACACCACCAGGTATTACGATATTTCACGCATACATTTCATACCTACCGTAAATAAATTTGTTTGTGAAATTTGTGTCAAGCTTGTGAAACAAAAATGGAATTTTAACAAGAATTGATTGAGAGTTAGAACCCTGCAAAGCAAGTGCAATATTCCTTCAACTTCTGGGGCCACTACGTATATATGTATTATGTTTGTATCTCTGAACTTTAAAACGGATAGAAGAGAGAAAATTTTGTAGTGGTAAACATATTTTAAAAAAAAGGCATCATAAAATTACATTAAAAAAAAATCTTTGTGTTTCAGTTTGAGTATTTTGTATGGTACATTTGCCGTTTTCAATTGGGCAGCACCATCCGCAGTGACCTTTGCTGGACCTCAAGTGTCCATGTTTGTTGGCTCACTGTTTTATTTGTAAGTCATTAGTTTATTAATAAGTAATAGAGATTTTAATCGTCATAGGGTGAGGAAAAGAGAACGGACATAAAAAAAAATCGTTTCTTTTTTCTTGAATTTAAATGGAAAATTATTATTGACATACTTGTGTTCAGATTGAAATAGCATTAAGGACAAAATCAAGTGTAGTATACAACATCTATCATGTGATGTCATTATTAACAATGCAGTAACAGCATTCCCATTATTTTGTTTGAAAAAGTAAGGACAGACGACAGCATTTTCACCAAAAGTGCAGCAGAGTATCACCTTAAGGTTGTGCAGCAATCGTTCATGTAATTCTTTCTGATATTCAGAAGCCCAATAAATGGCAGTTCTGTTAATTCACCATGCCATTGAGATGAAAATAAATCCCTAGGCTTCAACTGTGGTTCGAAATGCAGATATTAACGCAAAATATGCCTAACCAACGATTACTGTCGCGGAATTCAAAAGAATTATGAACAGATTAACTCGGACGGCTTATTAATCAGCCTTGTTATAAAGGGCTTCAACCAAACGTTAGGTAGTGTTATGAGCTGATATCTATGGATATTGAAATGATGATGAAACACTTGTTGAATTGCCTTGATAGACTCGTTGTTCTTGACGAAACAATCGTACGTAAAAATGCAGCGTTCAATTGTCTATGGCATCATGGCTTTAAGTGAAAAGAAAACAAAAGGCTTAGAATTCACAAACCTAACACCATTGTCAGCTCTGCCTGCAAGTTTTAGTTAGGATTATATATACATATGAATTCATTTGTTTGTTCTGCTGTAATTTAATCTAGATATTATAATGTTTTTTTCCTCAGTTTATTTGTCCTGTCGTTTCTAAAACCTATGGTATGGGCTCTGTATCTTGGATCTGTGCTAGTTGGCATTGGTGCTGCAAGTAGGTAGGATTTTCTTCAGGGGGGGCATTACTCAAAGAGTAAAATTGTTATACTGTTTTTTTTTTTTTATTGTTGCAAATTTTGACTCCAAGGATTAAATTTATTTTTGTATTTCAGTTTTATGGACTGCTCAAGGAAATTTCCTAACAATAAACTCTAATTCAGAAACAGTTGCACGAAACAGTGGGATATTTTGGGCAATTTTTCAATGCAGGTAATTTTATAATGAATATTTTGTTGTGTATGTTGCCTTAAATGATTGCTTCAAACTTCTTTTTTCATACTGAGAACTATTATGCAATAATTAATATAATGAACGTGTTTAAAAAAAAATATTCCAGAATATAAAATTAGATAGGTCTAGTTTAAGTTATCTTTGAATTATATCTTACACAATGCCCATTATGCATCATTAAATGTTTTGGTGAAAGATTATCTTAAAATTGTCATGAACAATCTTTGTAAACAAGACCTATGAAATTCCATATTTAGTTTTTTGTTCTAATTACAAATCTGTACTTATCTTATTCATGATCGGCAAACTGTCTCTAGAAAATTAAAATATTATGCCCTTTCCAAAGTCTACCATACTTGCATGTAGCCTAGTTATTGTTGTTTGAGGAGTCTTTAACATAGTCACAACCTTAAAACCTTGTTTTATGAAAACTTAAGTTTTAACCTATGGTGAATTCAAAGTCCTACACAAATGTATTTGAGTATATTGTTTGCAACCAAATTAACACCTGTTTAGAGGCCTTTATAATTATATTTAATACTTAATACTTACAATGCAGAAAAAACGCTTAAGTACAATTTATTTGTCAAGACTGCTCACGTATTTTTGATATAACAAAGGAGACTGGCTGGTTCTGTGGCTAGTACACAATGACCAGAGTTCTGAGCCTACAGTTTTGGGGAAAGGACATAATAATCTTCTATCTGGAAGAAACATGTGTTAACTTATAAGGCACAAGAAAACATTTGGTAAATTATGTTTATACATAGTTGTGCTTTGTTTCTTCCTTTCTGCGCTACAGTCTACTATTCGGCAACCTGTACACCTACTTTGTGTTTCAAGGACGAACAGAGATCGAGGACTCAGATCGGATAAAGCTCTTCGCTGCTCTCAGTGCCGCTGGTTTAGCTGGAAGTCTTTGTTTATTGTTGCTAAGGAAGCCAAGAATGACAGACTCTGACAGTGTCATTAGCCTGAATGCCAGGTTTGTATTGAGGCTAAAAATCATGGGTGCAAGAGTGCCGGCATGCCGGCTAATTTAAATTTTGGAAACATGCACGCCGGCCAATCGCCGTCAAGCTTAATGTGTAATTTCTTGTAGATCTTGTTGCACCGAAATCGGACTTTTTTTTGGGCCGTAACAAACTATAAATGATCAACTTTTTTCTTTAATGAAAACTTAAAAGGCGAAACAAAAAGAGCATCAGGAAAATACCAAAGTGTCCGCACATGCGTGATTCTATATTTATATTTAGGTCAGGGTTTCCCTAGTTTTCGTTGCCCGGTAATTTTTATAGGCCTACCCATGCCTCCAGAGTTCTAAAAACGTTTTTTTTATCGCAATCCGGTAATGTAGCTTTTTTGGACTCAGATGTGAATTTGTATTTAGGTCAATCTATACGCCACGCGTTACTCGCGGCCGCGGCTATTAAAACTCATTGTTTTCATTAGCTCATTAGGCTAAGCATTAGCCTCATTAGGCCTACAATAAAACTTTTGTTTATCAGCCTACTAAAACGAAAACAACTATTTATTAATAGACTTTATCTCAGCGCAACGTCAAAGTTTCAATTATTGCTATCAATGATGTAAACTCATCACTATAAACTTGTTTTTGTAGAACACTGAGCTCGCTGTAGGCCCTACACTACATTGTTACATTGTTAGTAATATTAACATAGTAACCTGTTGCGCTGCGACCTTGACCTGATATCCTTTCTTTTTTCTCTCGCAAATGTCCGAATTCGGCCATCGTAGGCTATTTGTAAAGAAAAAAATGCGGGATATTCAATCTTGTTGTTTTTTCCCGACAATATCGAAAATGTAAGACTGTATATTAAAAAACAACAACAAAGAGTCTGACGACTAATATATAGGCCTATATTAACTATATATATCCTATAAGTTTACAGACGTTCCTTCTAGATAGAAGATTATTACGTCCACTAGGCCCAAAACTCCTGCAGGGCGACAGGGATCCGTCGGTGGCAGGGCTAGAACCCGCGACCTGTCAATTGGTTTTTGGTTGACAGTCCGGTGAACTAACCGCTGGACCAGCCGGCTTCACATATATAATATATAAATATAATACAATAATACGCGGACACGAACGCTAAGTATATTATTTTAGGCAGAAACTTTGCCGACTTGTTGGCACTGTCAACTCTTACTTGCCGGCCAAATGGGGATCCAGCACTAGCACCCATGCTAAAAATGAAAGTGTATTAATGGGTTGTATGATATCTTCAAATCATTAATTATAAAAGTTAGCTTGTGTAAGACTTGTATATCACAATATGTATGTCTTTCTTTCTGTTAAAAAACTCCAGAGTAAGTGAAATAAATGAAAATTAGGCCTATGCCTTTTCCATTTCCTTACATGTAAACATCATGTAATTAATGAATGTCATCAAATTAAAAAACTTAATATTAATAGCTTTGAAAAAAAAAATGAATACAATGGTTGTTAGACATAAAAGTTAAAATTTGTAAAAACATAAAAGATACTTTAGTTTTGCCTTTTTAAAGTATTGGGTTGTGTGAGTGTGTTTTGTTGTGATCATGGATATCTTATATTCTTTTTTGTTTTGTGTGCAAAATTGTGTCCACCTCAGATTTGTATGCATCTGAACATGACATTTATTTGTTTACTTCTTTCTTTGATAGTGCTGTCCAATGCCCACTGACACCTATAGCGTCATTCAGTAAGTTTATGAAATGTTTTCAATTGATCTGACAGTTACACTTTAAACATAAATCTTAATAGACAAAACTAAACAAAATGAGCAGCATAAAAAAAAGATATAATTTACTCATACAATCGCTTTGTGTATTTCTATTCTTACAAATTTCTATTTTTACAGAAAAATCGTTTCAGCTCTTTAAAACCAGAGAAATGCTTCTTTTGTCATTAGCATTTGCCTACTCAGGTGAGCACAGGTTTCATAATGGCTTATAAAAATAGCTTTATTTCCTAGAAAGCATGGCATATAAAAAAATGGAAGATAAAAATAACTTTATTTCTTAGAAAGCTTTTGCTCAATTTTGTTTCAAACCCAATGTACAAAACATTAATTTGGGGAGTTTGTTAATGTTCACTTCCAAACACATTTTGAACAATGAAATTCTTTTCCAATCAATTGCAATTTTATTCCTTTTAGATATTAACAAATCAATGATATCTAAATATATGTAAGTTTTATATGTAAATTTATGTAACTTCTCTGTAGAGTTCTAATATTCCGATGCTTTTTTCCTTAACATGATTGAAAAAAAAATCTAGGAATTGAGATGACATTCTTAAGTGGTGTCTACGGAGCCAGCATTTCTCATAACCTTCATTTTGGTAACAATGCTAATGGTCTCTTGGGTATATCTGGTATATTCATAGGAGTTGGAGAGATTTTTGGTGAGGACATAAGTTATTTAAAAAACAATATTCATTAACCCTTTCAATTTGTTTTATTTATGGTCACCAAAAGCTATGTTTTTTAAAAGGAAGTTTTTAGGGTCAGAAAAAGTGTTGCTTTTTTTCAGTCCTGATAATTTATTTTTGGATGAATTGCCAAATTTACTTTTGATTAAATTAATTTGACTGGTTAAAGTAAGTGGAACTTTTTAAAAATAGAGAGAATAAAAAAGATATTAAGTAATTCACTTTTTTAAAATTAAAGCTTAAAATTTTTTGTAATAATAACTTGAAATTTAGCGACAAAGAGCTGATTGAAATTTAATATGTTGACTGAACTTAGTGACTTGACTGACTGGACTTTAAAAAAAGTTCATGTCTGAATGTCTCACTTGAAATGTATAAATATTGGCTAGGCTGGATAATTGGAAGGGGTGATAAGGTTAAGTGGTCTAGGTAATGTAGTGAGTCTCACTGGTCTCATGGCAGCGCATTTGAATTGTATTTCAGTATTTTTACTCGGGACTGGGGGTTCTCCCTGAAAATATACAGCTCTTGCGGGAACTAATATTAGATGGGGAAAAGTAAATCTATAAATCCCCTTCTATGTCTTGTAAAATTTACAAACGTTCCTAATTCTGGATAGAAAATTATTTTATCATTGTCACAAAAAACTCCTGCAGGGCGGAAGGGAGTGGACGTCATTAGGGATAGAACCTGGCTCGTCATGTTGACAATACGGTGTGCTAACAGTTTAGTAACAGTAGCATCAGCCTTTACTGTGACCATGAAAACCTGGGTCACAACAGTTTCATGAGCCCTATGGACCTACATAATCTGAAAGCGATACTTAAAAGTTTTGTTGTCATATATAAAGCTTTTATTTCTTTATTCAGGTGGAGTTTTGTTTGGTTTATTGAGCAAGAAAACAAATGCCCATGGCCGTGATCTTATTATTATGTTGGGCTACACAATCCACATGGTGGCTTTTTTTCTTATCTTCATCAATATTCCCGCGACTGCTCCTTTAAGAGATTCCAATGACCCGACATACATTACTTCAAAGTAAGTATTTCTTTATTTAAAACAAAAATGTAAAAATATAAAATTAGGAAATATATTATATATATTTGAATATCAAGAACATTCACTGTGCACATTTGGCTTAAAGCTTTTTTAGTTTTCCTTCTGTGATTCAACTATTTAAACATGGCTTTTTAATTGTTTTTATTTCAGTCAATATGTTGCCATTTTATGCAGTTTTCTGCTAGGATTTGGTGACAGTAGCTTTAATACGCAGGTAATAAATTGTAAATTTTCACATGTCAGATTTACATTTGAGGGAATAACATGCTATTTAAAGTGTGCTGCCACCATTTTGTGTTCCTGTATTATTTCTAGCTTTTTCTTTTATGATATGTAAACATATGAAAGTCTAGACACATCTCTATCTGTAGGTATGGAATGCTGAGGTTGGGTAACCCAATCTAATTATTTTCATCCCAAGTTCATACATTAAATGTAAATTCATACAATTTGGCTTGAGAGTATGTAATCGTGGTTTTTAAAAAGTCAATAATATTCTCAACGCCCGCAAGGAATGGTACTAAAGTGGGTAAAAGAAGATATTTAGTTGTCACTTTATGTCACTTCATGTCACTTTATGTCAGCTAATTTATTTTTCTCTAAATTAGTAAAAGAAAAATCTACAATTGACTAATTAAATCAAAAGTTGGGCAAAATTGAAAGTATTGAGCCAGTTTACAGGAAAAACAAGAAAGAAAGCTAAAAGTTTTCAACAAATAAACATTACAACAGATAAAAAAAATCTTAACTGGATGAGTACTTAATAATAGAGTGCAGTGAAATTTTGAAAATGCATTTAATAATTTATAATTACAGCTGCAGTATTAAAGTTTGAAATATTGAATAGCCTATAAAATTTAGATGACTTTACAAACAATTATTTCTTTAGAAGATATTTTACTTTGTATAAAATTGCTGCATAAAAACATTTTCAAGTAACATCTGTAACATCTTGAAACTATTGAGGTTTGAAAATTTCCCATCTCAGCATGTACAAGGACTTTGTAAATTCCACATAGCTTGTAATTTTTGTGAATTTTATGGAACTTATAAACTTTTCATGTTAATCATTTATTTTTTTCAATCTTTTGCTAGTTTGTCTCTATACTTGGGTTTATGTTTCCCGATGACAGTTCTCCGGCTTTTGCCCTTTTTAAATTTGTGCAGGTAATTTTTTTTTGTAATCCTTTATATTCAATTTACTTTTTGCTTCTTATGTTTATGGTTGGCGGGCAGCTGACCTACTTCCCATCATCCCATTTAATTGAAACTTTGCTCAAAGATAATTTTTGATGAGCACATATTCTTTAAATATGCACTCCTCCCCCAACCAAAAAATCAGTTATGGTTGTAGTTGTTTTTTTCATTACGGCATGCATTTTACCTTCATTGTAAAATCATTAATAGCTCTATAACTTCATTTTTATTTACTAATTTGTGGGGGGAAAAGGGCTAAATCTTAATAACGAAGTGCACATATACAAGATTTAACTCAAAAACTTTGTTTTTTAGGCGTTGTATATTATATTATCTATCATTTCAATATCTTATATGTGACATACAATTTCGCTGCTTATTAAAAATTTTAAAACATTAATGCTTCCTTTAATTTTTATATTAGAGAAAAACTTTTTAACGTTGATTAAGGTAGTTAGTGAAGGATTCATTTATTATCAACATTTAGAATCGGTTCTACATTTCACAAATCTCTCAACACCGTTGTCTATAAAGGCAAAGTTTGCTTTATTTCTTTCTCAGTCTGTTTCCTCTGCGGCTGGCTTCTACTACAGCAACATTCTGCTGCTCCAGTGGCAGCTCTTGATTCTTGTAATCATGGCTACCCTCGGTGTGCTTGGTTTCAACATTGTGGAGTGGAGCGTGGCAAGAGCATCTAGGCAAGGCTACCAGTCAATCTGACAAAAAAAGAAGGTAAGAAGAATTGTTTTAATAACTCTATTTCTCTTTTGTACTGCTTATTATGTGTTGTTGTTTTTTTCTGTGTTTTTTTTTTGTTTACCTTTATACAAGAATAAATGAGTTCCATATGAAAAAGTTGTAATATAATTCTGATCATTCTTACTATGTACAGAAGAAATAACATTGTTTTTTTAAGTAATTTTATTTATTAAAACATTATTTAAATGAAAGTAGAAAAATTGAAAATTGTGTATATAAAGGTAATATGTTAAATGGTAGTCAGATCCAGATAATTTATTAGGTTTTATAGAGCTGACATTTTTCTCTGTTAACACGGGAAAAAAGTAACTTTATAAAGTCTAACTTTGAAAGTGTTAAAACTTTAAAAACATAAACATTTGTTCTATATTTTAGGAATTGTTAAGCATTTGTTCTGTATTTTAGGAATTGTTAAACATTTGTTCTATATTTTAGGAATATAAGCTCGTCAACACTACAGTTCCCAATGATGAAATAGAATTAACCGTCATGACACATTGAAATTAGAAAGTTAGTGTCTGTGTGTGCAACCACTACGATGGAGCAAAGCACCGAGCTTTTAGTTTTTATTAGTATATTCTTTCTTCTCAGAGCCATATAAATTGTATGTAAATGTTGATCCTTTTAATCCTGCAGAGTTTTAGGGAAATAGTCTGACACTGTGAAATATGACAAAGGGAGATAAATCTTTGTTCCTGAGAGGGCAGACATGACAGTTAACTTGTAATCCATATTTATGTTTAACCACAGCTATTAGGATTTACATTTTTTTAAAAAATTCCATTAATATGTGGATGTACTTAAATTTTAAAGTGAATAAGAAACAATATTTTTTAGATTTTGCTAGTGTATTGTACAGCTTGACAAATGGAAAGATTTAAAAGATTATCGTAAAACATGTCTTAATTACTGTGATGAGCATAACATTCCTGAAGCACCTTTGAAAAAAGTTAATTTTGTAAAATAATGTATATATATATATATATATTTGTATAAAATTGTTCTTTTACATAATGTAGACCTTTTTCATTAAAATGGACTTGTTTATCGGCACGAAAATGTTTATGCAAGTTTACTTTGAGAACCTATACAAGTTGTTTTTTTTTATCTAGTTTTTTTTTAGAAACTGTATATAAAATTATACATTAGTATATTGTTTTATTAAACCATCAAATTGAGGTTTTTTAAAAATATATTTGTTTTATAAAAACCCCATACATAATACTTTTTTTTATACCTAACTTAACTAAATCTACAGTGTCATATAATCTATTTTTTATATTATTAAATGTACTAAATATTTTTTTAATGTCTTATGAAATGTATAACAGCGGTGTGATATCCACATTCATTGAGCCCTTAGTCATTGTTTTTTTTTGTTATGAAACGTGTGTCACTTACCGTAATAAATATATATGTAGAAATGTTTTTAAAAACAAAATCTTATGATTTTAAATTAACAGTGCAACCATCTATGACATTGTACAAAGGTTTCTGATACAGTCATACACTAGCAACTATAACTTATACTGTGATTGAAGTAATGCAGAATTACCCAGAAATGCAAATGTCTTACTAAAAAAAACTTTTGTGCATATAAATAATGTTTCCCATTTTTTTTCCAGCAACATAAATTTACAGTGTCAGCTTAAAATCTCAAATAAAGGTGTGAATATGGTGTCACCATGACTCTCGTGGGTCTGAGTTTCAAAAATTATAATAAGCAATTAAAGACTAGACGCTAAAAAGAATCCTAATCTAAATTTGAGAGAGTGGTCGCCATAGTGGCCTACCAGTAAAGCCGACTAGTTTTGAAATGGTTAAAAAAAAAAGATCTATGTAAATATAAAGTATATTTGTGTCAAATCTTTCCCCCATTGGTTACCGGGTAATTTAAAGATATATTTTACTTTTGTGATTTAGCTTTCTGCAAATGTCTACCCTAGCTGAGTGGTTATTGTCCCGGACTGCTTTGTGGATGACCTGGGTTCTTTTCACCACTGAAAATTGTTTCTTTTTCTTTCCATTAATATTACTTTTTTGAAAGATTGTAAAGAATTTCAGGTCTTAAGCTTTCCTAAAATGTTTTTAGTAAGTCAAATCTAAAAAGTATATTTTAGACATGTGGGAAACGGATGTTCGATTCTCAGCAAGAGATAGATAACTTTTTATTAAATAAAAACACATGCCTTTTTTTTTACCCGATTACAATATTTATTTTAAATTACTTTCCTAAATGTTAAAAATTAATTTTAGCTTTCTGTTCATTGTAGATTCTACAGTTTTTATCTGTAGCAATAGGCCTACGTAATTTTTTTCCCCAGGCAGCGCTGGGCAATTTAGCTTGTATTTAATCAATTTCATGGCGGGCACGTTATAGTGCAGTCTATGTGCGAGTCAACTACAAAAATATAACTTAGACAATCCTGAACCAAATGGTATCCACTGGTGCAACTAATGTGAAAGTATATGCAATCAAAATTAAGTAAATATTGACTAAAAACCAATTTGAACAAAATAAAAATTGGTTTTATTTACTGTAAATTAGTTGTCTAGCTAGAATTGGGTATTTTTTCTTTGGGTAGTCTCCCTTCCTTGTGCCATTCTTTTAAAATGTGAATCAGAAAGGTGTATACATATTTTCATATTTCAATTTCTTTGCCTTACATATATAGTATTGAAATAAAAATATAAAACTTTTAACAGAAATAATATGATGATTTTTCAGCATAAGCCAAAATATTTGTAGGCCTACAGAATATGATGCTGAAGGGCAACATAAAATATAAATCTAGTGGGTAAAATTTTTTAAACTTAGTGCTTTTAATAAAACAGACAAAGGCTTTATTTAGTGTTATGTTTTCTATCAGGTATACAGAGTGCATAAAATCTGAAACAATTTTATTTCATTAATCTTAATCTTTTGGTACAATTATTTGACAGAGAGAGCCATATTTTTCTTTATTAACCTGCATTTAATTGTATAGCCAGGTGTATAATTAATTTACAATGCTTGTTGAAATTTAGAATTTTTCTTTTTAATTTATATTTCTATAAAGGGAAATGTTTTCCCACATTTTTGCTAGTACTCAATGACATATGTTACAGTGCAAATAGACAAACAAGATCTAAGTTTAAGTAGGCCACAACAAAAGCAGAAGAGAATTTTTTTTTTGAACAAATTCTAACAGTTCAGTAGAAAATAAGGACCACAGTAAAATTGATAAATCCTGATTGCAGTCTCTTGCAGAATTTTCTAACTGTTGTAAATAAAGTTGGTATAAAATAAAAATATATATGTTGTTCAACCTTTAAAGGACTGCATCTCCAACTTGCCTTGTGGCTTCTCTGAAGGCTTAAGAGACATATTTGGAGTTCTGCAGGTTCTGTTTTGAGAATTTGTTGCGAGATGTTGCTTTTAATTTTCTTCCACATTTTTCCCTACTCTGGTTCCTCCTTGAACTTTTCTGTCCTGTCTATGACTACATTGATTGCATTCTAGGGACTGTCTTTGTAGCGTGGTTAATTGCATCTTATGGCTAACAGTATTCCTTTTGCAAGACAGTCCTTTTTTTCTGGCATTCTTATGGTCAGCCCTCAGAGCCTGTATTTTTATCAGCAGTGTATGTGTATTCATTATCTTGAATATCTTGCCATTGGATTTTTGTTGGTAGTATTACAGCTTGGTATAACTTTATTTTAGTGGCCGCACCGAGTCCTTTTCTCTCCCATACATTGTCCCAGAGATCTTTAGAGGTGGTGCTTGTATATGCAATTTTGCTGCAGACCTCGTCTATATTGGCAGAATATAGGAGTGTGCTGCCCAGGTATGTGAATTTATCATTGATTTGTAGGATGTGGCCCTTAACTGTGATTTCTGATTCTCTTTGCAATGTTCCTGGTTCAGGATGATTCAGGACTTTGTTTTCTGAAATAATTATGCCTACGTTAAAGTTGTCATGGGCTTTTCCAATTCGGTTTTCAAATGCTTGCATTTCGTCTCAGTTTTGATAATTTATAATAGGAAGTCTTGACAGTTTGCTTTACCTCTGCACGCATACATTGTAAGCTGAATAGTCCCTTATCATTTCTGTAAGGTATTTTGGTTACACTCCTCACCATCATATGAAAGGCACCAGTTTGGAAAGTAGACAAAACATTGTCTTGTATGTAAAATGTAAAGCTATTCATTGTGAAGTACATGGTGTCCACAGTCCCCAACACTGACCTATACACTGTCCGTGGAGAACAATTATATCCCATTAATTATGTACATCTACCTAAAGGCCATTGAATGCATTTCTTGTGTGTCAGTTTATTTTTGTTTTATCTAATAGAGACTGTCCTGAATGCTTAGTTAGTCATTTTAATGATTCGTGTATACAAGAGAATGAAAACTATGATATGATATTACATACTGTTTTTATACTAATGGTTGTAAATAATATATGGTATATATATGTAAAAAAAATATTTTAATTGATTCTAACGAGTGCCTCGAAGTTTTTATTGTTCCACATATTTTTTTGTTTTATCTATGTATGACATTTTTTTAATGTATGTATCGTAAATGCATAGCGCCATTCAATTACCATTTGTTTTAATTTAAGTTATAATAAAACGGTGAAAGCAAAGTCGTATAAAATGTGTTTAATTTACTTTCTGTTATTATTTGATAATTTATAATTCCATCTTCTAAGAAGGGATGAATCTCTCTTTGAAACCAATTCTAATATACAATTTTTGTTTCTGCTTAATTTAAGATTGGAATTTAATATATATTTACACTGCCACAATATTGGTTAAATAGTTTGACTGCATACCCCCCCCCCCCATGACCTTCCAGGATTGTGCATTTTCCCCCATGACCTTCCAGGATTGTGTATTTTTCCCTATGACCGTCCAGGATTGTGCATTTTTCTGCATGACCTTCAAGGATTGTGAATTTTCCCTGATGACCTTCCACGACCTTCCAGGATTGTGCATTTTTCTCCATGACCTTCCAGGATTGTGCATTTTTCTCCATGACCTTCCAGGATTGTGCATTTTTCCACATGACCTTCCAGGATTGTGCATTTTTCTCCATGACCTTCCAGGATTGTGCATTTCCCCCATGACCTTCCAGGATTGTGCATTTTTCTGCATGACCTTCAAGGATTGTGCATTTCCCCCATGACCTTCCAGGATTGTGCATTTTCCACATGACCTTCAAGGATTGTGCATTTTCCCTATGACCTTCTAGGATTGTGCTTTTTCCCCATGACCTTCCAGGATTGTGCATTTTTCTGCATGACCTTCAAGGATTGTGCATTTCCCCCATGACCTTCCAGGATTGTGCATTTTCCACATGACCTTCAAGGATTGTGCATTTTCCCTATGACCTTCTAGGATTGTGCTTTTTCCCCATGACCTTCAAGGATTGTGCATTTTTCTCCATGACCTTCCAGGATTGTGCATTTTTCTCCATGACCTTCAAGGATTGTGCATTTTTCCACATGACCTTCCAGGATTGTGCATTTTTCCACATGACCTTCCAGGATTGTGAATTTTTCCACATGACCTTCCAGGATTGTGCATTTTTCCACATGACCTTCCAGGATTGTGAATTTTTCCACATGACCTTCCAGGATTGTGCACTTTTCCACATGACCTTCCAGGATTGTGCATTTTTCCACATGACCTTCCAGGCTTGCTTTACTTTTTACTGGATACAAAAAGCTTAATATGAAACTATCCAGCGAAATCATTTTCACGTAATTATTTTGCTCAATGGGAGTAAACCAAGCACAAATTCTCATTAACTCCCTTGTTTGAAACATAACTTGGCATAGAATGCACAAGTAAATTACCACAATAATAATGTGCCACACTGTCTGCTTGTGTCTCTAGTACTAATACACTTTTCTTTTATTTCATCACTAATAATGAGTCACTTTGAGTAAACATGACAAGAGTACTTGATGTAAACAGGTTGTTTTGTTTATATGTAAAGCATGTCAGGGCTCTACTAACTGATCGACCTACTACTGACTGACTTACTTTTAGTTCATCTCATTATCTCCCCTCACTGACCACACACACACACACATATTTACTGCGACTCTAAGAAATGGCCAGCATTATTATAAAAAAAATAAAAAATAATCATGATGAAAAGTTGTGGCGAATCTGAAATTGATATTTTAAATATTGATTACGTCTAAATTTAAAAAAAAAATAATAAATCAGCTATATATCATTCATTTGCAACCTCATGATAGGTCTATTCCTATTAAGACATAATCTTTTCTTCAACTGGTTGGTTTTATCAACGCCGATATTACTATTGTCATATTATGGCAAAAATGTACCATAGTATTGGGCCTACTATATATTATCAAATATGTGTGGCGTTCATGGTTATCTTTTAGAAATGTGTTTAGTCATTTCCCCTGCTTGTCAATGTTCATGAAGATTTCCATTACCTCCCTTGAATCTTACTTTATCTCTCCCTCTCTCTTCATCTCTATATATCTCTCTCACCCTCTCTCTCTCTCTCTCTCTCTCTCTCTCACACACACACACACACATTCTATTTAAACGATTCGCGGGCCACGGCATTCATTTCATTTAAAGCATTCAGACCTTCATGTTCAATAGTCCTTAAACCCATTTAAGCATTGGGTATTTTGGGACGTTCTGTAGATAAACATTTTAACGCCATTCATTTGGTCAATTGTGTGTGTGGTAAAGAAAACTCCTCAATAAAACTATAAAAATTTTATCAAGAGATAATTATACATGGCCATAGTTCTTTTACTGCCTAAATATCGAGCTTGTATTGTAATAGGTGAAAAATTATGTGGGTCAGTGAATTTTAATTTTCCTTCGTCACTGTTGTCTTTATCTAGAGATCGGTGCGTTTTCTACCTTTAGATTCGCAATTTTAATACTGATCAATTAATCGTATTTCAAACCCTACTGTCACTGTTAACAGTTTATTGTTTTTATATGCAATAAAGTCATTACTGTCTATGGCGCCACCTATCAAAGAAAGATAACTGTATACGAATAGAAAGTAGAATGGCATTTAACATTCTTTGTATTTGGAACGTGTTTACACGAATTATATTTCCGATATGATAATTTCAACTTGCGTTGAGGTTGATGCAGAGTGGCCCAGCAGAAAAGCATTGAATTGTCAGCCTAACGATCCCAGATTTGAGTTCTTTTTAACTTTAAGTTTTTGTCTTCACTAACCATATAAGGCAGTAGCAGTTGATTGGTCCAAACATTTTGTGACGAGGTGTTTAAACAATTGACGTCACAATCACATTTCCACTTTAACAAGTTGTACTTGATTAACTACAGTAACAATGGGCTATAATATTGTTTATTGTACAAGGTTAACTATACGACAATAGCAATAAAACTGAGTTTGAAATTGGAAATACAACAATTTTAATTTACAATGAGTTTTTTGTTTTTGTCAAGGGAGAGGTGTCAGGAGAGCTTGGTGACGTCAAATTGGAAGAGGTGTTTGACAATGTGTGACTCGTCATAGTGACTGGAGCGCCGGAGGTGACATTCATATGTATGGACGGACCTAAGTAAAAATCATCATCAACACGACACCGTGACGAACTATACGTCACATTATAATGTGTACGCCACATACGACAAAATGCTGGGAGATGGAGTCGATTAAGCTTATTAATAGGCCTACGTAAATCTCTAAGATACCGATGTGTGTACATAAAATCCACCAGGTCTATTCCTCTAATTTATTAATAGGCCAACTTCTGTGTTTTTGTGCTACATTAATCAACATAGGCAAAATACTTTTGCAATAGGCCTACCATTAACCTAAAAGAATTTCGGGGGGTATACAATAGCCTATATAGATAACTTTACCACAGTACATCATGCTTTAAACTTAAACCTGTATATACAGCATCTCCCCCCTCCCCCTACCATTTCAAAAAAACAAAAGAAAATAGATCTATCTGTGTTTAGGCTAAGATTGCATAGGTTCACAGAAGTGTTGATCCCACCGCCTCGTTATCAGGCTTAGGCTACGTTTGCTCTTCGCCATTAGAGGCTAGGGTGTTTACTTTAATGCCACTGAAGCCGTATTGTACTAGTAAATTACTTACACGAGTTTTATTGATTTTCGTTTGTTTGATTCCAACAGAAGACAGGGTTAATGCGCCTGTTTAAACGCCTGCTCTTGGCAAACAATATTAGTTAGAGGGCGTGTGACGCTTGCAGCATGACAAGTGTAAGCTTACACACATTGATGTAGGTTAATTCGTGTTGAAAACAAAACTTAGAGGGCCATATTTAATAAGCTCTTACAAAGCCTAATTGATATATTTTTAATTATGCGATTTAAGAAAGCAACAAGAAACACTTCCATCATATATCATATGGCCATTAGCGTATCCCCCCTCCACATTCTTTGAAAGAAGTCTAAAAATTCTTTTTATAGATCAGTGGGTTAAGCACATACAAAAGATAGTTAATTAGTCTAGTTAATTAAGTACACGTTTATGCAGTGGAAATTTAATTGAAAGAAGCACATTTTTGTTTGATGTGATGTCGCATAGTTTAAACACACATCCCCTTCGTAACAAATCGGCTTCTTAAGGTATCAAACTAACTCATAAAATAATAGACATGCTGTGGTTCATGTACATTTTCTGTGATATGGGCGTGTTGGACCCACCAGGGCCGAGTTAACTATTGAGGAAAACAAAAAGCACATTCTTACGGCCTCTTAACTAACACAACCAGAAGGCAATATTTAAATACCTTTATTTTAAATCTCCAATACCGGCCTTTTACAAAAAGGCAGAGACGCACAATGCATTCATAGGCTACATTTACGCAAATTATTTTTTATTCGATAATATGCCTGCTAGGACTTTGAAAAGGCTTTCGACAGTGTGGATAGAGAAACCATCTGGAAGTAATGAGCCACTATGGCATCCCATCAAAATTCATCAACATCACCAAGAAACTACATGAAGACTGTTGCTGCCAAGTCATCCATAAAGGAAAGCTAACCAGTCCATTTGCTGTGAAGACCGGTGTGCGTGAAAGCTGCATGCTGTCACCGCTGATCTTTTTAATTGTAATAGACTGGATCGGGAACAACCTCGGGAAACAGCACAGGCATTCAATGGACTTTCATAAAGAAGCTAGAAGACTTGGACTTTGCAGACGATGTCGCCGTCCTCTCACACAGACAGCAAGACACGCAATCTAAACTAAACCGACTGTCCGAAGAGGCGAGAAAGGTTGGGCTAAAAATAAATAAAAGGAAAACAGAAGTCATGAACAGAACAGGTCAATACAGCTAGATGATGAGGAAATAATAGAAACGGACAAATTTGTTTACCTGGGAAGTGTGGTGAGTAGATACGGAGGAACAGATGAAGACATAAAGAGCAGGATCAACAAGGCCAGGCTTGCTTTCAATGCCCTGCGCCCTATGTGGAGCTCAAGCGCGCTGTCCTTAAAGAACAAAGTAAGACTATTTAATACAAATTTTAATGCAGTCCTCTTATATGGCCCATAGACCTGGAGAGTTACCAAGGCAAATACAAGCAGCCTCCAGACATTTGTAAACAGATGCCTGAGGCGCATGCTAAAAATTCGATGGCCGGAAACCATTTCATGCGTCAGCCTATGGGAAAAGACCGGACAAAAACCCATCGACAACAGCATCAAAAGCCGTAGATGGAAGTGGATTGGTCACACTTTAAGAAGAACAGAAGACAATGTAGCAAGACAAGCACTTGACTGGAATCCCCAGGGCAAAAGGAAAGTAAGCAGACCCAGGCAAATTTGGAGGAGATCGGTCGTAGGTGAGGCAAAGGATGTTGGCCTCACATGGACACAAATAAAGGGAGCCTCCCAAGACCGATGGAAAAGTGTAGTTGCGGCCCTATGCTCCTATGGGTATATACAGTACTAAGTCAGGTAAGTCACCAGGAATTCTGATATAATATACGTTTAGGCCTACTGTACCGCCTTACACGATCAACGGGCTATATAATTGGAAGTACTTTTGAAAATGTGCGCGTAACTAGCTCCCCTAAACTCCCCTAATAAACTCACTAAGCTTATTATAATAGGCCTACCGGTGGCTCATGTGACATTGTGATAGGGCAGCTGCTGCGCCACATCGCATTTATATCAAAATATAAACCAAGGGGAAGTAAGAAAAGGTTTACAGAGTATAAAACAAACGTCGAGGAACATTGTGCACCCGAGAAGGGAATTCAAACGGAAAATAAAGTATTTTCTGTAGCCTTTGTGAATGTGCATCGAGTTTTTTTATAATTAATTTTAGATCATAATATTATTGTGTGATGATATATTTACTGAACTGGTACAGATCTCTCTCTCACTCTCCCTCTCTCTCCCTCTCTTTCTCTCTCTCTCTCTCTCTCTCTATATATATATATATATATAGGCTATATATAAATATATAGGCTATATATATATATATATATATATATATATATATATATATAGAGAGAGAGAGAGAGAGAGAGAGATGAGTCTGTTTGCAGATAATTTTACCTCATAGAATATTTTAATAACTATAATGTATATATACATAGGTATATCGTTTTTATTTTCGTTGATCATTAAAGGACTAATCCGTTCACATCGCCAATCGTAAAATATATGCACAAAACTTTTGGGCGTTATATTTTCACTATCAGTGATACATTATAAATATGGTTTATAAACTACAATTTGCTGACATATTGGTTTTTTTAATTTGAGGTCAGTTACCAATCCACTGAGTACAATGGACGTGGACTTTTTTTTCGATCAAATTATAATTAGGTCTACTATACAAAAAATGGAATGTGATGCCTCCATGTGACATTAATAATTTGATGATGTATTAATGAATAACCGGTGTGTTTATTTCTTGTTAATCAAGGCAGAGGAAGTCCGTTTTGTTTTTCATTTATAAAATTTTAACTCCAAAAATTGTTACAAACTATTAATCTTTTATCGGTGTTAATATCTATCCTTTTGGTGGTTAACATTTGAAATGATTCGTCAAATTTTGGTTAGACATGTACAGTTGGATCAGAAGATTTTCCAAGCTTGATAGGCGAATCTGTCAGATGGCCATTAGTGTATTAGTTAACAAGTGTCTCCATATTGTGAACTTAAGACAGTCGTTGATTTAAATTTATAGCACATAATTAATTACAGAAAGCACAGCCTCGTTTTAAAATCCCCCATAAATTTTCGCATGAAAATATAAAATCGAAAAGTAAATTAAGTAAAAGGGGTTCACCATTATCCGTGGCCACGGCATAGGCCTACTATGGGACCCGGGATAAAATCCTCGCCTTCCGGATTCGAACCCATGACCTTTGGTACGCCAGCCAAACGCTCTGCCACTTAGACGCCAAACAAAAAACACATGAAAAGTAGGCTATGTAAGGTTGTAGACGCGTTGAACACTTCAAAGTCTTACGGTAAACCTTGTAGATCACACATGTGATAAAAACAACAACAACTAAGCATTTATAATTGAAGATACGAATTAAAAAACAGGGCAGCTAACATTTGTTACACTGTCAGTACCGGTAAACTAATCGTGGGGCGTGGTATAGGCTACTTAGTTGCACTAACCACCTATAGCCGTAAAGCATTGATAAGCAGGACTCGATCTGTATCAACTAATCTTCTATCGCGTCCTATCTTGATCGTCTGCTTTAAAAGAAAAAAGATTGGGTAAATTAACACTGAGGCCTTAACAAAATACTATCGATTCTTTTTCTTCTTCTTTTCAGTTAGATATCAGTTGCCGAGTCAAGAGTAGAGTTGTCTAAAGGATTTAATCATGTCTTTACCACCGGTAAGTTTTTTTTTATAATAATAATAATATATAAATAATTTCAGTGGTGAAATGACTATCACATCTCTAAAATTTTAGAATATTGTCGTAAAAACTCACAACTTAGCCTAACCCTTTCAGAACCACGACTAGTTTTAAATACAGACCGCAGATATTATTGTTTAGGAAACAAACATTCCTGAATAAAACATGCAAAAAAGTATAGATTATATCATAGGGAAATGGTTGGAAGGTGGATGAAAATTATAGAACCTTAAGATAGAGAAATTGATAGATGGGCGAGAGAGAGGGAGAGAGAGAGAGAGAGAGAGAGAAAATGGGCGAGATAAAAAGAAGCTATATGGATAAAGAGACATCTATTATATAATAAAACTCAATAAATTGACAAAATCGAAAATAATTTCCGATTCTCTTTCCATGGTCAGTGAGCATATAATTTAGCTTGGCCAGGGCGCCAGCATACATAGAGCCGGCCCTAATAGTCATCGTGTCTAAGAATCCACATTTATTTCAAAACAAGCCTGACATCATCAATTTAAAAACTTTATTGTGCTTCTGTAGTCGCCTTTTGTTTTTGTGGTCAAAGAGATAAAATAAGCCCCCGTTCTCTCGAAACATCCTTAGGATTTGCGTCTCAACCAAAGTTCAACTCCAGGCCTTTTCGAACGAATTGGAACTAGGGATGTTAAAACCGGTTTTTCTTCAAAACCGGTTTTCGGTTCTATAAAACCGGTTTAAAATTTCGGTTCCCCTCTTCCCATCCCTTGCGCAATGTCACAATAGTCACAGGTCGGAAAAGCCAAATGTGCGTAGTTTTGTAGGTATATTTGAAAAATAGTTCAAATTTGATTAGTATTTGCAGGGCATTCAAGGGGTTGATTTCTTTAAATACAATATGATTTTGTACACTTTACCATAAAATTCTTTAGAACTAAAAAAATCGGGGCTAATTGATTGAAACCGATAATAACTTTCAATAGTGATAATCAAATTTCCGATTATCGTTGACCATAATATTAAGCAGCGTATGAAGAGGATGACGATGTTAGGCTTACTACAGGATGCTTAGTACGCAGATGCGTAGGTAATCCAGTAGTACTGCCACCACACCGGCTTATCGGTTGGGAACATAGTTTACAAGGAGCTATCGTTAAAGACGTTTTTTTCACTATTTTCCACACATAGGATTGTAAATGTAACTTAACATTTGGTTTGATGTTGTTTTTTTATCGCAAGCCATAGTTGGTATTTTGAAAAAAAGAAACACAATATCTAAGACTAAATAGTGTTAGCAATTGAGGCATCTCAAGAATTGTTTTGTGTGAATCCAACATTATTTATTACAAATATTTCCATCAGAACCAAAAAAAGGCTATGTTACTTGAAGTAATGATTACCTTCCAACCAACAAACCGAAATCCGGTTTTGATTTTTCAAATCCGGTATTCCGGTTTTCGTTTAACATTCCTAATTGGAACCCTAAATGTTCGTTGGTACCGTATACATATTTGTATTATCATCTTGCGGTGTGAAATATGCTACATACATCTCAGTATATTTTAAATATAGGCTAATTGTGTAGATTATTGTCGTTGTGATTGTGATGATCTAGAATCTAGATGTCTCTATAGAGGTGTCATGTACGTTACAAAAGGGGTCGCCATAGATAACAGCCGGTTAAATTTAATATAAGCAAATTAAAACAGCTGCTGAACTGCTAAAGGTTACCTAGAGAAAACGATTTAAAGGCCCATGTAGTGTGCGCGTGTATGTGTGTGTGTGTGCGTGCGCGCGCTTGTGTGTGCAATGTAACTCCTCACTGGACCGTGGGGAGGGGGCTGTTATTCCTCTTTGCTCTCAATAGCATGTTAGGGGAGCAAGACAATAAGTCCAATACTTATGATGAACTGCGCAGTGGCAGTGAGGTGCTCCAGTTCAACACATGACCACATGTTTTACCGGTGTGACGTAGAAGGCTAGTATTAGTTCACTCCTATGCCTCCCCTTTTCATTGTGTAACAGCCCGTTGTAGACTGGTGGGCACATTGTTTTTCTGCGCGACCCCTGTCCAATAGGCCAAAGAGGTCACGGGTGAAAGAACAGAGTGTATTCTTCTCCCAGTGGGGTTTATTAGTTAGTAGAGTAGAGAGAGACCGTCAGGGCTCCTGCTTGTGTTTTTTCTTCAATCATATTTTTTATTTTACTCGTGTTTACTGTCGATGTATATTGTGTTTTATTGAATTAAAGTTATATTAATTGTTCCTGCTGGCGTCCTTTATTATCTCTTGGAAAGTAAGGCATGTCACTAATGGAAAGTCCAGGATTCTTCAAGGGTACCATAAAGTCTTTTAAGATAGTCTACCCACCCTAGACAGTGAGACGTAACACCGGGCAGAGTGGTACAGGGAGTGAACTGAAGCACATGCTCGGAATTTTTTGGCACATTTTACTAGTTCCGATTTGTAGTTTCCTGAACATGTTGCTTCAGTCTATTGTGTCTACATCTAGAGATAATTTGCTTTTGGAAAAGTGTAATGAACGTCGCTCCTGGCATGATTTGAATGCAGTTCAGACCATCTTTGGCTTGCTTTTCTTTTAATATTGTTTTGACTTCATCTGGGTGTAGGGGTACACCTGTCTGTATTTGTCTGCCTCAAACCATCGCTAGGTTGCCAGCTGTGTCATTTCCTTCAATTTGTGTGTGCCATTTGAAAAACCTTTTTTTTTTTGCTTAGTTGGTTAATGGGATATTTGTTTTTATTTGCGACCGTTGAACTGTTTATTAGCATCGGTAGAAATACAATGTAGCTGCTTGTTGAGTGTGTGTGGCTTTCCTGTATATTTGCTGCTTGTCCTAAGCTTATTGTGTATCGTTAGGCTCTAATATTATCTGAGAGGCTGCCCGTGGCAGTGGTTTTATCAAGGTAGGCCTATTCTCCATTAAGTCACCCTATGAGTCTGCCGGCTCCTCAATTTTGTATTGCTTCTTTGGATGAGTCTTCTGTGTAGTCTCTAGTCCAAGAGGTTGTTTTTTTTGTTGTTCACACTGCTTCTTATTCTAAGGCAGGGGTCGGCAACCTATGTAACGTCTGCCACACTTTGCACACAGATCTATTTCCAGTGGCACGCGAAGGACCCCATTAAAAAACAATGCAAGTATTTTCTACAAGAAAGTGAGTGATAGAGCAGGATGACTTTTAGGCTGTTTGGCACACTGAAAGAATTAGAAATCCCACTTTGGCACACTATTATCAAAAGATTGCCGAAACCTGTTCTAAGGTAGGCCTACTTGTTATAGGCTTATAAGCGTATAGGCTACCTGTTTTCTTCAAGAAGTGATTTGCTTTCCAGTCTGAGCCAGCGAGTTCTTTTTTTCAACAGTGCTAGTCTTTGCATTCGCTAGCTTTGTGGATGTCCCTTTGATAGACAAAAACACTTTCCTTGTCCCTTATGCAAGAACAAAAGCATATAAGTACTCTTTCTTCCCGAGTGGCATTCGGGCATGGAATGGGTTGCCTGAACAAACCAGGAAAACCAATAACTTAACATCATTTAAAACATTAATAAAAATGCAAGACTAGACTCGGACCACGGATGAGCGTAGGACGCAATAATCTTCTTTATAGAAGGAGCGTCTGTAATGTATAAGATAAGATAACTCATCACAATTAACCAGTGATACCGCTCTAAAATATCAGAAAAGCCAAGTTGAGCTCCTAAAAAAAGCCCAGAAAAGCCAAGTTATAATAAAAATGGTCTCGGTGACCTATTTCCCCCCCCCCTTTATTTTTTTTCAACTTCGCCCATGTGCACCTCTCCGCCCTCCGCCCCCCCCCCTTTTTTGTCCCCAAAACTAAAAACTTAAAAAAAATAATAAAAAATTTATGTTTTATAAAAAAAAATGTTTTTTTTTCTTTCGAAATTTAAGTTATAATAAAATCAATGATGTGTTAACGTTTCAATTTTTGATGATTTAAATAATAGTTTTCGAAATCATGCCCAAGTGCTGCAAAAGCCTGATTTATTATTGCCCCCACCCCAAACAGTGCACTATTTTCCCGATGCAAAATGTTGCCCCCCCCCCACCCCTTTATACTATTTGCCTACCCTTCGCCCCCTTATTTTACTTATTTACACTATTTGTCTCTCCTCCCACCTCGCATTGTTTTTTGTCTCAACCTCTTCCAGTTAATAACCTACATAGTTATATGATGTGGAATATTTCTTCTATTCACTCGCAATAAGCGGCTGTGGTGGGTGTTTACCATGATGTCCGATCAATTAATTTTGTGTTGTCAAAGTTGAGGTTAGATTAATTATAAACCACTTCACCTCGTTGCCACCTTATACATTCACTCAATTTCCAGCCACCTCAGCACCGTTTTGATACGAATTAACATAGCCGTCACCATGACAGTGACGCTAGGAGTCTAGCCAAATCTGCTGAAGCAGCAAAGATGACATATGTATTTATTATATTGTAATCGCTTCCCAAAATACATTTTGGACACTAAAATACATAAAATAATTTTCTTCATAGAAAAAGCCAAGTTAAAAAGCCAAGGTCCTCGAAAAAAAAGCCAATATCCCAAGTTGGGATCGAAAAAGCCAAGATCTTGGGAAAAAAAGCCAAGGAGTGGTATCACTGCATTTAACATTTAGCATAGGTACACACATACACAATACTTAAAAGATCATTTAAGAGAATAGCCTAATCTTATATTAGGTAACAGACGCTTCTTCGATAAAGAAGATTTTCGCGTTCTACGGTTCTACGCTTATATCCGTGGTTTAGATTCGAAATATCTAGGGTTATGGTAAGAGTTGGATACTTTTAAACAGGGCTGTGGAGTCCATAGATAAATGTTCCAACTCCAACTCCAACTCCGACTCCTCAGTTTTTTGTACTTCTGACTCCTCTGTATTAATATGTAAATGTATTGCCATATAGTGAGGCACATGTAAAGAGCATGCTTCTCCACGGTCACTTAATGTGTTCGTTTTGCTGTTACGTGAGGCACTGCATACATTGGTCTTTATTCTTACAGTAGAGAAGTAATTAATTAGGCCTATAACTTTTTGTGAATTTGGACATTTAAACTTGCTTTTTTTTTAAATCCAATCTAAATTTAGTAGGTGTAGGAGTCGGAGTCGGAGCTTTATGTGCCGACTCCGACTCCAGGTACCCAAAATGACCCCCGACTCCTACTCCTCGACTCCAACTCCGACTACCAGTCACTACACAGCCCTGCTTTTAAACACAACAACGCAAGTAGAAGAAAAAAGAAAAAGAACTTTTTATTGTGGACCGATCTTCGTTCGGTAATAAAGAGCAGGCGCCAGGCGTATGTACCTTAACATAATGTGCATGTAAAACAACGGTGCATACATTTTAAAATACGTCTTTACCAGACCAATAAATTGCATTTGTCTTTTTCTTTTTTTCCCGTCTACACAAACTAAAGTTATATAAGTAAACGTTTTCATTTGTATTGTTGTACTCACATATAGCTCAGTGATAAAAGCAATTTCAACTTAAAAACTCAGAACAAAGAATAAAGAAACGAAATTTAAAAATAATGAAAAAATATTTTTTAATTCATATAATATACCATTTATGGCATAATAAATAGGTAGGCTAACCAATTTATTTCCATTCCTTCATTTCGTCAACTTTTAATTTATTTGTAAATATTTAGAGCATAGTTAATAGACAAAATGACAATTTGTTGAATTATTACATTTAGGCCTACTAGATCAATCTAGACTCTGACTAGACTCTAGACCTATTTACTTTACATCATCATAGAATCTATAAATCAGAGTTACATAATATAATCAACAATTTAATTTGTATTTTCTTCTATAAACACTGAAAACATTGTCATAATTACCCATTGTTTTACCCAGCGGGCACAGCTTGTTGTTTCAGTGGGATTTTTTGGTTGATATTTGGTAATCTCATCATCTCATCTGGTTTTCAAAGTGACAAGAATAAAATAATAAATTAAAGCTTGCTCGTTAACAGGCAGTTAACTTAACTCTAAAAAGTCTAAAGTAAAGGCTCTAAAGGACAGTTAATTGAGTTAGGATGTCTTTTTTAACGGAGTGAACATCTCCCTTATCTTATTTAAATTAAGTGACATTAGCCTTCATTAGGCCTAGGCGGCAGGCCTATAAGGCAAACTGAAGCAAAGTCTTTTAAAAAGAACCTAAAGTCCTATATGTTTAAGTAATCATTGTCTAATTTGTGCTCTTGTATCTATGTCATGACAGCGCACTGAGCATGCTATTATAGCATGGATAGTTGCGCTATAAAAGTGCTCATTATTATTATTATTATTATATAATATATTATACTATTATATATAGCATTATATAGCCTAATATTTATAAATTATATCATTATAAAAATGTTAGAATTATTTAATTGATAAAAAAAGAAACATTCTGATTCTGTAGGCTACACATTAATTATTAATTAATCATTAAGTAAAAATAACGAGATTTGAGAATTGTCATTAAAAAAAAAAAATTAAATGATAGGCCTACACTAGACTCTAGCTGCTAGCTCTTATTATAATTTTTTTTTAAAGATTTATATTATATCTATTTAGAAACATTTTAATGAAGGGTCCTACTTAATTATGTTCATTTTAATATTTAACTAAAGCAATAATTATATTTTTAATAATAATAGGCTATATATTTTCTAAAAGAAATTTAAAAAAACTCAAATTTTGAAATTGTTTGAAAATCATTTCATACAATTAGATCTAATGTAAAAAATTTTCAGCAATTTATCAATAAAATAATGTAATTTAATTATTTTTAATGTGTTATAATAATTTTAATTTTCAATGGTGATCCCAATTATTTTCAATATAACGGGTATTGTTTAGTTCTTCTCATTAAGATTTATAGGATTTCTTTATTGATCCAAAAAGGAAATGTGGTTTGATTACATTGCAGTATTACAAGTACACAAGCACAACAACCAGAACAAATACAGCACACACACACTAGTCATCTTCAAATCTGCAAAACACGCTTCTGGCTCTTGATTATGTGTTAGTCAGAAGCAGCGTTGATATAGTCTCACAGAGTCGGCCACCGCGTACTGATTTTACGTCCTTGTTGTGAAGTGGATGCATGCTATTTTCTCCATTTTGCAGAGACATCATTGTTGAAATTGTTCATCTAGGAAAGGAAGGTCATTTGTGTGACTTTTGACACTCTTTTTATAAGACTATCCAAACAGCGCTTCAGTTTTGATGACATGTTTCCTTTCCAGCAAGTTATTGCATACGTTAACAGGTTTTTGTATAGCTACATTGTAAAAGTGATTTATAATGTTTTTATTTATTCCAAAGTTGTTTAATTTATACAGAGAAAAGAGTGTTTGTCTAACTTTCTTTGCTAGAACTTCAAGGTGGTCGTCCCACAAAAGTTTGTTGTTTAGGGTGATATCGGTACCAAGATTCTAAAAAGTTAATACCACAACCAGTCTGTGAATTCTTTAATTAAGCTCCGATACTCAGTTTCATCTTCAATAGAAATCAAGGCAGACAATCATCCCAACAAAGGATCTACCAAGCACAACAAGACATTAGCAGAACCCAAACAAAATAAAAAAACAAATTATATGTCTATTGTTTCTAAGATTCAAGCTTTAGTATGTTTTATGTTGGTTAAAGCTTGTGTTCAATGATTGTTCAACTTAGATGTATTTAGATGTATTCTCCACATAGTAAGGGGATGAGCTTGTGTGCATTTTGAATTTTTTTTCTTTGTTGTCAATAAGGAAATGATTTAGTGATAATTCTTCTGCTATTTGAAATATTAAATTTTGTATATTTTTTATATGTAAACGTATTTACCGTTTTGTTTTTGTTACAGCTCAAAATGTCTGAAAAAGATCAACTTCTTCCTGTAAATAGAAGTTACAGCATCACACGATCTTTTCCTGATATTTTTGAAGAGTACATCAGACCATGCTTCGCAGAGTTTCTGGGCGTAACTTTATTTGTGTTCATTGGATGCACGTCAGTGTTTAACACTGGGGGAAATATTGTCGGAATAGCATTGGCCCATGGATTGTCCATTGCCCTTTTGGTCACAGCCACAGGGGCAATAAGGTATGTACTGTAAGAGCTGGTTCATTTTTTAGCTTAGAAGCTATGTATTCAGTTCAACCTTCCCTGCATAAGTTTATACTTGATTCAGATTTATTTCCCAGCCTAGTTTTATGTGTTTAAATTGAAATTAAAGTTCTTTGTGCATTGTTTATTCTGAGAGAGTTGGCTGAGATTTTCTAACTCATTAATTTTGTTTTATGCTTGAAAAGTTTGCTAGAGGAATATGTGTTAACGTTACCTAATTTAAAAAAAAAATTATTGTTAGGGAAGTGGACTATTAGTTTATTATTATATTGGGAACTATTAGTGAAGAATTATCAGTGTTATTAATTACTTAATGTGATAGCTTTGGTGGGCAGGGTAATGGATATTGATTATGGTATTTAATGGTCTGTGTTATTCTTTTAATAAAGCATTATAAAATTTCCTATAATATCTTTTTTAAATAAATCAAGCAACCACTAAAACAAAACTGTTTTGTATCAACTTTCTAAATGCATTTCTTGTTGGTCTTTTTTTTTTTTTTCAGGAAACTTAATTTTTTATTATTTCCCTTTTTATTTTAAAAAAAAAGGTCTAAAATTTATTTTCATGGCTTTGGGTGGGTGACAAAATGTGTTGCCATCGGCATAGAGTATAATATTATCTGTGCCAAATTTCAGTTCCATAGATTAGGATGATAGGAAGTGGGTCAATGAAGATTTCACCTCGAAGAAACAAAAGCTAAGTTGATATAAAGGATTTAAAAAACACATTATTTATAACAGTTTATTGGGGGAGAAAAAGATGAATAGATTACAAAGTAGATGCAATTAAAGTTATTCTCTCTTTGGCAGTGGTGGACACTTGAACCCTGCAGTTACCTTGGGCATACTAATTTCTGGAGCCATTGGTCCTGTTAAAGCTATTCTGTACATCGTGGTACAGGTTGTTGGTGGTATCCTGGGTGCAAGTCTTTCAAGGGTATGTATGCTTGATTTAGTTACTCATTATATATAAGATTTTAGAAGACACTTAATATAAACTCTCCATCTTGTGGGTGCCAGTCTTTTAAGAGTCTGTATGCTTGCTTTAGTTACATATATAAGAATTTAGCAGATACTTTGACTCTATATAAACTTTCCCTTTTTGTATATGTGCCAACTCTGAAACATAATAGATGTGATTTCTCCTAGATTTAGAATCTTTGTATATTTGCCAACTATGCTATGAAACATAATAGATGTGATTTCTCCTAGATTTAGAATCTTTGTATATGTGCCAACTACTCTGAAACATAATAGATGTGATTTCTCCTAGATTTAGAATCTTTGTATATTTGCCAACTATGCTCTGAAACATAATAGATGTGATTTCTCCTAGATTTAGAATCTTTGTATATGTGCCAACTATGCTCTGAAACATAATAGATGTGATTTCTCCTAGATTTAGAATCTTTGTATATGTGCCAACTATGCTCTGAAACATAATAGATGTGATTTCTCCTAGATTTAGAATCTTTGTATATGTGCCAACTATGCTCTGAAACATAATAGATGTGATTTCTCCTAGATTTAGAATCTTTGTATATGTGCCAACTATGCTCTGAAACATAATAGATGTGATTTCTCCTAGATTTAGAATCTTTGTATGTGTGCCAACTATGCTCTGAAACATAATAGATGTGATTTCTCCTAGATTTAGAATCTTTGTATATTTGCCAACTACTCTGAAACATAATAGATGGGATTTCTCCTAGATTTAGAATCTTTGTATATATAGCCAACTATGCTCTGAAACATAATAGATGGGATTTCTCCTAGATTTAGAATCTTTGTATATGTGCCAACTATGCTCTGAAACATAATAGATGTGATTTCTCCTAGATTTAGAATCTTTGTATATTTGCCAACTACTCTGAAACATAATAGATGTGATTTTTCTCCTAGATTTAGAATCTTTGTATACCCTTGCCAACTACTCTGAAACATAATAGATGTGATTTCTCCTAGATTTAGAATCTTTGTATACTTGCCAACTACTCTGAAACATAATATATGTGATTTCTCCTAGATTTAGAATCTTTGTATATTTGCCAACTACTCTGAAACATAATAGATGTGATTTCTCCTAGATTTAGAATCTTTGATATATCCAAGGCTTTTTACTTACATGTCATTTTATAGAAAATCAATGTCTGTTTATTATTTCATTGTTGACATGTATTGTTGTGCTCAGCCTTTCTTCATCATTAAACAAATTGTTTGAAGCATGCAGTCTTTGTTTGTCATAAAACGTCCATAAATTTCATCTTCACTACTTTGCTATTCTTTGGTTTTGTTACATCATTTAATAATATATTTAAAGTAATCTATCTGTTCAAAATTTCACCATGATATGAAGACACACCTTTTTGTTTTGTAAAATGCAATAAATCACTATAAAAGTTACTTTTTACTTAATAAAATTTGGTTAGAATTTGTTTTTGAGGTTTTGTTGCTATAAATATTATATAAACATGTTTAATTCATTAAAAAAGGAAAAGAACATTTGAAGTTAGTGGCAGGCCTTAATAACAATAAGATAACAAAAACTAAATATTCTTTAAAAATTTAATGCAATTAATTTTAACTTCATACATTTGTTTCAATTTAAATCCAAGATTTAACCCTGTATTTAATTATATTGGTCTTCAGTTTGATCTCTATAGTTAACAATAATCAGTTATTGCTGCTAATACTTGAGGCCTGTACTTTATAAAACAGGGTGTTTTGGGAGATGAGAATTACCAGAAAATCACGGGTGGTGCACACGCCCTGGCTCCAGGTGTCTCCCTGGGAGAAGGTGTACTCTGTGAGGTCGTGTTGACCACCATGCTTGTCACTGTCATCCTAAGCTCAGCCGTGGACCAGAAATCTAAGAGTGTCATCGCCCCCCTGGCCATTGGTTTTACTGTCATAGCGGACATTCTTGCAGGGTAAATTATCTAGAGTGTTTTTTTTTAATCATTTATTTTTTATCTGAAACATTATTCTTTTATTAATTATTTTATTGTCAGCAACTTTATTTTTTTTTAATGCGTAATAATAATCTCTAAGCGATATGTCTGATCTATGACATAGTTGTTAGTTACGGAAGTGGCGTCAGAGTCTTTTGTTTTGTCTAGGGATGAATGGCGTTTTGTTTTCTTTGTAATCGCATAGATAGTGGTCTCTAGACTTTTTCAATATGAAAACAATACTAAAGTTTGGAGTTATTTTAATTGTATACTGAATTCTGAATGATATTACTTCAACAAGAGGCCTTATTTTGTACTATTTTTAAACTTTATCTTATCTCTTAAATAATTTGAAAGCAATATGTTTCTGAAAAGAAAAAAAGAGCTGTCTTACTATTCTTGGTAACTTGAAGACATACTTTCAACTTGAGAAATTAAAGGTAAAGGTAGTAAAATGTACAAACATTTTTATTCATCCAGAGGTGGTATTACTGGTGCTTCAATGAATCCAGCTCGTAGTTTTGGACCTGCCATTGTTGTCAGCTATGCGAAAAACGTCTGGGAAAATCACTGGATTTACTGGGTGGCTCCATCTATTGGGGGTGCACTTTCCGCTGTCTTTTACAGGTAATGTCTATAAATTATATCACCATAAAAACTTGTTAACCACCTGTTATATAGTGCAGGGAAATAACCTGGGCACTATTTTCCTTAAATTTCCATAATTAGAGTTATTTGATTAGTCGACTAATTGATTGACATTAAGGTCATGGACTTGGGTTGTGTACCGTAATATTAGCAATGCAATGCTAATGTGGCCTAGCGACCTTAGGAGTAGATAAAGGAATTCTTAAAGTTGTTCTGTTAGGGATAATAAGGCAGATGATATATTTGTTGAAATCTAGGTCATGGGAAACAAATAAAAAAACAACAACTTTACTTATTTGCTCAAGCTGGCTTTGTATCATAGTACTTTCTGGTTATATCTACAATTGATTGCTTTAATATGATAATGTTAAAAAAATATTACAATTCTAATCTCTTTAATATTCTTAAAATTGTTAAATTGTTGGTAAAATAAAATATCATTTTTTCTAAAGAGAAATTTTTTACTTTCTACACTGATCCGTGGTTAAGTTTTGTCTTGTATTTTGATGATTGATTTTTAATGATATTAAGGCATTGATTTTCCAGCCTAGTTCAGGCAACCCATTCCATTCTGTAAGCCTCAGAAGAAATAAAAAGAACGTTTTTTTTTTAAATTTTTAAATATTTGATTAAGATGTTTTATGTTTGTTTGTAGATTAATTTCATTTCAAAGTTAACAGTATAAGTAAATTTCCAGGAAAATACTTTTTTTGTAAAAAAAAAAAGTTTACTTGTATAAACAATTGCAAAAAGATATTTAATTTTGGCTTTTAATTTTTGTGCAGATTTATCCTGGCCAGTCCTGAGAACCGCTTTTTAAGACCCTCCTCAAACTGAAGTGAACAAAGGGATTTGAAGACACTAGTGATGCAAAAATTTTGTACATTCTAACAATTCTCTTTTTTTTTTTCAAAAGCCTAAGTTGGAGACTTCACAGCAGCTTAAAAAAAAAAAAAAAAAATCAGCTTCAAGTAGTTCAAGTATTAAGATAGCACACTTTAGTTTATTCCATTATTTTTGTAACATTGTTTTTTTTTTAAATTAAATTTCTGAATTCATATTTGAATTGTAAAAAAAACAACAAAAAAAAAACCATTAATATAAATTATTATTAACATGAAACAGTGATTAGTTCTAATTATTCAATTGTCAATTATAAGCTCTGTAAAATGAATGTTTTTTTTTAATGTCAATTCTATATTCTATTGGTTCTCAAATTTGTGCTCAACACTTTCTGACTTTTCAAAGTTTTATGTTATCTTATCTTATACATTACAGACGCATTATGTTGCACTTAGATGAGTATTTTGTTCTCCAAACTTGCATTTGTTGTGATTTTTTAGTTTTGTGAAGAAATACCTTGAGCTTCCTCAAAATGGTTGTGTATATAATCAATGTGTTATTCAAGTTCTCCTTCAATGAGGCAAATAGTTTAATCAACCCAGACTTTTTTTTTTTGTCATTTATTGCTTGCACTAACACTGTAATGTAGTAAATTGTAACTAGTGCCTTTAATAAATAATTATATTATAAATATAAACTGAACAAAAACTAGCTTCCATTAACAATATTGGACAAAAAGTTTGTTCTAACTTAGATTTTGTGCACAAAATTTAAAAAATGATGATTTCCATAAAAAAATGTTTTTTTTCACTTTTAGAGAAAAACTTCAAATTCTATGTCTGCTGTTAATTTTTCTTGTAATACTCAAACTTACATTGATAAAAATACTCCGTGGAATATATGCATATTTTAAATAATGTATAGTGACATACTTCTTGTATTATTTGGTTATTGAAATGTGTTATTTTATTGTCTTAACAAAGTTATATAAAACCTGTCTCAGTATTATTACCATTCTTGTTTTTATGTCATTTAAAAGACAGGGTAAATATTTATTGCTATATTATCCCATTGGTCAGTAATATTTAATGCATGTATTAGTTTCTCTGTTAATAGTTAATTGTGATATTTAAGGGGCCTAAAGGATAAATGTACTCATTATGTTTTTAAAGATTAACATAAAAATGACATTATACTTATACACTGTTGAATAAAAATAATATATTTTTTTAAATATTATAAATCATTGTACAGGGCTTTTCAAAAAGAAGGAACTGATTTTCATGGCGTTTTACTTCAATACAAAAGCTTTGTTATGGAATGATTCATTGACCATTTGAAAGAGGAGTTATCTACATTTTGATTGGCTGCAGCATGGGCATTGTGGTAGTTGTGTTGTTCTTCCTGCAACTTTTAGTTGTGTTTCTTTTTACCTTCAGAATGGCGAGCTCTCAGCAAAATACGTTCAGCATTGTTAAAACAAGCATAGGCTGTCACAGAGCAGCAGCAGCATGCTTTTCAAAGGAAATCTGACGTTAATTTAATCCTATGAACATTTGGTGGTGGTTTCAATTGTTTGAAGAAAGCTGGTGCTTCGTATAAAGGAAAAATTTCACGCTGGACGACCAGGAGTTTTAAATTAAAAAAGACGTGAAAATACACTTTGTGTTTGAGAGGAGGCTGTGGAAGAACAATGCAACTACAGCCCCTACGTGCCAACCATTAAACTGTTTACAATTCATTCCACGACAAAGCTTGAGAACCTCAGCGATGATTCGTGACCTCAGTTCATTCTTCTTTAATAACCTTATAGAATCTATAAATGTTCTTTATAATTATTAATCATCTTTTTCGTCACATGTAAGAAACAGTATTATTTTTGTTATTACTGTCACTGTTCAAGAAAATTGAAATCCTGGTGCCATTACAAAGTTGTGTTTTAATTTCAAATTTAGTTTTTGTTTCTACATGATGCATGAAATTTAAACTAATAAACATTATAATTATATTGCAATAGTTGAGTTTGTTCTATTATAATATATATATATATTTTGTTAAAGACCAAGTGAAGAGGTTTTTCTCAAAGGAACGAGATTTGGAATAGCCTCATACGGCAGTGACGTATCACAAGGGAAATAAATAAATAAAAATAGACGCTATAAATCTATATTTAACCATTTTGTTAAAAATAAGAACCGGGAAAAGATTCAAAACATGTGGCAATAGATTCAAAACACGTGACAATATTCATTTTTCCTAGTCGGAATCCTTTATGTTACGTCACTTTCCTATATTGCCGGAAATAAAAACATCTCAAATGGCTACGAGATTTGGAGTAATCATCCGAAAAACACACACATTTAAGTGCAAATATTGAACTAATTACTTAAAATGTATCTTTGATATTTTGTATAAATGTTTTTTTTAACATTCAGACACTGAATACACTATTTACTATCAAAATCAAATGTTAACTCAATTTTGATAAAAAGCTCTTCACTTGGTCTTTAAACACAAAAATAATTTATTGGGGTTAGTTGACTTGTGTAAGAAATATATAGTCTAGTTGCATTTTTAAATTCAGTAACCATTAATTTCTTAATGGGTGAATATAAGAAAATTCATATTTAGTGATAAAGACAAATAATATTTAAACACTATATTTGACCAGTGTAATCAATATTGATGATTGATGCCTGCATGAGAGGAGGTCACTCTTGTAGAAGATTGAGAAATTAAAAAATATAATGACTATTAATTAATGTATGGCTCATAAAAAACACAGATGATGCTCTGAAAATAATTCAAGTTTTGTAAAAAACTATTGTCAGGTACCCATCAGAGCTGGGTAGACTCGGGTACACCCTCCAATCCCGGAAAAAATCCTAGTGTTCACCAGGATTTGAACCTGGGACCTTCAGATCACCAGTCAAACACGCTGCCCTATGGATCAATTTGGTCCTGGAGGAACATACCAAATTATGCTTGGTTAGAAAACATAAGACCAAAATGAAGAACCTTATGGAGTTTTCAAATTTTATTTCCTGTTAACATTTTTTTGTTGTTTAAATACAAATCAAGCTATAATAATATTATAATACAAAATAAACAGTGTGTCCAGCCGAACTGAAAACTAACATTAAAAAAAAAAAAAAAGCTGTAACTCATATTTTTAAACAGTGAAAGTAAAATGAACATGATGGAATGATGAAAAGAAATTCAATATGCTATGAGTACTATGAGCAGTGTTGCATATACTGTTTACTTACACAGGATTCACTAGAACATTTTTAGACATTTTTTTATATCACACATACAGATCATACAGCACAACTGGAATTTATTATTGCTTGGTTTGTTGTTTTTTGTGACTTCTCTTGAAGGCTGTTTCTTTCTCGCTCTCTTAACACTTTCAGCTGATACATGCAATTCTTTCACATTTATACTACAAGCACACCAAAATAAAGTATCGTACAAACAAACAAAAATTATCAGTATCCATGCAATCCCATTGTATGTCTGGCCACACAATAAACAAGCAAAAATATCTACAACCATCACAAATTATAGAATAAATTACCCAACACTGAGTAACACAAGGTGAAATTGGTTTCTTTTTGCTTTTGTTTTTACTCTATCACTTGTGTGCTTCACAAAAACTTTACATTTGCATCTTCTGTCCAGAACAATGAATAGGATGGAGCACTGAGTAACAGAGTCATGTGAACATTGCCGACTTCAGAGCAGCCAATCAAATTATCAGGAAAATATTGACTTAAGTAAAGTTAACTTTAAAATAACTAAAAATAGCCAGAAGAAAAAAAAAACTCACCCCAAATAAACAAAAATGATACAAATGAAATGGAAGAACTAAAGTTAAAGAAACATAAAATTGACCAAACTTGTTTTGAGTGAAACAATAGACATTTCTTAGATCACAACTTTGACATACCATATCTTATAAAGAAAATAACAAATTATTAATTTTGTTAATAAATACTATTGTTTGAAATGACAGCTCTGGTTCTACCATACAATAAAAAAAAACTAAAAAATGCTAAGTTGTTTTTATTTTAATGTTTAGTAGATGAAGGTAGTTTATAACAAAGTAAATAATTTACTTATGGTCATCACCGATCTAACACAATATCACTTTATTGTGGGGAAGCACTTCTATCTCTTACTTATAATGTACATCAGGACCCAAAGAAATCTAGTTTGGGTAGAGTTTGACCACCATGGACTGGACAATCACCTCAGAGGCTAACGGGCAGTAATTCCTGTTATAGATTGAGAAATTGTACACACATAGCCAAATGAGGGCTTGACCATTTCATCTTTAGTATTATAAAAATAACTCTTTACTGCTGACCAGATTTAAAAATAAAGAGTATAGTAGACTGGTAGTTAAGGTCAAGTCCGTGAGTTTAGGCAGCTACCTGACACAAGTTTGAACAAAGTAAAATAGCTGGGCAGTGTGCTGGACAAAATGGAGAGCCCACAGACAAAAAAATCAAGATCTCAAAAGCCAACCTTACCTCTTCTTATATAATGTCAGGGAACATTCTACCAGTAAACATTCTAAATGTCAATAACAGGGAACATTCTACCAGTAAACATTCTACCAATGCTGCTTGCAATAAGTAAAGAAGTAAAGATTAAACAAAGAAACAAACAAGTCAAATAAATGTGAACTAGTTATTGGATGATGGATACAGTGCAAATAATATTTCAGGCAACTGGGTCAATGGTAGAATGGTACAGGTGAGAGAAAGGAATATTTCAGGCAACTGGGTCAATGGTAGAATGGTACAGGTGAGAGAAACAAAAAATGAAATGGACTGAAGTATTGGATTTGTAGATGTCTAATAATCCAACTGGTTATGATAATGGATGTTCACATGAAGAAGGGCTAGGAGAAAACTGAAGTATCAAATCATGAATTCTACACACGTAGGTAGCAACATCTACATCAAGTTCTTCATATCTTTTGATGAATGGGTCCTCCTGTAAAATATTATATTCATTTGTTAAACTACAGACAAAACAAAAAAATAATGTTTATACATAAAAGCCCAACAGCTATAACTACCAATAGTTCCACTTTGAAATAAATTATTTTCAGCCAGAGTAAAACAAAGCTTAGCACATAGATAGCCACCCCACCATTAACTCATTTTCAAATCAATGCGCCCTGCCCCCCTCCATTCTAATGCACCACAACACACATGCCACACTATGTGACACATATCTTTGTTGATCGGGTTAGTTTTATTACCAGCACTGGACTGTAGTCAGTTTGTTTATAATAATAATATGTTCTATTAAAGTTGGGGGGGGGGGGGGGGGGGGGGTTCAGTTTCTTGATTTGTTAATAATCCCAAAATTGTTTGTTTGACAATACTTCTGATGATGAGGATAAGTTAGAAGAATTACAACTTGATTTGTTAATAATCCCAAAATTGTTTGTTTGACAATACTTCTGATGATGAGGATAAGTTAGATGAATTACAACTTGATTTGTTAATAATCCCAAAATTGTTTGTTTGACAATACTTCTGATGATGAGGATAAGTTAGATGAATTACAACTTGATTTGTTAATAATCCCAAAATTGTTTGTTTGACAATACTTCTGATGATGAGGATAAGTTAGATGAATTACAACTTGATTTGTTAATAATCCAAAAATTGTTTGTTTGACAATACTTCTGATGATGAGGATATAAGTTAGATGAATTACAACTTGATTTGTTAATAATCCAAAAATTGTTTGTTTGACAATACTTCTGATGATGAGGATATAAGTTAGATGAATTACAACTTGATTTACTGGATCTATCAAACTTAGATGGTAGGGATATTTTAAGTCAAACAACCGGCCAAAACACTATCAATAAATCATTGTAAGCCTACTGATAATTAATATTTTTATGCACATATAATATAAGTAAGGTATATAAAATTATACATTTCGAGAATGCTCAGATTTTTTTCTTTTCTATGATACTTGTTTTGTTAAAATCAGATATTTAATTATAAAAAAATATATATTTTTTAATGGTTGTTTCAGGAATCTGGGTTAGTAGATAATAAGTTAAAGTTAAAGCAGCTAAGTTACAGAGCCTGCATTAAGTTCATTAAGAATATAACATCTTTTTAGGCCAAGTTAATTTATAGGCAGCATGTCACTTTTCAAATAAATCCAACTATCAAATATCTCAAGTTAAAGACAAATTGTCTGTTTATAAGTTTATAGTACTCAAATGTAGGACTATTACTATTCAATTCACCCTTTCCAAATAAATCCTACTATGGTGTCATGCAAAGTATGAATATTTTTCTTATACAAAAGCGGTCTCCGGAATCAAGACTTAATTTAAGAGAAACAACCAGACCATATGGAAACCATATGCAACTTCTTAGGTTTTATACCATTCATGAAAATAGCAACAGTGACAATGCGCAGGTATAGCCTAAATTTTTATAAAAATTTTAACAGGATGATTTTAAAAATGGCAATATTTGATTGAAATTTTTTTTTTTACGCAGTGTGTTTAAAATATACAACCTACAGTCTGGTAATCTAAAGACTAATGCTCTATTAAAAGAAAAAAGAATGTGATACAATATTGAAAGTAAAATAAAATACATTATCTGAACTAATCATAACACACATTTACTTACCAAGAGTTTGTTATATTTCGGTCGTTGTTTGTCCTCCTTTGTCAAACTGTTGTAATAGAATATAAAGAAAATAATAACAAGTCCACTAGGGTTTAGTAAACTAATAAATATAAAATGTTTGGATAAAAGGCCTCAAGTCTTTGACTTACCATGTGTTAATAAAATTAATGCATTCAACAGAGAACGTGGAATCACTTGGCAACCGAGGTGCTGAGCCTTGCACTACTTGTTGCAATTGATCAAACACGCTTTGCCATTTGGGATAAGGAAACTTGCCAGTAGCTAGTTCCATCTAGAAGACAAAATTTGTTAGAGATTGTGGGCTGATACTTTTTTTATACTGAGACATTCTTTATTCATTTAACTACTAACCAATGTGATGCCTAAACTTGTTTAAATAACTACTAAACAATGTGATGCCTAAACTTGTTTAAATAACTACTAACCAATGTGATGCCTAAACTTGTTTAAATAACTACAAACCAATGTGATGCCTAAACTTGTTTTACTACTAACCAATGTGATGCCTAAACTTGTTTTACCACTAACCAATGTGATGCCTAAGCTTGTTTTACCACCAACCAATGTGATGCCTAAACTTGTTTAAATAACTACAAACCAATGTGATGCCTAAACTTGTTTAAATAACTACAAACCAATGTGATGCCTAAACTTGTTTAAATAACTACTAAACAATGTGATGCCTAAATTTGTTTAAATAACTACTAACCAATGTGATGCCTAAACTTGTTTAAATAACTACTAACCAATGTGATGCCTAAACTTGTTTAAATAACTACTAAAGAATGTGATGCCTAAATTTGTTTAAATAACTACTAAACAATGTGATGCCTAAACTTGTTTAAATAACTACTAACCAATGTGATGCCTAAACTTGTTTAAATAACTACTAACCAATGTGATGCCTAAACTTGTTTAAATAACTACTAACCAATGTGCTGCCTAAATTTGTTTTACTACTAACCAATGTGATGCCTAAACTTGTTTTACCACTAACCAATGTGATGCCTAAACTTGTTTTACCACTAAACAATGTGATGCCTAAACTTGTTTAAATAACTACTAACCAATGTGATGCCTAAACTTGTTTAAATAACTACTAAACAATGTCATGCCTAAACTTGTTTAAATAACTACTAACCAATGTGCTGCTTAAATTTGTTTTACTACTAACCAATGTGATACCTAAACTTGTTTTACCACTAACCAATGTGATGCCTAAACTTGTTTTACCACTAACCAATGTGATGCCTAAACTTGTTTAAATAACTACTAACCAATGTGATGCCTAAACTTATTTTACCACTAACCAATGTGATGCCTAAACTTGTTTTACCACTAAACAATGTGATGCCTAAACTTGTTTTACCACTAACCAATGTGATGCCTAAACTTGTTTTACCACTAAACAATGTGATGCCTAAACTTGTTTTACCACTAACCAATGTGATGCCTAAACTTGTTTTACCACTAAACAATGTGATGCCTAAACTTGTTTAAATAACTACTAACCAATGTGATGCCTAAACTTGTTTAAATAACTACTAAACAATGTGATGCCTAAACTTGTTTAAATAACTACTAACCAATGTGCTGCCTAAATTTGTTTTACTACTAACCAATGTGATACCTAAACTTGTTTTACCACTAACCAATGTGATGCCTAAACTTGTTTTACCACTAACCAATGTGATGCCTAAACTTGTTTAAATAACTACTAACCAATGTGATGCCTAAACTTGTTTAAATAACTACTAACCAATGTGATGCCTAAACTTGTTTAAATAACTACTAAACAATGTCATGCCTAAACTTGTTTAAATAACTACTAACCAATGTGCTGCTTAAATTTGTTTTACCACTAACCAATGTGATGCCTAAACTTGTTTTACCACTAACCAATGTGATGCCTAAACTTGTTTAAATAACTACTAACCAATGTGATGCCTAAACTTATTTTACCACTAACCAATGTGATGCCTAAACTTGTTTTACCACTAAACAATGTGATGCCTAAACTTGTTTTACCACTAACCAATGTGATGCCTAAACTTGTTTTACCACTAAACAATGTGATGCCTAAACTTGTTTTACCACTAACCAATGTGATGCCTAAACTTGTTTTACCACTAAACAATGTGATGCCTAAACTTGTTTAAATAACTACTAACCAATGTGATGCCTAAACTTGTTTAAATAACTACTAAACAATGTGATGCCTAAACTTGTTTAAATAACTACTAACCAATGTGCTGCCTAAATTTGTTTTACTACTAACCAATGTGATACCTAAACTTGTTTTACCACTAACCAATGTGATGCCTAAACTTGTTTTACCACTAACCAATGTGATGCCTAAACTTGTTTAAATAACTACTAACCAATGTGATGCCTAAACTTGTTTAAATAACTACTAACCAATGTGATGCCTAAACTTGTTTTACCACTAACCAATGTGATGCCCAGACATGCCTACCCCTAAGGACTAAAAAGAGGAACAATCTTGATGAAAAATATGAAAAAGAGGATTTTTTAATCAAAAAAGCGGAACACTCTTTATCTGACAATCTTTCAAAACAAAAAAAAAAAAAAAAAAAAAAAAAAAAAAAAAAAAAAAAAAAAAAAAAAAGCTAAAATTTAGGTCTAGGCCCATTATTAGATTTAAAATGTAGGTAGGCTTACGTTTCACAGACAATTCGCAATGGATCTAGATCTAGTAGGCCTACAAAGAACATTAAATTCACATTTGCTGAATAAACTCCTCTTAATATTCCTTCCAATAACACTGAATTAGTTTTTTTACAATTTGAACAAGTCCTATTTAAACTTTCTGAGCCAGGACGTTTAGACATTTTCACAATCTTAGCAATACAATAAAGGAAAAGAATATTAATTGCCAAACACGAGTAATACCGCAAAAAACGTTAGAAAAGCCCACAATATCTCTTTTAATAAACCCAGAAAACCCACGTAATGATAATTATAGCATTGCGACTTTTTTGTGCCTTTGTTTTATCAACCTAGACACGGACTATATTTCAACCCATGAAAAACCCAAACTTTCCAATTTGATGAATTTGGCCTAACAAAACTAGTAAAAAGCGTAACGGCGTAACAAAGTGTGTTTTTTAATCAAAAAGCGGAACAAATACGCCAAAAGCGGAACGGTAGGCATGTCTGGATGCCTAAACTAGTTTTACCACTAAACAATGTGATGCCTAAACTTGTTTTACCACTAACCAATGTGATGCCTAAACTTGTTTAAATAACTACTAACCAATGTGATGCCTAAACTTGTTTAAATAACTACTAACCAATGTGATGCCTAAACTTGTTTAAATAACTACTAACCAATGTGCTGCCTAAATTTGTTTTACTACTAACCAATGTGATGCCTAAACTTGTTTTACCACTAACCAATGTGATGCCTAAACTTGTTTTACCACTAACCAATGTGATGCCTAAACTTGTTTAAATAACTACTAACCAATGTGATGCCTAAACTTGTTTAAATAACTAGTAACCAATGTGATGCCTAAACTTGTTTAAATAACTACTAACCAATGTGATGCCTAAACTTGTTTAAATAACTACTAAACAATGTGTTGCCTAAATTTGTTTTAATAACTACTAACCAATGTGATGCCTAAACTTGTTTAAATAACTACCAAACAATGTGATGCCTAAACTTGTTTAAATAACTACTAACCAATGTGATGCTTAAACTTGTTTAAATAACTACTAACCAATGTGATGCCTAAACTTGTTTAAATAACTACTAACCAATGTGATGCCTAAACTTGTTTAAATAAATACTAACCAATGTGATGCCTAAACTTGTTTAAATAACTACTAACCAATGTGATGCCTAAACTTGTTTAAATAACTACTAACCAATGTGATGCCTAAACTTGTTTAAATAACTACTAACCACTGTGATGCCTAAACTTGTTTAAATAACTACTAACCAATGTGATGCCTAAACTTGTTTAAATAACTACTAACCAATGTGATGCCTAAACTCCAAACATCAGATCTGACATCATATCCTCTGCTAGAGGCCTTAGGATCAATTCTTTCTGGCTGTAGGCCAAATGGAAAGAAGAAAAACAGTGTCATATTAACAGCCAATAATTTTAAAATTTATATTTAGAAAAAGTCAAAATTAAAAAAATACAGTTTGAATATCATTAGATTTTCTTATTTCATTGCATCAGTGGAATAGAGGGACAAGTATTTTTTTGACACTGGTGTTTTGTTTTCTCCTATATTGACATGATTATAGCTCAATTTAAACATATCTATCTATCATACTTGAGGTAAAATAATCGTATAAACTTACAGCCATATACGGCCGACAACCGGCATCTCTGCTTTTAGCAATGGAGTCCACAAGGTGTCCACTGATGCCAAAGTCACACAATTTGATATTGCCCTTTCTATCCAGCAGAATATTTGAAGGTTTTACATCTGTAAAAATAAATTAAGCATTATGAATTTTAGACCTTTTAAACAATTTGTATCTGGAGACAGTAAATAATATAATCTGAACCATAAAATAAAGTTATAACAAAGGATTTTTTAAATTATTTTTTTTCAAATATGAACCATATTCTTTACAATCAATATTTATGAACATAAGATATATTGAGCTACATTATTTACCAACATTTAAAATATTGAAAAAATAATATATGTACAACTATCATATCCTAACTCAGATATTGAAAATTAAAGGCAGACATCCCTTTTCTGAAAACTTAAAACTTATTAACATATACATTGGTAGAATGGAATATTTTTTATTCTTCAAATAAATTATCAGAACTTTTGAAAGAAGTAAAATCAGTACAAACCTCTGTGTATTATTTTCAATTTTTCTTTTAAATAGTTCAATGCTTTCACAGTCTATAAAAAAAAAAGAAAAGAATGAAATTGTCATTAGTATTACTTATTACAACATAATTGAGAGAATGGCAGTTGTTGCTTGGTTTTGGTTTGTACGTTCATTTACTTTGACTGTAAATGTGAAACATTAAACAAGTTTAAGACTAACAGCTACTGTTATTTTTTCCTATAATATCCTCAGGAATGAATTAAAGTGTAAGACTTACCGCTACTGTTATTTTTCCTAAAATATCCTCAGGAATGAATTCATGTAATTCACTATAAACAAATTTGTAAAACTTGTCTAATGAAATATCCATCAGCTCCATACAAATCCAACAGTCTCCCTGAAAATACAATGGAATAAATGAGGACTTATCAATTAAATTGAAGAGAAAAAAAAAAGCTATTCCAGCCACTGTTTGATTTTATTTAAATGCTTATGTTTCAATTGTTAAATGTACTAGATGGTAATGTATTTCCAACAAACCTCTTTAAATAGTGCCCCATAGAACTGTACAATATATGGGCAATCATTACTTCTCATAACCACGTCTAAGTCCATCAAAAGCTGCTTCTGGTCTCTTTCTTCCACTGTTGACCGTATCCTCTGAGATTAAAATATGCAAAGATTTAATTAACCAGCGCTGCGCAGGAAACAACTAGACTATTGTTATTACAGAAAAAATAAAATTACAAAACTACCCCTTAGGAGGATTGACTTTTTTTAACCCAGCTCAGGTCAACCGCTATAGTATATTGCAAAGTTCACATGTGGGAACAAAAAACGTGAAAGTTAAATAAGGTCACATGTCTCTATATTCACCAGTAGGCATCGACCCACACATCTAAATATACATGCAAAGATTATTATTTGTCATCTGACGATGGTTATTTATAGAGCAGATCTCTCAGTGCTATATATAAATTTCAGTGGCAGATGTAGGGATAAGGATGTAGGGATAAGATGTAGGGATAGATAAGGCACACAAAAACTAGTTAAAGTGAAAGTTAAATTCTTTTCTCTCAGAATCTCTTAGTGTCTGAGGCCAGCTGTTCCAAATAAAAGGTGCACTGATTCAAACCAGCGCACTCCAAAGGACTTCTTTATGTGTCTAACCCACCTCTCAGGTGTGTCTGTCAATTGAAGTCAAAGTAAAGTGTTCCCTGTCAGACTATTGGGTTCCATAGGGCTAGTGAAGGAGTGTTTACCAATTTCACTGGCCAAAGCATACAAGTAGAGTGAGTTACCAGAACAATGCCCAGATGCTTTTAATTTCTTTTTTTTGTTATTTAAAATACTTTTATTTTATCTTTTTTTTTTAATGAAAAATTTAAAGTTAACTATCACTAACACTTATAAAACTTAGAAATAACAATCTGTTACAATGCTCAGATAAACAAAGGGAAAAAACACTTTTCTTATCCCATATGCAAGTACAAGTGCATATAAGTACTCTTTCTTCCTGAGTGACAAGCTGAGCATGGAATGGGTTGCCTAAACAAACCAGAAAAATTAGCAACTTAAGACCATTTAAAGCGCTAATAAAAATGCAAGACTAGACTCAAACCACGGATAAGCCTAGGACTAGGACGCAAGAATCTTCTGTATTAAACTGTGTATAAAAAGGAGCGCCTGAAAAAGATTATAAGCTAATCCTAAGACATTTTACAACATCAATGCCCACTCTAATTATTTCAAAGAATTCTAGTTTTTATGCAACTTGTGTTACTTTAAATATTGAAATTTGAAAGAAATTCAATGTTATTAGCCTCAAAAAGAAAGAAACACTCACCTTCACAGCCATGATGGTACCACTCTTTTCATGTATCATCTTGTTAACAAAGCCATAATTGCCTCTTCCCATCTCCCCTAAATCTTGTAAATCCTCTGAGGTGAACTCAAAAGACTGAAAGAAGACAAAATAAAAAACATTTTAAATTCAGTTGAAAATATTTACTTATAATCTTTCAAAACATTTTTGCTTATAACTTAATATGCATGGATGGAAAACTGCAGAAAATCTTGATTACAAATGACTTTTTTTTTTCATTGGGAAACAATTCATTAAAGTTGGGAAACTTGTCTGACATTTAAACTGTAGGCCTATATATAAAAGTAAACATACTTCTTCTGGGGAAATCTGAAGTTTGCCAGTTGTGCGTTCAATGCCACGAGACCTCAATCTCTCTCTGTAAAATAAGAAAGAAATGGTACTCACTGAATTTGACCCCCAAAATGTTCCATTTATTACAATAGTATCTTTACAATAGTATCATTACAATAGTATCAAGCATACCGGTAAGACATCGACAGCAAAAACATATAGTTTTAAAGAAACAACAAAAAGGAATTACATCTGTGCTGTATGACCTAGATCAGCAAGGATAGAGTTCGATGGCGACGGCTGCTTTATGCTGCTCGGTGTGGCTGCGGGACTTGGTGATGCAGAGCTGAATTCAAGGCGCAAACTTTGCCTCATCTCTGCATGAGGAAAAGACATTCACTCAATTAGCTAACTAAAAAGTTAACAATGGAAGATTTTGTTAAGTTTACTACTAGCCACAATGACATTATAATTTCTCATCTATTTAACCTCAATATTTATAAGTTAGCATACTATCTTTAAATTAAGAACTCATTTAAAAAAATATTGTAAAATGTATGCATTTGAGCCACTATTGGATGAAAGCTATATTTCCTTACACAAAGAATAAAATTATTTCTTGAAACAATATTTAAAACATAATTAGATATTATGCCAAGATAATAAAATTAAATCTCATATGCAGAAGAGAAATATATGCTGTAATACCTGGCTCTCTTCTCTTTCTACTCTCAGGTAGATCCATAATACTTGAAGTGTAATGCACAAATTTTAACTCTATTCATAACACAATATTTATCTTCTAGTATATCAATATACAGTTTATCAACAAAAAGTCTTCTAGATCATAACTGCTCCAACTGTTGTTGTTGGGTTGTTTTTTTTTACAGTAAAAATGTCTTTCCACAAACACAAAAAAAGAAAACTTGGAAACATGTGTTTCCTACAACGATCATGCTTCTGGAATGTAAGTTATCTAAAATTAGCTATTGGGTACACTACTACACAGGAAAGAAAAATATCATAGCCCATAGTACTAAGTACTTGAAATGTTGTGTGTGTGCAACTGGGATTTCCCCATTCTTAACAGTTTTACCACAAGGGAATAATCAATAGTGGGTACAATAAAATGGTAACTTTTTTCTTACCTATTGCCTGGCCTAATGGGAAAGGTTAAAGCAGACTTGACTTTGTTGATTTTAATAGCAAAAATAGAGATATTTGACTAACTAATGGCCAGTAAAACAAATCAAGTTACTTAATAACACAACACAGATATCTACAGATTATAAATAAAGCGATAGGATTAAGGATAGGAAAATATTAACTTAGCTATGTTTTTCTAAGGTTCTAAAACTAGAATTAGGGGGATAAACAATAGCATTAAAACAATTTCTTAAAATGTTAGTAGGCCTACATCTTTTAAAAAAAAGCTAAAAATAAGTAATTTTAATAACTGTATTAGATCTAATACTTAGTCCTCTTTTGTTCTATTTTTATCTAGTTATAAAGGCCTACTACTGTATATTTTTCAAATTACATTCAGGACTTATTATACCTTTTTTTAATAGTTTATACAAAATTTACTTTCAAAATGGAAAATGGAATATATTTTGAAGGAAACATACATTTTAAACATATAAAAGCTGCAGGCTGATTTGTTTTATCATCTTAGTAACAAAATAGGTGACACAGTAGAATCAAATGATAGAGGAGTTTTGATAACAGATCTGAGGTACAAACATTGAATTTTGATAACAGATCTGAGGTACAAACATTGAATTTTGATAACAGATCTGAGGTACAAACATTGAATTTTGATAACAGATCTGAGGTACAAACATTGAATTTTGATAACAGATCTAAGGTACAAAGATTGAATTTTGATAACAGATCTGAGGTACAAACATTGAATTTTGAGAACAGATCTGAGGTACAAACATTGAATTTTGAGAACAGATCTGAGGTACAAACATTGAATTTTGAGAACAGATCTGAGGTACAAACATTGAATTTTGAGAACAGATCTGAGGTACAAACATTGAATTTTAAGAACAGATCTGAGGTACAAACATTGAATTTTAAGAACAGATCTGAGGTACAAACATTGAATTTTGAGAACAGATCTGAGGTACAAACATTGAATTTTGAGAACAGATCTGAGGTACAAACATTGAATTTTGAGAACAGATCTGAGGTACAAACATTGAATTTTGAGAACAGATCTGAGGTACAAACATTGAATTTTGAGAACAGATCTGAGGTACAAACATTGAATTTTGAGAACAGATCTGAGGTACAAACATTGAATTTTGAGAACAGATCTGAGGTACAAACATTGAATTTATTTGGGGGTTACTCTAGGTGAAAATGACCACTTTAAATGTAAATAGCAAATTATCCATTTCTAAATCATGATATTTGTATTATCTTCATTTTTTTTACTTGAAAATGTTATAGATAATTAATTTTCAAAACAAATTAAATATTTTTCTTTCAAAAATGGATTCTTAAAAACTCATTATTTAAATATTTGCCTTAGATACGGTAATTATATGTTTTAGACCCCTACTGTCTTACTTATATGTTACAAACAATGATAATAATAATTAGGGCACTTGTGACTTGTATAGCACGTCTAGCCATGTGGGCAGCTTCAAAAGACTTTTCTTTGTGGTGACCCGCTGTAGTGTGAATATAGGGTTAGGAACTTGAGTAGGGACAGGGGTTTAGATGAAGAAACAGATGCCTTACAAAAACTTTCTCATATGACAAATGGCTGTAGTGATCTGTTGTTAAAAATAAATGACATGCTGCCCTTATTTGATTATGTTTGCGTTATGCATGATTGAAACTATTTTTAAGGAAAGTTTCCAAGTTAGGCTGAACATTTAGTAACTTTTATGCTTAAAAGGTATGAATTTTTTTGAAGTTATAAGGCAGGGTAAACCCTGAAAGTCAGAGTGCAAACTTATAGGTTAGGTGGATCAATGACAATAATATATATATAAGAAAAATAATCCTAAACTAGGGGTGTGACTTATCCACACGTATACTCTAATCTAAGCATACTTTTTGACACAATATTCTAAAGAGTTCACAGTTATAAATACTTTCAAAAAGGCCATAACTCAAGAAACACTTTGTCAACAATATTTTTATAGTGCAATAAAAGAAAGTTTAAAGTAAAAGTTTAAGGTAATTTCCTTGAAAAACTATTTTTAACTCTCTCTCATAGTCCTTATCACGACGAGTGGAGCATAATATTTATGGCATCAACAAAACTCTGCCACATCTTCCATCCTGGGCAAGCAAACTAACTTTGTGACACTTGGTTATAAAACCATAGGTCTCGAAATAAGTATCGGCAATTGGCTGTGCCAACTTAATCTATCCATTCACAACAGCTAGTATGCCTTGATTTATTGGTAAATTCTTTGAAATAAGTGAGACAATATCACTGATGACATTAAAAGACTGTCAGCAGAAAGATAAAAATGCCCTTTCCAACAATATGTAAATAACCCTAATGTGCATATGATTGTTCAGGAGTTTTAACCTAAAATATTAGCAAAAAAAAACACGATATAACTTTTCTTAACACTATAGTTTTTAAAGTCTAGTGACTTCCAAGTCTTATTATTGAAGAATATATGGGTATAAAATTAATGCTGGTTCAATGGAGCAGAGCAGAGAGCATTGGGTTGGCATACTGAAGGTCCTAGGCTCTAATAATCCTGGACAAGACAAGGATTTTTTCCCAAGACTTGAGGGTGTCCCTGAGTCTACCTAGCTCTGATGGGTACCTGATATTAGTTTAGGTAAAGTAAAGGCAGCTGGGTATTGTGCTGGCAACATATCCTATAGTATGCCGTGGCCACAGAAACTGGTAAACGCTGCTTCAACGGCCCTATGATCAATTGGGTTCGACAAATAGCCTACTTTACTACTAATGCCTGTTCATAGCACTTTCTAATGATATATATTATGAAACTTCAAATGTCAGAAAAAAAACAATGTTACATTTATCTATCATTTTTTGAGAGCTGGTCACATATATTAAATACCGGTATATATATATATATATGTTTTAACATTAAAAATTTAGAGCTATCTTTTTAATGCCATTTAATGGTAATATTCAGTTAAATGAAAATGATTCTATATATGGCATTTTAATAAGATCTTATATCAGATTGATCTTACTAGTCGCTTTCTTATAAGATTAATTTTAACGTTTTGTATATATTATATATTTTAATGTACTGCATAATGATAATTTATTATTATGATCATTATGATTACATGATATATGTGATAAGTGAAGATGAATAGAACCACTGTTCACCTTTATGAATAGTCTAAGTTTTATTACTCTTGACACATTTGTCTGATTTGTCTTTAAAATTTATACAACTACTACAAAGTATTTAATAAATAGGCTATGTCCCTATGTCATATAGTCATATGTAGTATAGTCATAGCTTAGTTGCCTAGTTAGAAAGCTAGTTACTTCACTATGTGGCCTAACTACACAGTTAGGACCAGTTAGTTAGGCACTATGACTATGTAATGTGTTATTCTGTTTTATATGTAGCCTATGTTAGTATGTAGTAGGGGTAGTGAGTAGGCCCTAGACTAGTGGCTACTAATACTAATAGACTACTAACATCATACTGATTACTGTGTCAATTTAGTTATGTTCAACACAAAAAAACATTTAAATCAAAATGCTCTGTTTTACAGACAGTGATTTTACATTAGGTACATGAAATAAGACTGTAAAACTATAAATAACAATGACAATGACAACAATCAAATTCCAATGGGAAACAAAACAAGAATACATTTTTGGCTATTAAATTTTAAACTTTGATCTGCAACTTAAGATCAGAATGTAAGCTTTGGCCTATCTTCTACTATTGAACTATTAGCAATTATTAATATAAAAAGCGAAAATAAAGTTTGATTTGTTCTGCCTAATGTTAATGTTTAGAAGGTAAAGTTTTTGTCAACTTTTAAAACTGTAGATCGCCATTTTATTTTTAACTGCATGACAAGCAAGCTAGTGTTTGAAATGAGGAAAACAAATTATTTAATAACTTTAAAATTAAAACAACTCATGATTGCTGCCATACGCACATGTAGGCCTATCTGTTTTGACCGAGACTGTCGGCGAGTAGTAAAAGTAAAAAAGAGAAACATGCATGCACGTAGATTATGTTTAAATGTTGTTTTTTTTTGTTATTGAAATAATTGTGTAGACACTATCCGCTCACTAGCGGGTGTCCATTCAGCAGTTTTTACTAAGCTGAGAAGAATAAATAATTCTACAGGGAACCACAATTCTATACAACTGGCCTGTAGGGCAACAAACTACATGACTCATACATCCGAAAATAGTGAATGAACACCAAACGGAGATCCTGAGAGAACCCACCGCTACTTTGATCACCAGAATCCGGAGCCGCCATCTTGGAGTTTCGGCTGAAATTTGCCAGCTTTGTAAAGTCCTGTTGGGCAGGATCCTGCCCATAAACAGTGTCGTTCGGTGGCCAGCGTCTTGGTGTAGCCTCTTGTCGAGCAATTGAGAATCCTCTTAGGCCATCGGATAGTGAGTTTGGTCTCCTAAGTTCATTTCTTTTTGATGACTCATCGATGATTTCGTTGGGAAAATCCCTTGACGTCATGAGGCTAACTTTTCTGACTCTCACAAAATACCGACAGGCGCGAGATTTTCTTTAAATAACCTCTGACCTTCAACAAACTAAATAACACTTCGAAGGGAAACAACTTTTATATTCGGTCAAAAACATATTTCAGTGTGTTATTTACCTTTGCATAAAAAAAAATTAGGTTATCTTATACATTACAGACGCTCCTTCTATAAAGAAGATTATTGCGTCCTACGCTCATCCGTGGTCCGAGTCTAGTCTTGCATTTTTATTAATGTTTTAAATGATGTTAGGTTATTGGTTTTCCTGGTTTGTTCAGGTAACAACCCATTCCATGCCCGAATGCCACTCGGGAAGAAAGAGTACTTATATGCATTTGTTCTCGCATAAGGGACAAGGAAGGTGTTTTTGTCTTTATGTTTATCTGAGCTTTGCAACAGATTGTTATTGGGTTGTATTTCTAAATTAGAGTTTAATGCCTTGTGTATTATTACTACTTTACTCTTTGCCCTTCTGTCCTCTAGTGTTTCTAGGTTTAGTGATTTGAAGAAAATATAAAGCGCCACGGTAGTTTCGGATGTACATTATTAGGGTGCCTTGACGCAATATAACAAGGAAAGGGGTTTTGGAAAAACTCATATGCAAGGAAACTTTCTGGCTATAGGCTACTATAGGTCTAATAGCACCTACTCACCAAGAACTAGGCATGGATCAACTTTTTCTTAAATCAATACTTTCTTTATGGATAACTATGAATTAAAGCTGCGTAAAGAATATGCAGTTTGTTTTTAGTTTTTGTCGTTAGGATTTCAGTTCTACATAAAACGAGCTGATACATTTTATACAGCTTGCAAACGAATCAAATAAATAATTTCAATTAAAAACAACAATAACCTAAAAGATGTAGGCCTAGGCATAATCTATACCTACAGGTGAACAATAGGCCTAGAATTGAAAAAAAAAAAACTAAACATTTTTTAGAACAACCTACGCGTTGTTCTGGCCACAAAATACCCTTTAGTTTTATTTTTTTAAAATCCTGAACCCTTTCATTTCGCTTTGCTTTTTTTTACCCCTTTCCTCATTTTCTATTTTGATTTTTTTTTTCTTAGAAGATTATTACGTCCACTAGGCCCAAAATTCCTGCAGGACGACAGGGATCCGTCGGTGGCAGGGATAGAACCCGCGACGTGTCAGTTGGTTTTTGGTTGACAGTCCGGTGAACTAACCGCTGGACCAGCCGACTTCACAAGTCTGCTCCAAGGGATCTAAAATCAATTAACTAAACCAATCTTTGACCACACGCACAATCAAAATATACAATCACACTCAAAGCTATAGGCTAGACCTTTATAATTTATAGTCTATTTCTTTTTTTTTTATTCGTGGATCATACAAGATAAATTGTTTTTAAACAATGTGTGCAAAGTTGACACCTGAACAGGATAACTTAGAACCAAGAAACAAAAGAAATAAACCTCAGGTTTCATAAAAAGGAACTTATAGGCCTACAACTATTAACAAGAACGTAGGCCTAAAGCTAAAATGTTACCTAACATTAGTTAGACCCAGTGGCGTACCGAGGGCTGGTGTCAGCCGGTGCGGTAAATTTTGGGTGTCACCCCCCCCCCCCCCCCCGCGCCAACGAATTTCACCATAGTTTTCGTCTCCTTAAGACAAGCCTACAGTTCAAATATTATGACAAAAAACAAAAACCATATTATTTTAAATTTGAAAGTAAAAGCAATGAACAACTGAAACAACCGTAGGCCTACGGTTATAAATAGTTATTTTTACATTAAAAGTACTTTGTTTAAATATTTCCTTTCCTGCTCTTCAAAACTGCAAACTTGTCGATCCCCTCATCAAAATCTAAATAATTCACATTATCCCTTTCAATCGATAACAAATCCTGATTAGAAAGTCTTGATTGTCCCATGGTGGAGCGTAAATAGCTTTTTATAAGTTTTAAATTTTGAAAAGCTCCGTTCACATAAAGCCACAGACACACATACCGTTAGAAATACCGTTAGAAATAATTTAAGGCGAGAGTATTGGAAGAGATTCTATGAAGTCCCATTTAGCTATGAATTTCAAAATATCTAATACTGACCGGTCCAAGGCTTTTTTTAGGCCAACATCAGCTGCTTTTAGGTGTCGTCTAAGCCGTGGTGTTTCTTTTAAGAGCTCATCTTCGGATAGCTCTTCGTAGAAAGTGGTTAATTTGGGAATGGACACCAATAACTCTTATTAACTATGACAGTAGAATCTTGGGCCCAAAGGTTAAGGTAGCAGATAAACGTGACATCAAAGATAGCATGTAAAAGTCCTTGTGCTGTACCTCTTGTGTCCAAAATTTTCACGAGGATCACATAAAGCTTCTATCGCCGTAATAACATTCATACAACTTATCTTTCACTGGTTTAACAGCAGTATGTTGAGCGCTCCAACGTGTTGTAGATAGCCTTTTCAAAGACACCCCAGTGTGTTATATTAAAACATCCCATCGTTGAGTGGAAGCAGCAAAGAAGGAAAACTTTCTTTTAAGGGTACCCAAAACTGTTATACATGATCATGAAGCATTTTCGGCAAAAGAGTGTTGACCACAAAAGTTAAGGGAATGGCCGACACATCCATTAAAAATAGCTTTCTTGTTCTTTCTTTTCAAAATGGCTTGAACATCTCCATGGATTCCAGACATTGTGGCAGCATTGTCGTAACCTTGAGCTCTGCACATCATTATTTCAAATCCGTCAGTGTTTACTTTTTTAAGAATGTCAGAACTGAGGTCGTCAGCTTTTTGTTCCCCCTTAGAGGAAAAAATCCAAGAAACACTTCTCTCACTTCAACTTTCCCACTGTGGATTTTCACATATCTGATCACCTCAGATATTTGGTGAGTGTGTGATAAATCATCTTCGTTATGGCCACGAAATGCCAGATTTTGCTTAGCAAGATACAATGTAACATCTAGCAACCTGTGTTATGTGTAGGATATCCCTCCACTTTTTCTTTCTCCCCCCTATCCCTTTAGACAATTCTTGTAACATCAATTGTTTTATATAGCCTACCTTAAGTCCTGCTGCCAATGTTTTCCATCTTTCAAGGCAACATAGGTGCTCTTCAAATGTCTCATGATTATGTAGTTTTGGATTCAGTTTCCTCCACTTACCAAACCCAGTAACAAATTTAGATGTTGTTTCGGTAACATCAACAGCAAACAATCTCCAGCAAAAACAGTCGACTATAATTTCTGAAACAAAGAACTCCCTCTTTTGATGATTTCAACCCGAAAATGATTTGGAACTGGTATGTTCCAGTAAGAAGCATCTGATAGAGTATTCCAATTTTCCTCTTTAACGTCACATTAGCCATATCTAAGACTCAGGAACACCCTTTAGACACCGGAACAAATCCTAGCCTTTATCAGGATTCGAACCCAGGACCTTCAATACGCCAGCCGAACGCGCTGCCACTCGGGCACCGAGCGTCCACTGTATCGATATATAATACTATACATTTTAGGAGCAGGGCCCTTGAGAAAAAAAAAAAGACACCGGTACGAGATCTTTTATGGCCACCACCCTCCCCCACTTTTTTTCTAACACTATTCATATATAAATTATTTATTTGTATTACATTCGTTTGAAAAATCAGGAATCTTTTTAAAAGGTCTCTGGACCATTTTGTGAAGCTGTCATAAGTGTTACCATTAACCATTAGAGTGTAATCATTTCAATCACAGCCTTATCTTATCTTATACAGTACAGACGCTACTTCTATAAAGAAGATTATTGCGTCCTACGCTCATCCGTGGTCCGAGTCTAGTCTTACATTTTTATTCATGTTTTAAATGATGTTAAGTTACTGGTTTTCCTGGTTTGTTCAGGCAACCCATTCCATGCCCGAATGCCACTCGGGAAGAAAGAGTACTTATATGCAGGTCTATTACAATAAAATACTTTAATCAAGACTGATTATTGTAATTGTTCCCCTGCTTCACTATTGAACTAACAAAAAATATTACAAAGTTGACACAATTTTTTTTTGTACAGACTACAAAATACATTTTGTTAAATGACAAAAAAATGTGTTTTAAATTCTCAATACATTTGTCTAAAATTATGATACCTTCAATTTCCCCTCTTGGCCACCACACAGGAAATCATTAAAGTGTAAAAGGATTGACTAACTAGCATTGAATGCCATACTAGTATGCAGCGATATAGAGTATTTAGGCCTAGGCTACTAAACTAACAGGGAGAACTTTAAGCCTGAAAGGCTCATAGGTCTATATTTGTAAATGTCTCTGGAGAAAAAATAATTAAAAAGAGATCCTAAATGTTATCGAAAAAAATTAGGCCCTATATTACAACTAGAGGCTTCTATGCATAAAAATGTTCAAGTACACATTCAAAGAATACCAAAATTAAGGGCCCTCAGCGCCACGCAAGATTGTAGGAGGTTTTGGGGCATCTCATCCTAGCTTTGTAGCAACAATTAAAAATACTTGGGCACTGTCCATAAAGTAGGTCACGCTATTTTTGACCAGTTTTAACCCCCTCCCCCCTCCCTGTCACGAACTGTCACAAATCTCGGACCCCCCCCCCCTAAAGTACGTCACACTTTCGAACATTTTTTTAAATTAACAACTATTTAAAATATAATCTAAAACACACTTCACTATTAAACAGTATTAAAATATAAAAATTTCACTTAAAAGTTAAAATGCCTTAAAATCATAGTAGAATAGTTAATTTTCAACAGTTTTCACAGTTATTCATTGAAGCAGTAACTCATCTATAGTGAGTTTGACAACAACAATTGCAACAATTAGACTAGACAATTATATAACACACATCATTTATCTGCTTTTTTTTTCATTTCGGCCTACAATAGGTGAGGTCAAGTTTTAGATAATCTTCCGATTATGCAATCTTTTTTTTTTACACAGGATAAGTAGATTAGCGAAACTTGACCTCACCCAGTGATTAATTAATAAAAAGGAAACACAAAAAAATTGACTAAAAAAATACTGGATTGAGACTTATGTGACAAACTCTTGTGCTACATTGAATCGCTTATTATGATTCTATGAATTATGTTTAATTCAAAAATATCACTGGACATCATCCATCCATGGTGAAGTGAAGTGTTCATCCATAGTTACGACTGGCATCAATCTTTCACCATCATCGTTTCCTGGAAGGATAATTGCAGACAGATCAACTTCATACTCAGCATCCTCTGAATGTGCATTTTCTCTTCTGGCAATAACTGCCATGAGTTCTCTTTGCGTTCTAGCAGCGATTCTCAAGGACGGATGCGTTTTATCTGAGTTGATTCTGGAACAGTTTGGGTTGGCACATTCTCACAAGCCAGAGCTCTGTGTGTCCCTGCATATTTCTTCAACATTGTTTGTGAGGCAAAGTATGAGTGCATCTGCTCTTTTTGACGCTTTGAGTCCATCAGTTGTTTGGTTGATTGGGATTGGAGGAGGAAAGAATCTCGAAGGAAAATTATTTTTAAAGCTATTAAATTCTACTTTAAAAAATAAAAATAAACTAGAAATAAAATTAAAAATAAATAAATGTGTGACGTCACACATGGCCTGACCGCCCCTCCCCCCTGTCACAAACTGTCACACTTTCTTACATCCCCTCCTCCCCCCTGGAGCGTGACGTACTTTATGGACGGCCCCTATGCGTAGTTTACAATTTAATTTTAAATTTGAATACTCACGGGCCCCCTAAACTCTTATGGGCCCCGGTCCGGCGTACCGGCTGTACCCCCTCTTGTGGGGCCTGTATAGGAGACTTCAGTGGGCCTAAGTATAAGAACTGTCTAGCGCATGCTCATGCTAGTTTTATAAAAACTTGTTATTGTTTCGTTACATTTTCGTAATGCATTTTTTTTTTACCGAGAGGCACGGTTAAAGCAAACAGGTGGCGAGTTTAGTTTCGCGTGCTGTGGAAATGTGTGAATGTCTGTGTGTGTGTGTGTTGGAGGCGGGGGGTGGGGTTGAAGTGTTTGGGCATGTGCGTATGAGAGGGAGTGTACGGGGGGAGAGGGGAGGGATAGAGCTGCATTCACTAAGTGGGAAAAGCGGGGTAGGAAGGGGGGGGGGGGGTCGGTCGTTGTGACTGTTGTGTTTTTAAGAGGTAACTATACTATCATAGAGAAGAGACAGAGAACAAGAAGATAGAAAAACAGGAGAGACAGAGAGGAGAGGATAGAACGAAAAAGAGAGAGGCTGTATGGTCAATGCAAATAAATCTACTGATTGAGCTGCTAAGTATACCAGTTGAAACAGTTTAAAATCATACACGATGCATATAAATCTACTGTTTGAGTTGCTAAGTAACCAGTTGTAACAGTTTAGAATCATTCACAATGCATACTGATTGAGCTGCTAATTACAAAGTAGGTTTCCGAGAAATCAGAAGTCAAAGAAAAAGACCACATAACTATATAAGTCTTCAGCCAACGTGGGGTACCCGCTGGGCAGAAGGCGAGACTTCTCCCCAGGCAGGACTGTACGTACGTCTGTAATCTGGAATGTGACCGTTTCCACTCCACCCCTTCGCCCCCCCCCCCCCACTCATTGCAATGACCTTCCCACGATTAACACGACCTACTGAAAGGTTATGTTTTCGTCTTCCAACGAGTTATCGAACTTCATGAAAATAATTATCAGAGTTACCGCCCTTAACCATTACCACAACTAATGTTTTAAACACAAATCTCGAAGTGTTTTTTTTTTTTTTAGCAGATGTTGCTAACGTGGAAGAAGAGAGGTTGGTGAAGGGGTGGGAATGTCCACATCAAAAAAGTAGGGGGAGGGGGGAGCATTTTGATCTGTGAGTGAGTTATTTCAACTATTGTTATGGAAATCAGCACAGAAAAAAAAGTAAGATACTCATTAGCGGCGGAGACAACACAAGGTGGTGCATAAATCTCAACGGCCTCATTTTGGAGGAGGTTGAAACATTCAGATTCCTAGGGTCAACCCTAACTAGAGGTAGAGAAATAAAGGTCGATAAAGGAAATAAAAACTCGACTTAGCTGGCCTCCGCCATCATGGCCTCCGCCAGCATGGCCTCCGCCATCATGGTCAAACTATGGAAAATATGGAAGAGCATTATCAGCTTCCCAGTGAAAATAAAGTTATAGGCTACTCATCATTGGTACTTTCTGTATTTTTAATTTTGATATGGCTGCGAAAGTTGGATGCTGAATGCAGAGGCTGAGAGAAGAATCAGGCCTTTGAGAACAAATGCTTTAGAAAGTTATTAGGAATACGCTATCAAGAAAGCAAAGACAAATGAATATGTCTTGCTCCAGGTCTATAATCTGGCGGGGAAACAGGAGGCACTCCTTTCAACTTTAAAACGACGAAAGCTGAGATGGTTTGGTCATACTGTAAGGCAGGAGTTGGCAACCTTTTGCTAAAAGTGTGCCAAACTAGGATTGCTAAATCAATCAGCGGGCCAGCAGCCTAAAAGTCAACCTGCTGTATTATTTTTTGTAGTTCATTTTATATGACAATTAATTTAACTCCTTAGCCAAAATCAAAGGAGATTAATAGAGCAAACCGTTAAAGCAAGCGTCTTATATTTAATACAACATTAACATTAACATAATAACAATAACGGTGCTTATATAGCGCATATCCCGTTGGTGACAGTTCTATGCGCAGACGACAGTGACAGAATACAGACAGACAACGAAATATGTAGTAATACGCTAATTCTGCTGACGAAATAGGTGAGTCTTCAGCCGGCTCCTGAAGGTGTCATAGCTAGGGCTCTGGCGAAGCTGTAGTGGGAGGTGATTCCATGTTTGTGATTATCAACCTTTTTATTTGCATTTATATCGAATACAATATTTTGGTTACAAAACTTTCCCATTCAATGGTAATTAATGTCTAAACATTATAATTTAATATAATATTTTGATCTCACTTTTTCCTGGGATATATATATATTTTTTTTAAATTTATTTCCGGTAGGAGGCGCGGCGGAGTTTGATCTCCTTGCCCCTCCTTTGGGCCTACTAGGCATCGTATAGTTATGAGAGCCGTAGCTCGGGGGGTGGGGTAACTCAGACCTCCTACACAGTTGTGAAACATCTAATCGCACAAGGCGGAGAAGATCTACACATTGTGTGAGGAAGCCAGAGTGATCGAACTTAGCCAAAAGGCCGAGAAGCGATAATGTGATTATGTGGAACACAATTAGTGTACATTATAGTGAAGCGGAATAGATAAGTTGTAATTATACAAACTGGGTAGTTAATTGAATGTTTGAAAATATACATATACATTCTTCAGTCATATAATATTTATCTAATTTTAAAATATTTTTTTACAAAATAATCATTTTAAAGTTATAAATTGTAAACTATTTATTGTTTTATAAAAGAAAAATATTAGAATTTATTAGAAATATTAGCTAAAAAAAACAGGTTATCTCCCTTTAATTAAAAAACGTTTCCACAATTGATTAATTAGTGATGCCAAACAAGTTATGTTTTGTAATAGGCCTATAACAAAAATTATCGACTAATTATTATTTCTTTATATAAATCCAATATTATGGTATTCATTACAAGATTTAAATTTTTAGAGGATTACTACAATGTAATTAAACCATTTTTCCTTTTGGATCAATAAAGAAATCTTAAATGAACATTTCCTGCATTAATTGTTTGTCCATTTAAGGAGTTTATATTTTAAACATCAATAATAACAGATATTACATAATATAGTGCTATTAAATAAGTCTTTTATATTTATTAAACTAATAATGCAAACAAATTTGTTTTAGAATTGCTTATATTTATGTTTAATTAAAAAAGATGAGCATAAAAACTATTTTTAATGTAACTAGTCTGTATCAATTAATGAGCACCTTCTCTTGAATGCTATTCGCTAATTGTCGGATACATATTTAGTCACCTCTAAGCGGTCAAGTGTAGGCGACCTTTTTGTATGCTTAGAACAGCTTTCACGTGCGATAAAATCTATTCACAAGTGTAATTTGAACTAAAAGCTGAAAGTAAAAGAGCGAATGCCTAACAGTTGTAAGTGTTTGGACAACCTGAAAGAGTGGCCCGAACTACCTCTTGATACGCTTCAGCAAACGGCTTCTGACCGGGACGAATGGAGAAATCAGGTTAGGCTCACCGCCGTAGCACCCAGACGACGAAAGTCACGTGGTCTGATGATGATGATTATGATGATGATGATGATATTTCAACTATGTGTTGTTTTAATCAGCGAATAACAAAAGGAGTCGCTGGTGTGGGCTTGAAGTGTGCATGAGAATTTTAGAATGGTCGTGAACGCCCCTTCGCCCCCCCCCCCCCCCCCCCAAAAAAAAAGTTAGGAGCCACTAGCCCACAAGTGTGAAAGTAAGAGTATCGGTGGAATACTTTGTATGCTACAATGAGGGAGAAGGGGGTAGTAGCGTATTGCATAGAGCTTAGAAGCTGATACATAAAACAAGGACCGTGGGGGGGGGGGGGGGTGTCTATACTCCCCGAAAATAAGGTGGTAAGAGGCAGCTCAAGGTACCGGCAACATGGGCAGTTGCCTGGGATGCCATGTGCTTGGGGGCGCCATTGAAGAGCTTTAAAAAAAAGGAAAATTCAACATGGTAAATTATTTTTTTTACACTACGACGTTTTTAAAATGAGTGAGAGAAAGAGAGAGAGACAGAAAGAGAGAGAGAGAGAGAGAGAGAGAGAGAGAGAGAGAACGAGAGATACTTTTAACGACACACAGAGATGATCGGATCTCAACATTCTAGTCTAGTAGGTAAGGAAGTAGGTAAAGTAAACCCGTTGGACCGAATTGATCCATAGGGCAGGTAGGTGAAGCAGCTGTTTCTGTGGCCACGTGAAACTAGGGGAGTGTGTGTGTGTGTGTGTGTGTGTTTGTTTCCAATTACCCTAACTAATGACAGAGCTTGGTACCCTACAGTCCTGGGTGCAAATCCTTGCCTTTACCAGGATTCAAACCCAGAGCCTTCGGTACGCCAGATGAACGCGCTGCCGATCGGCCCACCGTGCCCTATTCTCTATTCTAGCGCATAGATTTAATTGACGGATTTTTCAAGGAGCAATGAGAAGATCTTGTTTTGGGGCGGCGCTAATGTTCCTTGGGCTTACCTGATCACCCTTGTGGTCGCCAACAATTACATATAATTACAAGTAGTGAATGGGACACCGAAGAGAGAGAGAGAGAGAGAGGAGGAGGAGGTGAAAAGAGAGAGTGAGAGAGAGAGTGAGAGAGTGAGAGAGAGAGGTAAATTAAAAACGAGGGAGGAAGAAATATGAAAAGAGAGAGAGAGAAAGCGATAGAAAGGTGGAAAGATGAAAAGAGAGATAGAATTAAAGCCAAGGGGAGGAGGAAAGAGAAGCCTTGTAGGTCTTTCTTGTACCGTGTACATTTGTGTAGCTCAGTCACGTGGGTTGAATGGTTGTTGAGACAAGGAATCTGATTTGTACCCCAGTTAGCATGAATTTATAGTCGTCCTATCACAACTTCTGCACTCTACTCTGTAGTCGCCCTCGACGTGACCTTCGTTGACCGATAAATGAATGAATGTCACATTGCCAAATTTAGTCCTTTAGCTTCCAAACAATAAATTAAGACAATAAAACAATAAGACAGGATGTCGTCCCCACACTATATAGACCCTCCCCCTTCCCCCCAAATATAGGCCTACCAACAAAAAAAAAATAGACTCACTGAATGCATATAATATATATATATGTTACGGCCAAAGCCCGAAGTCGGCCAGATCGCGAAGTGGCCAATATCACCTCACATTTGACCGGCCAAAGCCCGATCTGTTCTTGATTTCGGACCTTGGCCGGCCAGATCGCGATCTGGCCGCACTTCGGGCTTTGGCCGTAACATATATACTATTTCTTCTCGAATGGCATCCGGGCGCAAAATGAGTTGCCTGAAGAAACCAGGAACATTAGTAACTTAACATCATTTGAAACACTGATCAAAATGCAAGACTAGACTATGACCACGGTTGAGCGTAGGACGCAATAATCTTCTTTAAAAAAAAAAGGAGCGTCTGTAACATATACGATAAGAAGATAAGAAAAAAAAAAGGCCAAAGTGAAACTTTAAAAAAACAAAACAACATTAAATAAAGGAAATTAAAAAACACAAACACAAACTGAAAACGAGCAACAAAACAAAATAATTATAAAAATAAATCAATAAAAGCTACACGGAAAAAAAACCGCCAACAGCAGACCAGGATATCATTAAAAAAATGACTGGAAACTATTTAAGTTTACTGAAACACGCAAAAGACTAAACTAATGAGCAAAACATAAGAACAAAAAAAATAAAAATAAATAAATGGAAAACAAGTAAAAACAAAAAAACACAAGAAAAAAAAGATAGCCGGAGAAAAAAAATCTAAACTTTATTACGACATTAAAAAAAAAAGTAGTTTAAAATCTTTGTTTTTAAAAAGTGCGTGTGTTAAATATATTAACATTACCGCTAATCCAATATGACATCATAGACCATTCTTAAATCAGGACTGACCTTCTCACTAGGTCAGGGGTTGATATTTCTATCAAAACTTCCGGCTAACACTCTTTTAAATGATGTTTTCGGCGTGTTTCAAGTATAGTTATTGCTGGTGTTTGACAATTAATTTATTTCAACCTCATCGACGTGCAGTTCTGGTCTTTTATAAATATACAATTAGCTTCAAGAGTAGTCAATAGAGCATTATCATAACAGTTGGTTAGTAACCATAGCAAGCCTGCATAATTTGGACGTCCTTTGCATTATGGTTATCATCTTTTAAAGACACACTTTGAGCTATCTTTACGACACTTGATGCTGGCACGGATTGATTGCAAGGAGTTTATTCACCAATCGAGCAAAGTAAAAGGAGGCCATCTCCTGTCTAAGGCGTGCTGCCACTAAGCGAGCGCGTGCTTTTATCTTATCTTATACATTACAGACGCTCTTTCTATAAAGAAGATTTTTGCGTCCTACGATTATGGAAATAATTAATGCGATGGTAGATTAGAAAGAATGTTTGAGACGGTACAATACATAAATAAATGGTAGGTTATGGAAAGAGTTAGAACTAGTGCGATGGTTGATTAGAAAGAATGTTTGAGACGGTACAATACATAAATAAATGGTAGATTATGGGAATAATTAATGCGATGGTAGATTAGAAAGAATGTTTTCAGGTGGTACAGTATATTTAAAGAATTGTTACGGATGTATAAGATGGTAGATTATAGCTATAATGAATGTAGAAACATTAGGGAAAGCGATACTTTTATTCTGTTATCTTTATTGCAACACAAAACATAAACAACAAATGTTGCAGCTTTACTTACTCAGATGGAATTATCGAACCAACTGATAGCAATGACCCCACAAAGCCAAATTGTGCCCCACCCCTGCTATCCCCGCTTCATTCATCCTTACCACACAAACCCATATTATGCGGGTTACAACCCCCATCATCACCCCCTCTCCCCTCACAGGATTATTAAAAAAACAAAACAGTTGAACAAATTGCAAACAATGGCAATAAGTAATAAAACTGTTATCGACAGTAAAAAGCAACATCAAAAAACAAACCATTATGTAATTCAGGTCATGGATAGCCAAGTATTCCTGCAGCCTACCATGACAGCCTGACAGTTATATTGCACTATATGTCGTACACCCATTTTGTGTTCTATTTTTATCTAATTGACCTTCCCATCATCCTCTTCAAATACCCAACTTTTACCGTAAAAAAAAATATAACAGGAAAGGGCAATTTTATGGAGGTTTGTACAAACATTGTTGGTAGATTTTTTCTGTAACAGCTTCATATTGTGTACAAATGCATCATTGAAGGTTTGACTTCTGCAGATGGTAAAAAATATTTTTTTTGTTAGAATGTCAGCCATAGGGCATACTCTACACCAAATACTTTATTTTCTTTCAGAAACAGGTATTTTAATATTTTTTGTTTTTCATTCTGTTAAAATGTATAGTTATATATAGTCAACATTTATCTAGATCTAATGAGCTTTAACTATTTTTTTTTACATTCAGTAATTCTTTACATTTCGTCTATGAATTCTCAAACTGGTTCAATGACGTAGGCATATACGTCCGTCCTCAAGTGGGCGATGGCGTAATCAAACTGATTATCATCAATTTAAGGAATTATTATTTTTGTTTACATTTAAAAACAAGTTTTAATAATTTTTTTGGTAATTTTTTAACTGCGTTAGCCCACAAGTTTTTTGGTTCTCTGTGAAATATTTTTAAAGATCCATGCCAAATTCGGACAAATCAAGTCATTAAATGTCTCGCAAACGATATTTAGACTTAAAAAAAAATTAATATACACGATTTTTTACTATTAATATAGCATAAAACAACGTTATTTCGGCCATTGTCGTCAAGGGGTTTCTATCCCTAACCTATATAAACTAACCGATACAAACCAAGCGCCATTAAAATTAAAATTTCATTAATTTTAATAGCGCATGGTTAGTGTCGGTTAGTTGTATAGGTTAGGGATGGTAACTCTTCTCCTGTGAAGTCACAAGACAAAAATTCCAAAATGGCGTTGTTTATGTTAAATTAATAGAAAAACAAGAAAACCATAAAAACTTAGTTTTTATTATACTCCCTTTATTTGCAAACTAAGTTTACCATCATCCATCATGTAATTAAATAATTTTATTGATTGACTACTGCAAATGAAACGTACAGAAAAAATATCTGTGTCGCAAATCTCAAAAATATCTCCTTACTCCGTATGAATTGTTCTAAAAATAATCTTAGCGCATAATTTTTTTTTCTAGTTTTGCGCCGAAAAAGTATAAAAAGTTGCACAGGCATTTTTAACGCGAAATCAAAATATTTCTTATACTTTCCTTTTAAGAAATGAATATTGTCATAAGTGTAGTATTATTAAGTTGTTTTAACTGAAATTTTGATAGGATGTATTGTTAGTCGGGGCAAGTAAGCTGTCCAAATTTCAGCTCAATCGGACCACGGAAAGTGGTCGAAAAATCGAAGCCAATTTTTGCACCATTGCATTCAGACAGACAGAAAATGCAACTTAAAATAAAGGGAGTAAAAACTAAAAAATCGCGTTTAAAAATATTTTTTTATATTTTTTTCTAAGCCTAAATATTGTTTGCGAAACATTTAATGACTTGATTCGTATGAATTTGCCATGAATATTTGGAAATCGTTCCTAGAACACCCCAAAACTCGTGGGCTAACGCAGGTAAACAATTACCGCCTCCATAAATACATTTGTAGGACCTATGTGCTACACTACTACAATATTCACTTACCCATATAAGCGACTAATAGAAAATAAACCACATATAATTCGAGCAAATTTATACGATAAAAAGCAAGTCTAAGTCATGTGAAGTAGGCTATATACACAGGTCAGTGTTTAGAAAAAATAATTTTACAGATAAGTGAAATCATATAAGAAAATTTGAGTTTTGCATCAAGAATATTGTTTCCGGGACTAATCCATTCTGTGTATAGATATGTGACAACAGAATACATTGGATCACAAGGACTTTTCATAAATTCTTTTAGGGGCTTTCTTTAGACAGTTCTTAGGTGTCTGCATTTATCCTCAATTTATTTCTTATACATTTCAAAATAACCTTTTCTTTTAAACAAAGACGCTTTTGTATCTTGTCCTAATTTTTAATATATAAAAAAAACAAAAACACACAATATGAACATTTAAAATATTTTATACATATGTTGTAGATAGAATAACCCATATGCGAGAACAAATGCATATAAGTACTCTTTCTTCCTGAGTGGCATCTGGGTAGGGAATGGGTTGCCTGAACAAACCAGGAAAACCAGTAACTTAACATCATTCAAAACCAGGGATGTTAATACCGTTTTTTTTATTAAAAAAAACCGGTTTTCGTTTCTAAAAATCCGGTTTCAAACCTGATATCGGTGGTTGTCCGTGGATCGCAAGCGATATTCGGGATTCGTCAGTAGCCTAAGACTCGCGTGCCAAACTTGGCACGCAGAGCGAATTTCAATGGCACGCGAGAGACCTCCAAGATGTGTTTTTTTATTGATGAAAATTAAACAACATTTTCTTATTCTGAATGAGGAAAACTGACTGTTGAATCCGATGTTTCTGAATGACAGAACGACACATTTCAGTGACTTGAACGCATTTACAAGGACGGGATCAAACAGCACTTGAACTGTTAGACCATTGGAATGGATTTGCATGTATCTTGAGTGAAATCAATTTTAAAACATTTAACTACATGTACTTCCCTTTATTAAGGCATAGATCTATATTAAGATAGATAGTTGGGCTTTTTCAGAGGTACATGGAAGCACGCAAAGCGGAGTTTTCTATACAAAAAAGCAATCTTACAAATTCATGTAGGACTCATATTTTTATAAACTGTACTTAAACATCTTAGGTAGATTTTTTTTTTGATGGAGGGATATTGACGATTTTAAAACGCAGCCAGTTAAATTTTAAACATCAAAAAGAAAAAAAAAATAGGCATCAAAATGTGTCAATTTGCGGGAAAATCTGGTAGCAAGCTGTTTACGAAAGTCATCTGCCGCCTGCTATTCTCAAATGATAGGCTTTCGCTCTGTTTTCAGCTTTTGGTTCAACTTACACACCTATGAACAGTAATTATTGCACATGAAAGCATACAAAGAGGTCACTTACACTTCACTACTCAGAAATGACTATATATGTATCTGCCGTTATAAATTAGCGAAGAGCATTCAAGACAAGGCGCTGATTAATTGATACCGACTAAGTACATTTAAAAGAGTTTTAAAGCTCATCTTCGTTAATTAAATAATGATGATAATAATGATGACATTTGTATAGCGCTACCAACAAACATAATGCAAGCTCAGAGCTCATTTAACATAACAAATAAGAACACGGATACAATCTATAGGCCAAAAGATACAAAACAAAATGATGATTCAAAACTTTACAAACATAGAACAAATCAAACAATTAAAAAAAAAAAAAAAAAAAATTAAACATAAATATAAGTAAATTTAACTAATTTTATACATCTAATAGTTAAATCTTGTAATGAATACGATAAAGTTGGGTTTAGATTAGGCATAATCATTAGTCAGTAATATTTGTTATATTACAAAACATAACTTATTTGGCATCACATTTGAATTAAATTTAGACAGTTTATTTTAATTAAAGGGAGCTAATTAGCTCGTTTTATTTGCTCTAGTATTTCTAATATTATGTTTCTTAATTTTCTTTTTTTAAAGACTAAATTCCCAATAATTTAAAACTTTATAATGACTAAACTGTAAAAATTAGTTGAAAATTATATAAATATTTTATGACTAAAAATTATATGCACAATTTTTAAACATTGCGTATACTACCCAGTTTGTATGATTAATGAGTAGCAATTCTATATAACGTCACTAGTCAACTGGATGTTGAAAGGACAAACCAAATTAGAGACAATCTCAATTAAACTAAGAACAAAATATAATCAATATTATCAGTTACTAGATCCTTATCTTGAGTACGAAATGGTTATGTTCATAATTTAATTACCATAAATGTACAGTTTGGCAATAACATTTTGTTTTTGGTATAAATGCAAATAAAAAGGATGATAATCACAAACACGTTAATTTTTTTTATTAAATATAAAACGTTTTAACAATTTTCTCTAAAACTTTCCTTTGCTTTTGGCATTGGTCTTGCTACGGAGTTAAATTAATTGTCTTAAAAAAATAATAAAACAAGTATAATAGAACAGGTTGACTTTTAGGCTGTTGGCACGCTGAATGATTTAGAAATCCAAGTTTGGCACACTGTTAGCCGACCCCCGACCTAGACTGTGAGTCGCCTATGACAATTTAGACATCTAATGTTTGCAAGGCATTTAATGTGAAGGAATTGTTTTGTGGGAATCAAACACAATTTTAAAGTATTTCTTTGAGATTTAAAAGCAACAACTCATTGGACACTATATTTGAATTATTTTCCCTGAACTTTCAAATAAATCGAAAACCGCGTTTGAAGTTTAAAAACCGGTTTTCGGTTTTAAAAACCGAAATCCGGAATTCCGATTTAAAAACCGAAATCCGGAATTCCGGTTTTCGTTTAACATCCCTATTTAAAATACTAATAAAATGCAAGACTAGACTCAAACGAAGGATGGGCGTAGGTTGCAATAATCTTAATTTTCCATTCAGAATATAAAAAAAAATGAGTAGAGCTGCAAGGTACATTACTAGCGAATATTCACAACCGACAAGAGTAACACCAATAGTTAAATCATGAAACCTAGAAACACTAGAGGACTGAAGGGCAAAGAGTAAAGTATTAATAATACATAAGGCATTAAACTCTAATTTAGAAATACAACACAAGAACAACCTGTTGCAATACTAAGATAAACATAAGAACAATCTTCTTTATAGTCTGTAATATATAAGATAAGACTTACAGAGGCAAAAATAAAAAGTTTCAACTTTCATACTCCCCCCCCTCCCCCCCCCCCCCCCCCCCCAGGATTCCGTTAAAACCTAAAGTATTAATCCTGATTTATATTGTGATTTTAAAGTCTAGGTTACACAGATGTTGGAAGAGGAGAAAAACTAGAAATTTCAACAATAAAGGAAGTCTTGAGTAGGCCGACTGAATGGGACAAACTCTAGAATTGAAGAGAGACATAAATCACTTTCTCTGAGAAGAAAAAGACATTTTATGGATATCGTCTTGAACAAGGAAAACCCAACCATTTTAGAAGTTCGTACACAGAGTCATCAAATTTTAAACTCGCAATGGTAAGAAAATATTATTTTTTAATCGCATATTATGGGCACAATGACCTTCTACAGAAACTATAAAGAAATGTAGTTAGGAAGGTCAAACAAGGCTCGGAGAAAAACACTTGTTTTTCTCACAAGAACTGCCTTCTTATTCTAACTCATTGACTTACTTTTCTTCTCGCCATCACTTAATATTGCAATGGAGTCAAACTAATTCAGAGGGCTGAATAAATAGCTTATATTTCTATACAGATGAAACTTGTCTGTAACAATTTGATTTTTACACGTAAACAACAGGTGTGTTAAATTAACTGAAACGTGACGTGCATAGAGGCATTAAAAATATATGGAAATGATTGTGTTTTAATTAACATCACCTTGGCACATAGTTCATTGGTCAGAATCAAGACCACCTTGCAATGGCATACCACTTACTACGGCGTCAGAATAAAAAAATAGCTTACAATAACATACCACTTACTACGGCGTCCGAATAAAACATTACCCTACAATAACATACCACCTACTACGGCGTCAGAATAAAACATTACCCTACAATATCATACCATCTACTACGGCGTCAGAATAAAACATTACCCTACAATATCATACCATCTACTACGGCGTCAGAATACAACATTACCCTACAATAACATACCATCTACTACGGCGTCAGAATAAAACATTACCCTACAATATCATACCATCTACTACGGCGTCAGAATAAAACATTACCCTACAATATCATACCATCTACTACGGCGTCAGAATAAAACATTACCCTACAATATCATACCACTTACTACAGCGACAGCGAAGAACGATGAAGTTGAACAAGTGCTTGGAGTGGGCGTGAAACTAGTGTTGGGCGAATGAAGAGTTTTAGTTATACGTTTATTGTCGTTTTTTTGTGCACTAGGATTAGTTTTAAACGAATGTATACACACACGAAGGCTACCATGTTATTATGCGGACCACACACTTAGCCACTTTTCTATAACATATGTAGACATTATGTAACCATGACAACAGCATAAATAGGATACACAATAGGCTCTAATGAATATTCGGTGTCAAACACATACCGTGAGCTCCACTAGAAGGATGTTGAGATTTGTGCAGATCACTTCAGGGGTGCACTTGGATGCCTAAAGGACTTGAACCCTGGACCCAAACAGTGGTAACGCAATACTCTGTCGGTGGACCCACTGCGTCTAATGCATCCGTACACACTTTAAATTCACGCCCAGTTGCTGATATTGCGCCGAATAAAAAGTAAGATTTGTTCATTTATTCATTTCTTGACAGTGTGTGTGGTGTTTCCTACTATTGCAAGCGCCCGAGAGAATTTTATTAATTTGCTAGCACAGGGGGCGGCAACCTTTTGCTTTTGACACTAGTGTGCCAAAGTAGGATATCTAAGTCATTCAGAGTGCCAACAGCCTGAATGTCACACCGCTCTAGCACTTCCTTGTAGAAGAGACTGGCATTGGCTTCCGCGTGAAATTGAAAACTGTTCTGCGTGCCAAGTCTGGCACGCGTTCCGTAGGTTGCCGATCCCTGTGCTCATCAGCTTCATTTAATACAGGGATGGTGTGTGACCAGCATAGTGTCCAACCGCTTTTTAGTTTCCTTATCGAATGTCTGGCACTTTAAGAGCTGGACAGAATTAATGACAGCGGACAAGGGAAACGAATCCAGGTGTTTTAAATACTAGGGGCCACCATAACGAGAAGTCAACGTTCCCCCGGCTCTGATGGCTACACAATCTCCCTAGTATGCCGTAGCTGGTAATGCGGTGAACTATAATGTTGCATTACAGGGCATAGTGAACGAGCGGCAGCTCTATTGGCTGGCGTACCGAAGGTCATGGTGAAGACTAGGTTTTGTTCCCGGCTACACAATCTCCCTAGTATGCCGTAGCTGGTAAAGCGGTGAACTATAATGTTGCATTACAGGGCATAGTGAACGAGCGGCAGCTCTATTGGCTGGCGTACCGAAGGTCATGGTGAAGACTAGGTTTTGTTCCCGGCTACACAATCTCCCTAGTATGCCGTAGCTGGTAAAGCGGTGAACTATAATGTTGCATTACAGGGCATAGTGAACGAGCGGCAGCTCTATTGGCTGGCGTACCGAAGGTCATGGTGAAGACTAGGTTTTGTTCCCGGCTACACAATCTCCCTAGTATGCCGTAGCTGGTAAAGCGGTGAACTATAATGTTGCATTACAGGGCATAGTGAACGAGCGGCAGCTCTATTGGCTGGCGTACCGAAGGTCATGGTGAAGACTAGGTTTTGTTCCCGGCTACACAATCTCCCTAGTATGCCGTAGCTGGTAAAGCGGTGAACTATAATGTTGCATTACGGGGCATAGTGAACGAGCGGCAGCTCTATTGGCTGGCGTACCGAAGGTCATGGTGAAGACTAGGTTTTGTTCCCGGCTACACAATCTCCCTAGTATGCCGTAGCTGGTAAAGCGGTGAACTATAATGCTTCATTACTGGGCAAGGTGACTGAGGCGGGTAGCTCGTTCGTCTTGCGTACCGAAGGTCATGGTGAATGGATTTGTTCCCGCATCTGGAGGGTGTCCCTGAGTCTATCCAACTCAGACTTTAGTTGGGGGTATAAAGTAAAGGCGGTTGGGCTTTATGCTGTCCACACAATCCCCTAGTATGCCGTGACCACAGAAACTGGTGAACGCTGCTACAACGGCCCCAGTTTGGTCCGACGGGATACTTTACGTTTTTAAAAATTTTATAATGCTTGATTTGCTTTTTCAAAACTTTAAGTTTTACAAGAGTTATTGTTTATTGTTCTAGTGTTACATCAATAGTTCTATTTGTTTTGTTATTTACGTGGAACGGGTCAAAGTGTTAAGTTTTTTACAATTAAATTTACTTAAATTACACATTCCCGTACAACCTCTCCCCCCCTTCCCAACACACACACTTGCACGCAAGCACACGAATCAACCTAACGTCTTTCTGATACCATGTTGATTTATAATTTTTCTTCTTCTTTGTGTGTGTGTGTGTGTGTGTGTGTGTGTGTGTGTGTGTGTGTGTGTGTGTGTGTGTGTTAGATTATTTATTACTTTAAAGAGATTTTAGAAAAAAATAATAATTTCTGTCTGGGTTTTCACTTTTTCGCAGCTTGGTTTTAATTCAATGTAGTTGTACACAATGGCTCGTTAGGAAATATCGAAAACAAAAAAAAACAAAAAAAAAACAAAAAAAAAAAAAAAAAAAAAAACAAAAAAAAAAAAAAAAAAAAAAAAACAAGAAAATATGAATTTTATACTTCAAAAAGAAATATCAATACTATATCATTTGCAAATGAAAATCATTTTCTTGTTGTTCGTTCTTCATTTCCAAGATTGACACGATGGGCAATCGGGCATGGAATGGGTTGCCTGAACAAACCAGGAAAACAGTAACTTAACATCATTTAAAACACTGATCAAAATGCAAGACTAGACTCAAACCACGGATGAGCGTAGGACGCAATAATCCTCATTTTCCTTTCAGAATAAAAAAAAATGAGTTCAAATTCAGAAAAGAGCCGAAGGGTTCATTACTAGCAAATACTTATTCACAACTGACAAAAGAAACACAAATTAATTTTGTGGCTTTTCTGGTGGTCTATTCCTATTTGCACCCTTAAAGTCTGTTTGTATCTTTCGCACACAAGGGATGAGGTTTTAAGATTAGGGCACACTGCCATTAAAAACCGTCCACTCAACTATAAAAAGACAATTTAAAACAAACAATGACTAACATTGATACAATAGAAACAGTAAGGTCTAGGTCTTGTAAACAATCTCAGTACAATATCACTAAAAACAAATCCAGAACTGTATCACTCAAATACAGATGTCCAGTACGATATCACTCAAACACAGATTTCCTGCACGACATCACTCAAACACAGATGTCCTGCACAACATCAGCCAAACACAGATGTCCAGTACATCACTCAAACACAGATGTCCAGTACAACACTCAAACACATGTCCAGTGCGATATCAATCAAACACAGATGTCCAGTACAATATCAATCAAACACAGATGTCCAGTACATCACTCAAACACATGTCCACTACATCACTAAAACACAGATGTCCAGTACGATATCACTCAAACAATCCCCAGTATGATATCACTCAAACACATCTCCAGTATGATATCACTCAAACACATCTCCAGTATGATATCACTCAAACACATCTCCAGTATGATATCACTCATTCACATCCCCAGTATGATATCACTCAAACACATGCCCAGTATGATATCACTCAAACACATCTCCAGTATGATATCACTCAAACACATCGCCAGTATGATATCACTCAAACACATGCCCAGTATGACATCACTCAAACACATCTCCTGTATGATATCACTCATTCACATCCCCAGTATGATATCACTCAAACACATGCCCAGTATGATATCACTCAAACACATCTCCAGTATGATATCACTCAAACACATCTCCAGTATGATATCACTCAAACACATCCCCAGTATGATATCACTCAAACACATCTCCAGTATGATATCACTCAAACACATCTCCAGTATGATATCACTCAAACACATCCCCAGTATGATATCACTCAAACACATCTCCAGTATGATATCACTCAAACACATCTCCAGTATGATATCAATCAAACACATCTCCAGTATGATATCACTCAAACACATCCTCAGTATGATATCACTCAAACACATCCCTAGTATGATATCACTCAAACACATCCCCAGTATGATATCACTCAAACACATCCCCAGTATGATATCACTCAAACACATCCCCAGTATGATATCACTCAAACACATCCCCAGTATGATATCACTCAAACACATCCCCAGTATGATATCACTCAAACACATCCCCAGTATGATATCACTCAAACACATCCCCAGTATGATATCACTCAAACACATCCCCAGTATGATATCACTCAAACACATCCCCAGTATGATATCACTCAAACACATCCCCAGTATGATATCACTCAAACACATCCCTAGTATGATATCACTCAAACACATCCCCAGTATGATATCACTCAAACACATCCCTAGTATGATATCACTCAAACACATCTCCAGTATGATATAACTCAAACACATCCCCAGTATGAAATCACTCAAACACATCCCCAGTATGATATCACTCAAACACATCCCCA